>BTHS01000605.1:365000-369217 GCA_036184385.1 Tokudaia muenninki
GAGGCACTAGGTTCAATTCCCAGCCCCCACATGGAAGCCTACACCTTTCTGTAAATCCAGTTCCAGAGTGTCTCACGCAACTTTTCAGCCTCCATTTGCACTGCAACTATGTGGTGCACAGACATACATGCAGGAAAAATACACAGACACATAATTGTTTTTAAATCAGTCTACATGATCTGCCTGCAGAGTGATCTGCACCGAGAGGGTGCACAGTGAACTCCGCCAACTTTATCTCCAGCAACAGGGCAATTGGGGACCTCCATGTGCAGGGGTAATCAGGCATAATATTGCTTGGGACTCAGCCAGCTGGTGTGCTCCCTGCTTCCAAGACCTGGGCAGGTCTGGGGTCACCTATGCACCAGCTCTGCTGTGGGACTTCTGCCCTGCAAGGGGACAAGCACTGGGAGAGAGTGCAATCGCACAAGGCTGGAGGGCACCAGCCTCCCTTGGCAAACTCTGCTCCAGGGATTGACTACTCTGAGCCTTCGGATGTGGAGGGATTCCCCAATATAAAATCACACGGCGGCGAGGCACAATCAGGTCTCCAAAGTCACTCAGGAGAAGGGGCAGCCCCCCAGCGATCGTACCAGGGGGAATCCCGGTAAATTCAGTGGTGGCAGAAATAGCCTTGCAGGCTCACAGGAGGTCCAACCAACAGCCAGTGACAGCAGGACCAACTAACACCAGAGGTAACCAGATGGGGCAAAAGGCAAACCTAGGAAAGTTACTAACAGAAATCAAGGCAATATGCACCATCCAAACCCAACTCTCCGACAGCAGCAAGTCCTGGACACCCCAATCACACCTGAAAGGCAAAATCTGGATTTAAAAACCACTTCTAATGATGGATATTAGAGGATTTCAAGAAGGAAACAAATAAATCTCATAAAGAATTGCAGGAGAACATGAATCAACGTGGTAGAAGCCCTTACAAAGGAAACACAAAAATCGCTTAGAGAAATGCAGGAGAATATGGGTCAACCAGATGGAGGCCCATAAGGAGGCAACACAAAAATCACTTAAAGAAATGAATCAATGGTAGATGCCCTTATATAGGAAACACCGAGAATGGCTTAAAGAAATGCAGGAGAAATATGGATCAACAGATGGAAGCACATGAGGAGGGAAACACAAAAATCGCTTAGAGAAAATGCAGGAGAACTTGGGTCAACAGTCAGAAATCCTGAAAGAGAAACGCAAAATATCTTAAAGTAAATACAGGAAAATACAAACAAACAAGAGAAGGGATCTCAGCAAATCCATCAGATCTAAAAAAAGGAAGTAGAAAAAACTAAGGGCCTTGTATATGCTTGGCAAATGTTTCTTCCAAAGTTTCATATTCAACCCTTTGTTCTTAGCTAGACTTTAAAATGTCTTTTTAAAAAGAAAACTAATATAGGGGCTCTGTTGTTAAAGTGTTTGCCATGTGTGAGCCTGAGCACCTGAGTTTATATTCCAACACCAACATGAAAAAGCCAGGTATGAAGGTCTGCTTCCTTAATCCTTGCACTGCACTAGGGTCTTGGTAGATACCTGAATATTATTGGCCAACCTCGACAATTAGTGAGCTCTAGGATAAATTCTGGATAGATTCTAGGATAGATCAGAGATAGATTCTGTCTCAAAAAAATAGGGAGGAGAGTAATTGCGGAAGAATCATCTTTGGACCCCATTCATTTGTGTACACGTGTGCATGCACATAAAAATGCACACATAGATACATACTTACAAAAAGAAGTGAAAACAGAAACTGTATATATCCATATTTACATATAGAAATAGATTCACTTATTAAACAGCATTGAACTAGATTTAATTCATTATTGACTTTCTGCAGTAGAGAATCACTTGTACGTTTCCCATTATGCCAATGGTGTGAATGTTTGCAATGAGGTTCAAAGTCAAAAGAATCATTAAAATTAATGTGTTTAAACTTAGTTTGCCTCTCTATCCTGACTCCATGACAATATCAACCATCTCTAAAACAAGTAATCTGCTGATCACATCTGATCTCCTACCACTAACATTCCAGACACACAGAGCAAGGGCATAGAACTTTGTTTTGTTTTTGGATTTGTACATGTTTATATAAAAGACGTATAAATTTGGTAATTCAAACAATTTTTGGTTGTTGTACAATTGAGGAAAACATACAAAACCTTGTTTTTTTTTTTTTTTTTTTTAATTTTTGGAACCTATAGGATACATTCTTATTAGTATATTCTTTTTATTTTTATTAAATATTTGCATTTTTACATTTCAAATTTTAACCCCTTTGCCCATTACCTCACCAAAAACCCCCATCTATCCCCCTCCCCCTGCTCACCACACCCCCCACAATTTCCTGACTTGCATTTCCCTATTCTGGGAAATTGAACCTTCATAGGACCAGTGGCCTCTCCTCTCATTGATGCCTGAAAGGGTCATCTTCTGCTACATAATGTATCTGGAGCCAAGGGTCCCTTCATGTGTACTGTTTGGTTGGTGGTTTAGTCCCTGAGAGCTCTGGGGTTACTGGCTGGTACCTATTATTGTTCCTCCTGTGGGGCTGCAAATCTCTTCAGCTCCTTGTGTCCTCACTCTGGCTGCTCCATTGAGGAGCCTATTCACAGTCTACTGGTTGACTGTGAGCCATGGGTGTTTTGATCCACTTCCCAATAAGGAACCAAATATCTACACTTTGGTCTTCCTTCATCGTGAGCTTCATGTGGTCTGTGAGTTGTATCTTGGGTATTCCTAGCTTTTGGGCTAATATCCACTTATCAGCGATAGCATACCATGTGTATTCTTTTGTGACTGTGTTACCTCACTCAGGATGATAGTTTCTAGCTCCATCCATTTGCCTATGAATTTCATTAATTCATTGTATTTAATAGCTGATTAGTACTCCATTGGGTATACATACCACATGAGCTAGAGAGATGGCTCAGCCATTGAGAGTGCTTGCTGCCCTTTCAAAGTCTGATGCCCAGAATCCTCATCAAACAGAGTCCAACCTCCTGTAACTCCAGATCCTGGGGGAAACAATGTTCTTTCTGTTGGCCATGGATATCCCCTTCAATGGTACCCCCCAAACCCCCTATATATCCACACTGAAAAAATCATTAAAACAAAACGAAGAGGATTAGAGGATAATTATTATGCAAATGCCTTTATTTGGACTACTAAATTGCTACCAGATTACATCACTTTTCAGAGTTAGAAAACATAATGATCTTGACAACTATAAGAAAGATCTTGACAGAGCACGAGTACATCAAGTCCGACATACATACTTTCCGATTTTTGTGACCTCATCTCCTCGTCATAGGTAAAAAACATAAAAATTCATTGTACACTTTTGCATTCTTTTCTTATCGAATTCCCATCTAAATTGTGAGCCCCCCCCTCATCAAAAGTATCATATTCACAGCATTTTAGACTGAAAAGTAGTTTTGTGGTAAATATTTCCAAACAAAGAAGTATGTATTGGACTGACTTATTGAAGACCAAATATTTCATTTCTTTTGAGCCTGGGTGTGAGGGGGAAACGCAACCTTAGGGTCCACTTACCTCCACCTATAATTTAAGCTCTTGTATGTTGTACTTACATGAAGACCACTTTTAAAAAAGTAGCAAATCAGCAAATCAGTAGTAATCAAAATATTCTTAAATGTACAAAAAATAACCATGTAGAAAGAATACTGTAGAAAGATACTGATTTTAAAAATAAAAGAATGAGAAAAGCTTCTAGTACATTCTGCACAGCCAGTTACTTCAGTGGATTTTCAGGACTACAAAGTAAGCAAAGAATATTCATCTCCACACAGCATAAGATCACGGTTCTCCAGAAAGAGCTGCTAGAACTTGGAAAGCCAAAGGATGAGCTAATAATATTCCTATCTACACATGTAGGCGAGTCTCAAGAGATGGAAATCCCAGGAGGGAAAAGCTACATAGTTAATACAAAGCAAGCCGGAATGTCAAGGGCAGCATTCTAGGAGGAGAGAGCCAAAGGTTGGCTGTGAGCACGTTCAGGTGTGCTGAGGAGATCCAGCTCTATGGGAAGGAGGAGTTGGTTGTTTACTAAAACGCTTTCTCTGAAGGCTGTTATGATTAATTAGTCTTGCTAATCCAAACTAAAAGTCCTTTAAATGAGCAAGACTTCTGAAGCCACGAGCACTTCACCTGGGACTAGCTGACTTGCTAATCATGCACCTTCATGATTAGGTTGG
>BTHS01000606.1:0-378434 GCA_036184385.1 Tokudaia muenninki
TAATATACATTATATATATTATATGTTTAATAAATACATGCATGCATACATACAAACATACATGCATACATACAAGAATACCTATGGATAAAGCTAAAACTGAGGCACTAGAGACCAAGAAACTCCATGGAGCTCTAGAGAAAGCTTGCACCAAGTGGTTGATCTACAAGGACAAGAGGGGTCCTGAGAGAGGCAGTGTCATATGTCAGGCTGCTGCACCAGCGGGGTTTTCAGAGTGACTGCTGCCCAGTGTGGATCTATATCATCAGACACTGGATTTGCACTCAAATCTCCCATGACCTACCTTAGTCAGCTTCCATCTGCTGTGTCTAGTCTCCTCTGGAGGAATCTATTCCACTGCCATTTGAACATGGGTAATAATAGCGATGGATGGTTTCCTGGCTTGCTTTGGCTACTACCAGGAAGAGACTTGGTCCCAGGACACACCTGCTTACTACCTCTGGCCCGTGGCTAGCTATTATCCTGGGTTGGGTTAGGTGGTAGTGTTCAGAGGACCAGCAGCAAGAATTAACTTCTGAGTGGGAGAGATGACTCATGGATTTATTTAGAGTACTTGCTGCTCTTTCAGAGAACCTGTTTTTATTCCAAACACCCACATGATGGTCTCAACCAAGTTTTAGGGGATATAAACTGGACTCTGGGCACCGGATGTACACATGGTATACATACATGCTTGCAGGCAAAATAGACAAAAATTTAAAAAAAAAGAAAAGAATTCCCAAGAAGGGAAGAAACCAGGTGTCTGTTAAATGCTGTTTTTCCAGTGACTCGGGCATGAACAAACCCCTAATTCCTCGCACACAAGTCTTTCCTCAAGAGTGACTTGGGGACTTAACTTGAATTTACTGTGTAAGTCCACCTCGTCTGAATGTTTGCTTTGTTCTCAATATAGCCAGTGGGCATGTTTTGCCTTTTAAATGGCTGTTCTTCTGCACCTCTATTGCCCTGAGAAGTGTACATCTTGAGCTTGGTGTATTAGTTAGGGTTCTTTAGAGTCACAGAACGTATGGGTAATCTCTACATAGTTAGGGAATTTGTTGATTACTTACACCTTGTAGTCCAACTCCGCCACAATGGTCAGCAGTAGCTGAGGGTGAATGTCCAACGATCTAGCAGTTGCTCAGTCCCCCTAGGCAAGCAGGCCAGGAAGAGTGATTGTAAATCTTCCTTCTTCCAATGTCCTTGTATAGGTCTCTAGCAGAGGGTGTGACCCAGATTAAAGGCATGTGCCACAGCACCCTTAATCCCAGATGACTTTGAACTCGAAAATCTCCTTGTCTTAATCTTCTGGTATTCATAGCCACTATGCTTCAAGATCTCTATACCAAGATCCAAGTCAGAAACTTGTATCTCTCAAGTTTCTGGATCATACATGAGCCTTCCTATTCTTGATTAGTTCATTCCAGATATAGTCAAGTTAACAACCAGGAATAGCCACTACTCCTAGAAACGAGTGTGACCTCATTCAAGCATTCTAGAAGACACCAAGAACAGCTACATGAGGACACACACCACATTTTCATGTCCCGATACCTGGGCAGAATTCACTGATGAGCTCAGAAAGTGAATACTGTAACTTTATCCTAACACCCAGACCCTAGTAGTAGCTAAGGTCCCAAAGCAAGCTCCAAGGCGGGACTTGCAGATCTGTCCCCACCAGTCCCACTGTCTTCCACACATCCCCATGTCTGGATCCTGTCTCTGGACAGAGCAGTAGACTTTGTGTGGGTACAGATCACATATCCCTGGGATTCCTCAGCCAAGGTCCTAGCTCGTGCCCACCCTGTGCAGTTCATGAGAAGAAAAGTTTGGGTTGTGAGGTGAATAGTCTGTGGTTGCTGAGAGTTGGCAGAAGGGGAGAGCTTGATTAGGTGTGAGAAATCCCACACTGGACACTCCGTTATACAGTAGACAAATCATTGGTGGCACTTTATTCAGGCAATTCCTTACATCAAGGTGTTTAGTAAACATCATGATGCAACCTGCTAGCTCCACAGGACCCTGAGATAGCTGAGAGTCAAGAAATCGTTTCTTTTCAGCTTCTACAAAACAGGACCCTATCATAGTATGAGATTATATGGGCTTCCTCAAATAGGTCCCACAAGTAATGAGTCTTGAGTCAAGGCTTGAGCCCCCAAATGTGAGATGGCAATAACCTGGGGGGTGAAGGGAGGGCCAAGATCCACTAAAATCTGAGCACACCTCGTGGCCATAGCACAATCATTAGAGCTTAAGGAGGCCTGATTTTCTACTCAATCTCTTGAACAGATTGCTCAGCGTTCAGAAGTATCAATTTGTGAAGTTATAAGAACATGGAAGATGTCTGCACATGGTTTAGCTGGAGGCTCTGTGTGATGGTTTGTATATGCTTGTCCCTTGGAGTATCACTATTAGAAGGTGTGGCCTTGTTGGAGGAAGTATGTCACTGTGGGGTTGGGCTTAGTTGTTCTGTCTGCTGCTGATGCAGTGCTCTGGAGTCCCAGCTGGTTCTTTGACCTGACCTGATGCCCTCTTCCTAATGACATAGAACCCTCACCTATGACATGTAAGTTTCTTATGAGCTGTTAAGGATTCTAAAACATGACTCTTCCATCGCACCACCTTGCCTGAATCTGGGAAGTATTTTGCTAAGATACAGTAGAACTTACCTTGTAAGAAATAGATTACATAGCAATGAGTCTGTAATCTTCCACTGACTCCTAGGGAATGTTTTTGCTTGGGTGAACAGTGTTGGATACCAAACACTTCAGGTTTCCATTAATTTTATCCTGGTAACATGGAAGAGACAGATATTTGTGGTCTTTAATGGGAACATCCTCAATCATACCAACACTCCAAACCCCCTCATAAAGCCTTCACAGAGATGTTTGACACCTCACTCTTCCTGGACACTCACCATTGTCTTTAAACACTGACATCATATGTTCCAACAAAGCCACTGCTGTTCTGCAATCTTCTGGGTGCTGTGACTCTACCCACACCTGAAACTTCTCAGGCAGAGCATTTAGGAACTTCTCGAGCACCAGCAACTATTGAATCTGATTCCAAGAACGTGTATTGGGCTGCAGTCACTAGTGACACACCTTACGAAGCTGGGAAACAGCCTTTTGTGGGACCAGCTTACTCTTCATACTGGAAATGTCGGAACTTCTGGCACGATGCTTCAGTGTCAGTGAAACACTTGCTTGGCTGTTGAGCTTTCTTGAGGTTACCGGGGTTCAAGTCATACCAACTTTCTGGATAGAGGGATTGAATCAGGGTATTTCTAGGACCAGACAATCCTTGTTCAACGTAAGGACCTCAAAAAACTTTATCTTCATCAGGAGACTTTCAGCAGGAAAGGAATTCATTCTCATACAGAAAAGGTCCAGAACATTCTTGAAGTCAAAACCAGAGCAAAAGCTAGGCAATGTGGCACATTCCTATAGCAACTGTTCTTGGGAGGCAGGGACAAAAGTTGTTCACTCTTAAACATCTAGCCCGATCTACAAAATGAGTTATAGTTCAATTAGTCACAAAGGCAGAATCATCTAAAAAGATACATAAAACCAGGCTGAATATGTACCTCTGTTTGTAGAGAATTACATAGCATATCCCCAGAAATTCATTAAAACCAGTTACTGTGATACATGCCTGTAACCCCAGTACATAGAAGATAGAGGCAAGAGGACAGATGCTTAACGTCAAGCCTTGCTCCATAGTAAGGTTAAATCCAGCCTTAGTTATGTGAGACCCAGTTTCATTCACATGTTTTAAGAAACACATATACAGTTTTATTAAGTACACAAGGAACAGGTTCATTCTTATATTAGAAAGTACTATCATCAAGTTACATGCATTGCAGAGTACTTGTAAGGATTTCCTTCCTTTCGATTTTTTATTAGGTGCATTCTTTATTTACATTTGAAATGATTTCCCCTTTCCTGGATCCCCGCTCCCTGAAATTCCTATAATTCCTCTTCCCTCCCCCTGTTCCCCAATCAAATCCCTTTCTGCTTCCCTGTCTTGGTATTCCCCTTCACTGCTTCACTGAGCCTTGCCAGAACTAGGGACCACTCCTATCTTCTTCTTGAGCATCATTTAATATGTGAATTGGTTCTTGGGTATTCCAAGCGTGTGAACTAATACCGCTTACCAATGTGTGCATATCATGTGTGTTATTTTGTGATTGGATCACCTCGCTCAGGATGACGTTATCCAGTTCCACCCACTTGCCTAAGAGTTTTATGAATTACTTGTTTTTGATAGCTGAGTAGTATTCCATAGTGTAAATATACAACATTTTCTGTAAGGTATATTTCCAGCTTCTGACTGTTATAAATAGGGGTGCTATGAATATAATGGAGAATATGTCCTCATTACAGGTTGGAAAATCCTCTGGGTACATGCACAGGAGTGGTATAGCAGAGTCCTCCAGTAGTATTATGTCCAATGTTCTGAGGAACCACCAGACTGATTTCCAGAGTGGTTGTACCAGCTTGAAATCCCACAAGCAGTGCAAGAGTGTATCTCCATTAGAGCTATGCTGGGGAATTACCAATCTGTAATTACCAATCTATAGTCTCATAATATTAACATCTTGCACATTGAATGGTGATAAATATATATCCAGACCCTTCCAATATGCAAATAGTCCATGGTAAATTTAGTGACACTCACTTTCTTGTACTGACATTGCTAAGTTTACAGAGGTCAGTTTATGAGTGTCAAGAATGTTGTTATGGAATAACCTTAATTCATATGCCACATCTGCAAGGAAAAAAAGTCAAATGATGTGAATGAAATGTGGAAACTTTTCATTTAATCTTTTTCTGTTAATGTGTATAACAGTGTGAGTAGGGATAACAACATGTGAACATAGGCATATTGACAGTAGTAACATACATGTTTCTCTTTCAGAATAATGAGAAGATATGGAGTATTCTGCCTATTGCAGACTTTCTGAATATGGTAGAAATTTGTAATTAATTGGTTTTCTGACATTACTTGGAATATTCAAAATGACACACAGCAGACAAATAATGTGGGTACTAGAAATATGGAAATTTTTCTGATTTTCCTTGTTCACAATGCTAATGTGCTGTGATTCACACTACAGGAAAAATTATGAATAGGATCGGTGTTTTAAAGGTATGACTTGTTCCATTTTTCTTCAAATGCTTGACCTATTTCATATGGAAATCTCATATTGAAAAATTATGTTGTAAATGTCATCCATATAATAAATGTTCTTACCATCATAGGTATATTCAAAGAGGCAAATAAATGCATAGTGAAGGAGAACACCATGAAAATACGAAATAACAAAAGCATCATAAAATCTGATTCTTCTTTATTATTAGACCAAATTTTAAAATTAATTCATATTGATAAAATTATTGATCGGGGTAATGAATACAATAAAGTTTTCACACGTCCCATGTATCATTGCAGTTATGAAAGAAGACAGAGTTGGTAGAAACTCTATCAATGTATTCAATGTGGAAAAGACTTTGCAAGTCCCAGTCATCTCCAATATAAAAGAACACATATATGGAGAGAATCATTATTAATGTATTCAATGTGGAAAAGGTTTTTCGTGTCACAGTCATCTTCAAAGTCATAAGAGAATACTTACTGGAGAGAAATCTTAGGAATGTAATCAATGTGGTAAAGCCTTTGCAAGACCCAGTCATCTCCAATATCATAAACAAACCCATACTGGAGAGAAAATTTATGAATGTAATCAATGTAGAAAAGTCTTTGCAAGATCCAGTCATCTCCAAAGACATAACAGAACACATACAGGAGAATGAATGCATACCATATGAATGCAATGAATGTGGTAAATCATTTTCACAACACAGTACTCTTAAAATACATAAAAGATCACACACTGGAGAGAAACTTTATGAAGGCAATCAATTTGGTAAAGCCTTTTCATGTCACAGTAATCTCCAATATCATAAAAGAACTCATCCTGGAGAGAAACCTTAAATGTGGTAAAGACTTTGGAAAACGAAGGAATCTCCAATATCATGAAAGTACCCAGAAGGGAGAGAAAACATACACAACTTTTATTCCAGGATTCAGGAGACAAAGTCATGCAGATCCCTGAGTTCAAGGTTAATCTACAGAGCAAGTCCCAGGACAGCCAAGCTTAAGCTTGTGTGGTGGGGGGAATATTGAAAAATAGAAAGCTAGTGATAATGTAATAGAAGGAGATATGTTCCAGCCCTAGCAAGAAGCAGAACTCAGCAGCATTATCCATGTGTCTCTGGCTTTAGAGGCAAGAATAGATGGAACCACTGAGACAATTGATTCTGGTTAGCTATAGTTAAAATATTAGCAGTGATAAAGGAAAGACTAGCAACACTGAGGTAAAATCTTCTGCTAAAGGTTTTCTGAGAGGACCAAGAAGCTATGCTTTAGAGATAGCCAAGGGTGTACCTTGTGGTGCACCTGTACTTGGTTCTGTGTGAGAATCTCCCATGTGGTATTGGTTTCGAAGGCATGAAGTTGTCATACCTAGCAGCTAAGAATTGGAATCATGAAGAGAGAGTGTGAGAACAAAACAGTGAAACATTGTTGCAGCAGCAAAACTCAGTATATTGAAGATGTCAGTACAATTGAATGGGCAGAAAGAAGAGCTGCAGGAGTAGAGTGGAGTCAGTCAGAATCTAGAGAGCAATAGAGCTGGAGAAGTAACCCGATTTCTTTTGAGGAGCACAGAAGATCATGTGTGGATCCCAGATACCGGAAAAATAAGCTAAAATATAGAACTTGCCTTGGAGACCACAAAAGTTCAAGGTGCCAGTGCAATGAGATACCTGCTCAGGAAAACTGCACTCAGTAAATAAAACCAGCCAAAGAGAAAGAATTGTGCTGCAGTGATCTTAGAAGAAATGATTTGGAGATCTGAAGACTTCTTTGACATCCAATATGGAGATTTAGGTTTTGGAGATTTTTCCAGCTGGATTTTAGTCTTCTTTAGTCCAGTATTTCCTGACAATGGCCTTTTGGAATAGGGAAATATATCCTGTGAATCTGGAGGTATATGATGTGCCATTTGTTGTTGTAAATATTGGGGATTAAATTACATGATTGGATGAAACTCAGAAGATGAAGTTTGCACTTTTACCATTTTTGAGCCTGCGATAGATGTGGACTTTTGAAGTTGGAGCTCATGTGTTATACATTATGCCATGTTTTTTTCTTTTTCTTTTTTAATTGAATATATTCTTCATTTACATTTCAAATGTTATACACCTTTCTGGTTTCCCCCCCTCCCCGAAAACCCCCAACATTATACTATGGTTAAGTGTGAGACCCATAGACCAATGAGTTTGAACAATCATATGGGGGACATAGAGTGGAATGTGATAGTTTGAATATGCTTTGCCTAGGAAGTAGCACTATCAGGAAGTGTGGGCTTGTTGGACGAAGAACATCACTGTCATGTGGGCTTTGAAGTTCCATCCAGTGCTGGAGAGACCCTCCTGCTAGCTCCCTTGACAGTTTCTTCCTGGCTGCCTTTTTATCAAATGCAGAACCATCATCTCCTTCTTCAGCATCATGTCTGCCTGCATAACTACCTCTGAAACTTTAAGCCAGACCAATTAAAGTTGACTTTTATAAAATTGATATGATGTTGTTTTTGAATACTTGTCTGTCCTGTCTGTCTTTATCTGTGGAGGTTGTAGAAGCTCTTGTAGGAGCAGCCTTTTCAGAAACTTCTTGGTGGAGAGGATAGTGTGTATAGTCACAAAACTTTCTTTTTTCCTTTCTTTTTTGTTTTTCTAATAATTTATATAATCATTACCACCCTGATCACTGTCCCTACTCTAGGTTCCTTCCTTCACAGAGTCCCTCACCCCAACATCCTCTGTTAGTCCTTTGAGAGGCTGTGGGCCACCTGGGTATCCCCACATCATGGTGCATCAAGTCTCTGCTGGGTTAAGTGCATTCTCTCCCACTTATGCCAAATATGGCAGCCCAGTTAAGGAACAGATTCCAAAGATAGACAGCAGATTTGGGGACAAAACTTGCTCCTATTGTTGGAAACCCTCATGAAGACTGAGCTGCACATCTGCTACTTATGTACAAGGGGCCTTAGTCCAGTTATGCTTTTTTGTTGGTGGCTCAGTGTCTGAGTGTCTAGATGGGTCCACATTAGATTTTTTGTCTTCTTGTGGCATTCCTATCCTCTTCAGAGTCTTCAATCGTTTCTGTAACTCTTCCATAAGAGTCGCCAAGGTCCTTTCAATGTTTGACTGTGGATCTCTGCATCTGGTTCAGTTAGCTGCTGGGTGGAGACCCTCATTGGACAATCAAGTAAGGCTTAATTATGGGAGCATAACAGAGTATCCTTAAAAATGTCATGGATTGGTGCTAGCCCATAGGATGTGTCTCTATTTGGGTGAGATATCATTGTCCATTCCCTCAGTCTCTCCTTCAACTTTGCATTTGTTTTAGACAGGGCAAATTTTGTTCTTTGTGTCTACTGTGTTGTGCTTGAAACTGATCCTTAAACATTCACCTCATGTTCCCATACACTCACCATTTGAACTATGTCCCTAAGTCACATAAGATACTGTAGACACATTTTCTATACAGAGCTAAGCCATTTTGCAAGTCTGGTGGTTTTATATTTATAACATTATTCATTTGTTTTTGATTTTCAAGAAAAATTTCTCTGTGAAGCCATTCCTGTTCTGATAGTAAGAATAGAAACCACATAATTTACCTGATATTTATGTATAACAGGCATATGCTTTTGTGCATCTCTTCATCCCCATGTTTAATTTTGAAATACGGCCAAATATATAGGTTATATTGTACTTCTCATGATGGCATATCCTCATGACATCAATACTACCTGAGTCTTTGGATTCCAGGTGTATGGCATTCTGCCTAACTATTCTCTTTGTTCTGATATTTTTGAATAAGTAAGAGTATTTTGCCTGTGTGCATGATTATGAATATCATGATTGCCTCATCTTTACTGTTGTCGGAAGATGGTTCCAGATCTCCTGAACTGGAAGTAATGGGTAGTTGTTGATCCCCATGAAAATGCTGAAAATTGACCACCATTATATGGAAGACCTGCAAGAGCTTTTCGCCATAAGTTGTCTCTCTCTCCAGCCCTATTTTATTCACTTATGATCAACATTCATTTTACTAGTATTTTTATCTGTCCATTTATAACTGTTTAAACTTGCATTCCCTTTTGGTACAATTTTATCAAGTTTTCAGTTTAAACTGGTGAAAATTGTGTTTCTGCAAGATGAATACAGAGTTGCAAAAGGTACAATTCTTTCTAGAAATTTCAGTAAATACTGAGATGATTCTATCATTTTTGACTCCTTGGTTGATTCTTGCAGGGGATGGAGGTATTTATGTGTGACTTATGCTGTGGTCGAATACATTACGCCAACCACACTGGCATCCAATTCAAAACCATACACCTGTTTGTTCTTCTGGGATTAAAGACATGAGCAAATACACCCAGCTTGTCCATCATCTATGTAGTTAGTAATTGTTCATACAATTTCTCTCATGTGTGCTCAGCCCTGCTAATCTGTTTCTCCTTATATCTCCCTCTCAATTGGCATTTCCCTTGCAAGTTGACATCCTATTCAAAGAATTAAGAAGGGACACAGGCAAACCTTATGAATCACATTCCTTCTAAAGTAACATGGTGATTAGATTATAATTTCTGTATCAGGAAATAAGTGTAGGAAACAACTGAATTATGTGATTATATTTTCAAGGAGGTAAGCATTTACTTAAAGTGATGTCAGTATCATGCTTTGTGTTGTACACATGTGTGGGTTACTTTAGGAAGTAGTGACTTATGATCATGTGCATGTGAAATTCACTGAGGAAGAGTAGAAAAAGCTGCATCCTTTTCAGAAGAATAAAAGATGTGATGCTGGAGACCTACAGGAACCTCAATGCTACTGGCTATTCTGTATATTTTCCTTAGCTTTTCCAAGTTAGGGAATAAATATTTCTTGGTTATTGATGATACTCTGTTATTTGAATTGAGAACAAGGAAGATTGAGCTAAAGAAATCAGGTTCAATTCTGAGAAAATTCACAATTACGTGAGTTATGCCAAATATTAAATAACATATTCACTTTCTGGTATTCTTTTTAGGCTACAATTGGGAAGACTACCATATTGAAGAACAGTGTCAAAGTTCTGGGTGACATGAAAAGTAATTTTCATGTGCAAGCTGATATTTTAGTATGTTCTTGAAAATATAAAGAAAAACAACGGTATAAAATATCAGTCCTTTAAGTATAGTTATGACTGCAACATTCTCACAAAACTATGTACCTCAAATCAGTTTTCTGATTTATGTTTGCAAGTTATTCCTCTAAGAAAGAAGACAAGAAAACTATGCCTTAAGAGATACTTTTATTTAGAGCTATGCTGTGGAACCACTAATCTATATAGTCTCATAATTTTAAAATGTTGCACATAGAATAGTGATACATATGTATCCAAAACCTTATAATAAGCAAATAGTTCATGGTAAAGTTGGTGATATTCATATTCCTGAATTGACCTTGTTAAGTTTATTGAGAGGTCAGATTATGAGAGTCTAGATTGTTGCTGTGGAGAAACTTTAATCCATATACCACATGTCTACAAGGAACAAAAAGGCAAATGATGTGATTGCATTGTGGAAACCTTTCATTTCTTCTTCTTCTTTTAATGGGTATGTCACTTGTCCAATGGATAAAATCATGTGAGCATAGGGTTATTGAGAGGAGCAACATACCTCTTTCCATTCCAAATCAATGAGAAGATAGGTAGTATTCTATCTTTGGTATACTTTATGAATATGATCAAAATTTGCAATTAATTGGTTTTCTGACTTTACTAGGAACATCCCCAAAGTCACACGGCAGAAAATACATGTGGGTGCTAGAAGTTTGGAAATTCTTTTGTTTGTCCTGGTTCTCATTGCAGTATGATGTGATTAAAAGTACAGGAAATCTAATGAATGCAATCAGTGTTTGGAAGCTCTAAGTTTTTTCCTTTTTCTACAGATATGTGAAATACATCATATAGAAATCATATATGGGAAAGGGATGGTATAAATTTGAGCCACATAATAAATGCTCTTAAAATCACAGATATTTTCAAAGGTGCAAAACAACCCACAATGAGGGAGAACACATGGACATTTAAATAGAAGAAAGCTTAATGTCAGATTTTTCTTTATTATTAGACAAATGTGTACAAATAATTCATATTGATGAAACAATTGATCAGGATAATGAATGAGGTAAAGCTTTCACATGTGCCAATTTTTGTTGTAGGCACGTAAGAAGACATAGTAGAGAATGACCGAATGGATATAATCAATGTGGCAAGAACAAATCATCTCCAATATCGTTAAAGAATACATTCTGGAGAGAAACATTATGAATGTAATCAATGTGGTAAATCCTTTGCAAGACCCAATCATTTACAAAGACATAAAAGCATACATAGTTGAGAGACACCTTATGAATGTAATTAATGTGGTTAAGCCTTTTTACACCATAATCATCGCCAACATTGTAAAATAACACATACTGGATAGAAACCCTATGAGTGTAACCAATGTTGTAACCCTATTCAGAAGAGAGAATTCTCAAATATCATAAAAGAACATATACTGGAGAGAAAAGTTATGAATGTAATCTCTGTGGTAAAGCCTTTGCAAGACACTATCTTCTACAAAGACATAAGGGACACATACTTGAGGGAAACCTTATGAATGTAATCAATGTGGAAAAGCATTTTCACGTCACAAAAGTTACTCTCCAATACCATAAAAATAAAACATACCAAAGAGAAACCTTATGAATGTAATCAATGTGGTAAAGGCTTTTCTCGGAGAAATAATCTCCAACATCATAAAATAACTTGTACTGGAGAGAAACTTTATGAATGTAATCAATGTGGTAAAGCCTTTGCAAGATCCAGTCATCTCCAATATCATAAAAGCATACATACTTGAGAGAAACCTAATAAAAGTAATCAGTGTGGTAAAGGCTTTTCATGTCAGAGTACTCTCCAAAGATGTAAAAGAACCCATACTGGAGAGAAACATTAAGAATGAAATCAATGTGGTAAAGCTTTTTCATGTCACAGTAGTCTCCAATATCATAAAGAACATATACTGAAGAGAAATAGTATGATTGTAATCAATGTGGTAAAGCCTTTTCATATTACAGTAGTCTGCAATATCATAAAAGCACACATACTGGAGAGAAAACTTAGGAATGTAATCAGTTTCAGAAAGCTTTTGCAATACCCAGTCATCTCCAAAGGCATAAAAGAACACATACTGGAGGGAATCCTTAGGCATATTATCAATGTGGAAAGACTATTTACAAGGGAGAAGTCTCCAAAGACATTAAAAAAAACACATACTGCAGAGAAATCTTATGTAATCAGCATGGAAAAAAAAACCTTTTCACAATATAATTATATCCAAAAAACATAAAAGAATCAATTTTTGAAAGAAAGGTAATAAATCTAGTCCATGTGGTAATGAAGCCTTTGCATGTCCCACTAGTCTTCAAAACATAAAAGATCCTACACTGGAAAGAATACCAAGAGTGTAATCAATGCGGTAAACACATTTCAAAACTTCATAGTCTCCAGTACTTTAAAAGTACAAATATGGGAGAGAAATCTTATGAATGTAATCAGTGTTGTAAAGCATTTCAAGTCACAGTCATCTACAAAGACATGAAAGATCATATGCAAATGAAAAACCACTTGAATATTATCAGTGTAATAACGATATGCATGTCATAGGTCCTTACACATACACAAAATAAATCACACTGGGGAGACCCTTCATTGATGCAATCACTGTGGTAATACCTTGGCAATTTACTGTCATCTGCTACTACATAAAAGATCACATTAAAGAGAGTAACTCTTTCAATGTAATCAGTATATTCTCTACATACTGAAGAGAAACTGCATGAATGTAATGAAGAAAGTAAAGCCTTTCCAGGTAACAGTCATCTCCAAATACACAAAAGGAAACATGCTGGAGAAAAACCTTATGAATGTAATCAATGAGATAAATCTTTGTATATCACAGTCAACTCCAAATTAATTAATGAAAACATAGTGGAGGGAAGCCCTGGGCTTGTAATGAATGTAGTAAAGGGTTTGCATGTCATTTTTCTCTCCAAATACTTAAAGAAGCACATATTTTAACGAAGTCTTTATGAATGTAATGAACATCATATGCATATCATTATAGTCTCCAAAGACATAATAGAACACAAAGTGGATTGAAATCTTGTGAATGTACTCATGTTGGAAAATGCTTTCCATGCCACCGAAGTCTGAATACACCAAAGAACACATACTAGAGAGAAATCTCATCAATATCATTAATGTGGTAAAATCTTACATGTCCTATTCATATTTAAATGCATGAAAGAATTCATAGTAGAAATAAACTATGGTGATTTGAATATGCTAGGCTACAAGACATGGCACTATTAAGGGGTGTGGCCTTGTGGGAGTAGATGATACTGTTTTGAGGGAAGTGATTTACTTTGGAGCTCCTGCAAGTACAAAACAATCACTTCAACTTAGCAGAAAGACATTCTATTCCTGACTGCCTTCTCACAAAGATGCAGAACGCTCAGCTACTTCTCCAGCATTATGCCTGCCTGCGTGCTGCCATAATTCCTGCTATGATGATAATGGACTAAACATTTGAAACAGTAATCAAGTTCCAATTAAATATTTGTCTTTAAAACAGTTTACTTGGTCACATTGTCTCTTTTTTGCAATGGAAATTCTGTTTAAGATAGGAATTGGTAGACAAGATTTAAATATTGCTATGATAGACTTGACCATGTTTTTATTTGGAGAAATATGGAATTTTAAACTTTAGATTTGTACATGCAGTGAATGGAAGTTAATCGATCATCTTAAGAGGAATATGGAACACTAAGGTGCTGGGGAATGATTTAGAACTATGTATTTAGCTTGTTTTTAAATTTTATTTTCTAAGTTTTTTTTATATACATTCAAAATCATTTCCCCTTTCCCATTTCCTCCCTCCCCGAAAGTCCCATGAGCCCCTTTCCCTCCCTCTTTTCCCCATCCAACCCCCTGTATTTGGTTTTTTATAACATTATCTTAAGAATTTGATTTGTCCTTGTCTGAAGTGTGTGCTTGAAGCTAAGGTAAAGATGTTTATATTAATTGTATTGACAAAACAAGTTGCAAAAATGCTCGATATAAACTTTGGTCTGTTTTTACACTCATGATGTCAGTTTTGATTAACCATAGTAAACTTAGAACGTTTACTATAAAATGGAACGTTCAAAGAGTAAAGGCTCACCATAAGTTGTATGAAGTTAAATCCTGTGATCAAAGACATAAAATGTTATCAAAGGAATGGTGATATTAAGGACATATTCCATCAACATAAGCTAATGGATCTGTAGTTCTATGAAGGTGAAGTGTATTATGTTAGGCATTATTATTACATGGTTATTCTTTTCATGTGAACCTAAGGAGAGACATTGATGTGTCAAATTGACAATTGGTGGACTATGATTGCTATTCTGGGTTTTCAATTGAAGGTATCAAAAGAAAAGCTTAGGTCCAGGCATGGTTGAACATGATTTTCATCCCAGAGGATGAGATTCAAACTGATTTCTGGTTCTAGTCATATTGGTCTAGGAAAAATTTTAGGTAAAGGCAAGCTTAGAGGCAAAGTGTTACAAACCTTTTATCCCAGCGTTTTAGAGACAGAGCCTTGCTAATCTCTGTATTTAAGGTTAATCTACTGAGCATGGTCCAGGACAGCAAAGATTAGGCAGTGAATTTGTTGGAAAATAGAAAGCTGGTGATAACATAATAGAGAAGTCTCTGTTCCAGCCCCCATCAACAGCAGAACTCAGCATCTTTGTCCATGAGGCAATGACTTTTGAGGCAAGAATACGATGGAAAAGTGAGACAATTTATACTTGTTAGCTGTAGTTAAAAATTAGAGGTGAAGAAGAAGAAGCCAACATCACTGATGTTAAATCTTCTGGGAAGTGTTTTCTCAGAGGAAAAAAAAATCTGTGTTCCAGAGATAGCCAAGGATATACCTTGTAGTGCACCTGGACTTGGTCAATTTTGAGAATCAACCAGGTTGTACTGGTTTCTAAGTCATGGAATGTCATGCAGAGCAGCTAAGACATGGCACAATGAAGGGAACATATGAGAGGAAAGCTGTGAAGCCTAGATGCAGCATGAAAACTCAGCATATTGAAAATGTCAGTCCCATGTGAATGAGCAGAGAGAACAGCAGCAACAGTAGATTAGAGTAAAGCAGAACCTGGAGTGTTATAGTAGAAAGAGCTGGAGAAGTGGTCCAATTTTTTTTGAGGAGTGCAGATGATCGTGTGTGGATCATAGATACTGGAAGAAGAAGCTGTAATATTGAAGTTATCTTGGAAACACCAAGATTTTGAGGTGCCAGAGCTGTGGTATAGCTGCTCAAGAAAAATGCTTTAAGGGAATAAAACTAGCCACAGAGACAGAATTGTATTGCAGTGAAAAAAGCACAAAAGTTTTGGAGATCTGAAGGATGCTTTGACATCGATGTGGCAATGCAGAATTTGGAGATTGCCCTTTTGGCTTTTGGTCTTGTTCAGGTCCAATATTTCCTCATGATGAAATATAGGGATGGGAAAGTATATCCTGTGAATTTAGAGGTACGTGATGTGCTTTTTTATTTGAAAATATACGTGATTACAGTTCCATGATTGGATTAATTTCAGAAGAGACTTTGAACTTTGGAATTTTTAACATTTTTTGAGACGGCTATATATAATGGGGCCTTTTGAATTTAGAGCTCATGTGCTTTGCCTTCTGTTATGTTTAAGTATGATCTCCATACATTCACGTGTTTGAACAATATTTGGGACAGGCAGTGGAACATTGTAGTTGGAATATGCTAGGTTCAGGGAGTGGCAATATTAGCAGGTGTGGCCTTGTTGGAGAAAGTGCATCACTGAGGTGGAAGGCTTTCTAGTTCCTCCCAATGCTAAAGAGGGCCTCCTTTTAACTTCCTAGAACACAGTCTTTTCCTAGCTGCCTATAGATGAAGATGCAGAACTCTCATATTCTTCTCAAGCATTACATTTGCCTGCAAGCCTGCCATGATTCCTGCTCTGATGAAAATATACTAAGATTCTGAAACTGTAAACCAGCCCCAGTTAAATGCATGCTTTCACAAAAGTTGCCTTGATCATGACATCTATTCTTAGTAATGGAAAAGTTAAGTCAGATATCCTATGAATGTATTTAAGGTGGTGAAGCTTTTGCACAATTCTGTAGTCTTCTTCATTATGAAAGAATTAGTATTTGTGAGAAACCTTAAAAATGTATTTAGTATGGCGAAACCATTGCACACCTTTGTATCCTTTATCATTATGAAATTATGCATATTGGAGAGAATTTGTATGAATTTCAGTCAAGTGGGAACGCCTTTGTATTATGGGGTCCACTGAGGTCCAAAACAACTCAAACATCAGGAGAATGCAAACGGGCTATAAAAACTTTTCACAACACATCTATCTATGAATATATAAAAGAACAGATCTTCGAGAGAAACGCTATGAATAAACAATTTGTTAAAGCCTGTGAATGTATTATTAGTCTTAGAAAAATAGTTGTAAAAGGTCATGAGATAAAGTCATAATTCAGAGCAACCTCACAACAGATGATGTGATAATGTTTTGTACTTTCTGATATCCTTATTCAAGTGTAAACTTTTTTGTATGGAAACATTCTACTAAAGCATTTACATATCACTGTAGTATTTGAAGACATTCAAGAATACTAAAAGAATTCTGTTACTACAAAGAATTTGGTAAGATTGTAAACAACACACTTACATTGTATTACTCAAGTTTATTTATTTTTGTAAAACAAAAAGTGACAAGTGACAACAATCAATTCAAAGTTTATGATGCCTGTCATTGTATTTGCACTTGTAAATATGTATGGACAAAAGATACCTGGAGTCATCAGTAAGGGAACTTTTTAGATTTCACAATTCTTTTAATTTCATGAAAGAATTTTTACAGGAGTAAAAATTGATGGCTGTGTACTAGTGCCTTTTATCTTGTAAAGATAGAATACAATGTCTAAGGCAACTTCTGAAAGAGTTTAATTTGGATTATGATTCCAGAGGGATATGGGTTTACCCTGAAAGTGGAAAAACAGCAGGTGTCTTGCAAGTGGGAGAATTAACCTGATGCAGAGAGAGCTTTCTAATTGCTTTTCCAATGCAAGTGTTCATCAAAGTGTTCATCCTTGGAGCATGTACACACAACCAACAAAAATGCACTCAGCATGTTTTTACATATATTTGCAATACTTTCTAAAACATACATAAAGTGAATGACTTGGAAGGGAAGATGTAGGGAAGGCATTGAGAGAGATCAAGGAATAACAACATATACTTTAATCAAAAGGTCAAACAATTTTCAATTTAAACACTGCTAGACAGTCAGCATACTAGTCAAGAGCACTGATGTGTGTTAGAGAGAAGACAACTTTCATTCCAGAATCCAATTGGTAGCTAATCATTTTCTGTAACTCCAGTATCAAGGGATCTGATGCTCCTTCTGGCCTTGCACATAGTACACCCAGATTTATTCAAACAACACATCCATGCACATAAAATAAAAATGAAAGTTAAAAGGAATCTTCTGTATTGCTTACTTAGCTTGAGATAGGGAGCAGTCAGGACTTTTTAACATCAACTTCAGGTCTGGATTTAGGCACAGCTGTGCATGTCCTTGATACCAGCCTCCTCATAGGCAAATGCAGTCTTACTCTAAGGATAACATCGCACAGTTCTGCTGTTCATCTGTGATCTCCAACCACAGTGCTGTTTTCTTTTATGTTTTCTGTATTTGTGTTCTCTCTTCACATGTGAAAGAATCATGCTATTAGTACATGTTTTCAACCTACCTTTTAGATCATACTTATGATCTAGAAGACACATTTCCTTTGTAAATCTCTGTCAGTCATAGTGGAGAGATGGCACTCTCCTGTCACATTTAGTTATCAAAAGTATACCAAAGTGTCTGCCCCTAAAAGAGACATAAGGTTCACAGCAAATTTAGAAAGCAAATTCAGTTCCAGTCTGGGTCTTCTTTAACTGTCATCCAGTGGTGAATTCATGCTATCTTTAAAGTGATTTTTTTCTATTAGCTGCATAAGGATGTGGAATCATTACTTCTTAGTAAGGTATATAAATTCTATAGTAGCTATACAAAAAGCCTTTTAAAAATGAATATACAATAAACTGTCCTATGTTTCGCTGGAATCTGAACAACTCTTTATTCAATGATAACTTCGTCAGGGAAGAAATAAAGAAAGAAATTAAATACTTCCTGAAATTTAATGAAAATAGAAACATATGATTCACAAGCTTGTGAAACACAATGAAAGCAGTACTAAGATGAAAGTTCATAGCACTTATTGCCCAGGTAAAGAATCTGGAGAGATCTTATACTTACAACTTAACAGCACACCTGAAAGCTCTAGAACAAAAAGAACAAAATTCATCCAAGAGAAGTAGAAGGAAGGAAATAGAGAGACTCATGGCTAAAATCAACCAAATAGACATGAAGAAAAAAATACAAAGAATCAACAAAACTGGAAGCTGGTTCTTTGAGAAAAACAACCAGATACATAAACCCCTAGCCAAACTAACAAAGGTCTGAGAAGCAGTGTCCAAGTTATCAAAATCAGAAATGAAAAGGAATACATAACAGTACAAATGGAGGAAATTCAAAAAATCATCAGATCCTACTGTAAAAAACCTATATTCCAAAAAAAATTGGAAAAACAAGATGAAATGGATTGTTGTCTAGACAGATTCCACATACCAAAGTTAAATCAAGAGCAGATAAATAGTCTACACAGGCCCATATCACCCAAGTAAATAGAAGAAGTCATTAAAATCCTCCCAACCAAAAAATCCCTTGGTCAGATGGATTTAGTACAGAATTCTACCAGACCTTCAACGAGATCTAACACCAGTTTTTCCTCAAACTATTCCATAAAATAGAAATAGAAGGAACTCCCTAACTCATTCTGTGCAGTCACAAATAGTGCGAAACCTAAACCACACAAGAACCCAACCAAATAAAAGAACTTCAGACCTATATCCCTTATGAATATCGATGAAATACACTCAATAAAATTATTGCAAACCAAATCCAAGAACACATAGCAACCATCATTCACCACGATCCATTAGGATTCATTCCAGAGATGCAAGGTTTGTTTAATATATGAAAATCCATTGATGTAATCTACTATATGAACAATCTCAAAGAAAAAGAATCATATAATCATCTCCTTATATGCAGAAAATGCATTTCACAAAATACAACACCACTTCATGTTAAAAATATTGGAGAGACCATGAATTCAAGACCCATACCTAAACATAATAAAAGCAATTTACTGCAAAACAACAGCCAATATCTAATTAAATTTGGAAATATTTGAAACAATCTCACCAAAACCAGGGACAAGACAAGGATGCCCAATTTAACATATCTATTCAATATAGTACTTGAAGTGCTAGCTAGAACAATAAGACAACACACAGAGATCAATGGAATTCAAACTGGCAGTGAAGAAATCAAGGAATCACTTGTTGATGATGATATGAGAGTGTATATAAACAACCCCCAAAATTCTACCAGAGAACTTCTGCAGTTGAAAACAACTTCATCAAAATGGCCACGTATAAAATTAACTCAAACAAATCAGTAGCCTTCCTTTATACATATGACAAATAAAAGGCTGAGAAATAAATCAGGGAAACAACTCTTTTCACAATAGCCACAAATAATAAAAAAATATGTGGAAGTAACTCTAACCAAACAAGTGAAAGATCAATAAGAAAATAATGTCAAGTCCCTCAAGAAAGAAATTAAAGATGATCACAGAAATTGGACAGATCCCACTTGTATGGACTGGCAGAATTAGCAGAGCTAAAATGACCATCCGACCAAAGGCGATCTACAGATTCAATGAAAAGTCCATCAAGATCCCAACATAGATTTTCATAGACATGAAAAGATCAATTCTCAAATTCATCTGGAAAGACCAAAAACCCAGAATAGCAAAAACAATTCTTAACAATAAAAAAATGGCTAGAGGAACCAACATCCCTCAACTAGTGATAAAAACTACAACGTATTGGTACAGAGACAGTCAGGTTGGTTAATGGTATAGAATAGAAGATCCAGAAATAAAATCACACACTTGATCTCTGACAAAGGAGCCAAAAATATGCAATGGAAATGAGAACCATCTTCAATCAATGGTGCTGTTCTAATTGGCAATTTACATGTAGAAAAATGAAAATAAACCCACATTTTTTTACTTTGGACAAAGCTTAAGCCCGAGTGGATTAAGGATTTCAACATCAAACTAGATATAGTGATTCTAATAAAAGAGAAACTGGGAAAGAGAATTAAACTGATTGGCACTGAGGGAAATTTCCTAAACAGAATTCTAACTGCTCAGGTACAAAGATCAGGAATTGATAAATGGGACCTCATCAAACTGGAAAGCTTCGGTAAGGCAAAGGACATAGTCAATAGGAAAAATGGGCAACCTACAGATTGGGAAAAAGTCTTCACTATCTCCACAATCCAGTAGAGGGCTAATACCAAAAATATAAAAAGAATTCAAGAAGCTGACTACCAAGAAACCAAACAACCCTATCAAGTAATGGGTATGGAACTAAACAGACAGTTCACAACAGAGGATTCTTGAATATCTTAAAAGCACTAAAAGAAATGTTCAAAGTCCTTATTTATCAAGGAAATACAAATCAAAATGACCCTGAGATTCCACCTCACACCAGTCAGAATGACTATGTTCAAAAACTCAGGTGACAACACATGTTGGCAAGGATGAGAATTGCGGGTGCATTTGCAAATGGATAAAACCACTCTGGAAATCAATTTGGATTTTCCTCCGAAAATTGGAAATAGATCTACCTGAAGATCCAGCTATATCTCTCTTGAGTATATACCAATAAGTTGCCCTACCACAGGGTCATATGATCCAGTATGTTCATATTACCTTTATTTGTGATATCCAGAAGCTGACAACAACCCAGATATCCCACAACAGAAGGATGAATACAGAAAATGTGGTTTATTTACACAATAGAATACTACTCTACTGTTAAAAAGGAGGACATAATGAATTTTGAATGCAAGTGGATGAAAATAGAAAAAATAATCCTGGGTGAGATAACTCAGACCCCAAACCATATGCATTCTTTGTACTCACTAACAAGTAGGTATTAGGCAAAAAAGCACAGATTTCCAAGGATACAGAACAAAAGGAGACTCAAGGGCCCAAGTAAGGATGCCTCAATCACATTTGCGAGAGAGAAGAAAGAAATACAGGAGTGGAGATGGCCTTGGGTGGGAAAGACAAGAGGTAGAGGAAGAAGTGAACCTGATCAGGTATTGGGGGAAACAGGACTGAATCCATGAGGCTCAGGAGAAAGATTCAGAAAAAGCAACCTCAGGAAGTAGGAGGCGGGACATCCCTCTAGAACGTATCAGAGACCTGGAGGCTGAGAAACACTCAGGACTCAAAGGAAGGACCTTAGATGAAATGCCCTACTGAGAGGAGAGGGAATTTTTACAGTTCACTTACAGTAGAAGGGCAGGACTTCAATTGGAGGGATGGGGTTGCCATCAAATAGTCAAAAATTCTGTCCCAGAATTGTACCTGTTTGAAAGAAATGCAGGAACAAAAATGGAGAGGAGCCTAAGGATGAGGAGGTCCAGTTAAAGGCCCAAATTGAGATCCAACTGAGAGGGAGGCCACAAGGCCTAACGCTATTACTGAGTCGATGGTGTGACAAAGAGGGGCCTCTCATGACTGCACTCCAGAAGACCCAGCAAGCAGCTGGAAGAGTTGGAAGCAGATATTTGCACCCAACAAATGGACAGAAGTTGATGGCCCCTGTGGTTGAATTAAGGGAAAGCTGAAAGAAGATGTGGAGAAGAGCGACCCTATGAAAAGACCAGCAGTTTCAATTAGCCTGGATTCCTGGGATCTCTCAAGACACTGAGTCACCAACCAGCAAGCATACACCAGATGACATGAGACCCCCAATACTATACAGCAGAAGACTGCTGGGTCTGAAGTCAGTCAGAGAGGATGTACTTAATCTGTGAGAGACTTGGGGACCCACTGTGTTGAAAGGTCTGTTGGGGTGGTAGTGAAGTGGTGACATCCTCTTGGCAATGGGGTGTGGGGGGATGGAAAATGGAACAATCAGAGGGTGAACCATGAGGGGGATAAAATCTGGACTGTAAAAATAGATTAAAAAACACATTTTAAAAAAGAAGATATTATGTGTACATTATGGGGAAAATATAAAGTAGTAAAAAATTACAATTAAAAATTACAAATCAAATTCAGTGCTCCATCTGTGTCAACATTGTAATATAACCAAGTTACATAAATTAGCATATCAGACATACGTCTGCGTTGCTTCAAAACAAATACCAACAAGACATGAATGAAAAATAGAAGGTATATATTAATATTAGCAATAAAATTCTGTCTCATACATGACACCTAAATTCTCTCATTCTTTGAGTAAAATGTATGGAATTCTTCTCAATCGTCAATCAGCAAATTTTGTCAAATGTCCTTGACTGACAGGGACTGATTATCAGGCAAGAGATCAGCCTTTTAACTCAGTGAATGTCTGCACAGGTACTGATATTGTACAGGATGTGTTTTGAATCTCTATAAGTCAAGGCACTTCTAGATTTAGCATAATGACATGTTCTCCAGATGACAGAAATTACAGTAAGTTTGACTAGATTTTGTAAACATGACTAGCATACAATACTTTATGAATAAGAGAAAGAAAGCTCAACTCCTGGCTCAATGTTTCATGTGAGACTGCCCTTCCCTACACTAGACAATGGAAGACATAATGTCACATGATTCCTCTCAAAGTCTGAATGACCTGGAACTTTCATGACTTTCTATACTCTTGCCTTACTATAGAAGTTCTGATGAAATTCATTGTGTTTATGCATATGGCTGTTGATACATGGTCTGATCCATGCAGTCTAGGAGAATATTGTCCCTGGGAAGACTTATTCCATGGATATGAATGATATCATTACATCTGAGAATGGAGACCATGATCTTCACAACATGTTTTGAGAAATGCGTTGATCAAAAGTTTTCAGATCTCAGATGTAGAGCTGGAGGCCAGAAATTTCCCATTGTATCCAGGGAGCATGACATATGATGAATGGAAAAGAGCTGTTGAATATAATTAAGTGGATATTCAGATGGCAGTAGCCTTAAAACAGGCACATAGGTGTAAATGTTTGTGTGATGTTTGTGTGCATAAGAAAAGGATTTCATAACTGCCGCATCTTAGAGCCTAGCAGACATGAAGAAGCTCTGTGCTTTCATTATTTCCTTTTTACACCTGATGTTTTCTCTCATCATAATCTGTTTAACAGAACCCATTTGCTTTTGGAGGATAAAGAATAATGAAGATAATGATGGAGATTTTGAAAGTGACTGTGGTTTTTTCTTTTGGACATCAAAGAATACTGTTGGTTATGATTTTTGTAGAGACATTTTTGAATTTAGGTAAGTCAGTCATTAACTTTGTTTTCTGCATTAATGACCTTAATTAGAAATATTACCTGTATACACAAACTGTGGGCATCAGTCCTGTTCTACCTCCTGTAACTTTAGGAACCACTGAAAATTAATTTTTACACCAATCACTATTTTACTACTGTCAAATGTGTCACAGTTTATTTTACATTCAGTACATTGGGCTCCGGTTCACAATGCTGGAAAATGAGTCTGGATTCAGTCTGTTGACTCTTTGCTGATTTCATATGTTGAAAGATGTCACTTCATCTGCCTTGAATTCACAATTGCCAACTTTAGCAAGAATTAAATATGAGACTACATCACTGCCTATATTCAATCGTCTGCCAATGATTTCTATATGAGCATACATCTAACTGCCTTCATAAACAGGTTATCTAATTTTGGTCTCCAACAGTTTGGCATACAGTCATTCACTGAAATATTTGTGTATGGGCATGTGGTCTGCTATCTTATTATATGTACAATATTACATATATACTTTGAATGTTCACATACTTTGCTTTAATAAATAGTCTTTAAATGAGCCCCTCCTGCAATTGTGGATTTGACACTGAATGTCGAAAAAGACTGCCAGGCTTCATATCCTGTTACCAGAATAATCTTTTGGTCCAATTATACAAATATTCAGACACAGATTAGACTTAGTAAGTATCAGATAGATGGTCAATTTTCCTATTAACTATTGGATAAGTATAACAGAGAAAATATAGTAGAATAAATGTATTTTTTATGGATAAGAAGTTCTCCTCAATGTCTCAGATCCTAAGCATATGATGTTATCAATTTTGCCAGCAGAAAATGAGAGAAAGTGTGTTGAAAGAACTCACCTTTTAGCTAATCAATATGCTTAGGACTTCTGTCTTTAATGAACCAAGATTTCCTTTGCTTTTCTGTCTCTGATGCTCATTGCATCTTTTCTTAAGTTTTCATGTCTTTGGGATTTAAAGAATATGTTTGCCAAATGGTAGCCACACTACACTGTAGACTTTGATAGTGATGGTGGCTTCACATTTTATCCTTCTGTGTTAGATTAGTATGATTTTCATTTCTGATATTTTCTGTATTTTCCCACACTGCATTGGAAAAATAGTGGTAAGTCTCATTGGTGACAATTTTATAAGTCATAATAAGCTTTAAAATTACAAATATATGAACTATGTCAATACACTTTTCAATATTAAAAAGAAAAACTTAGCTACAAGCTCTCAAGAGAAAAATGCAAATTGAAGCAAATGAGCATGTTAGATGTTTTTACTACTGATTAGAGGTAATTGCTAATATTAATAGATGAACAGTCAACTGTTCTGGGGTAAATGAACACATTTCATATGGACAGAAGCTATCTATGCACAGACAAGTCTTAAAGGATATTAAAGAATTAGGAAAACTGAGTTTTTTAAAGAAATCTGATAGGTTTATTACAAAATTGATATAATAATTGCACATTTAAAGGTAACAAATTGTTTAAAGGAGGTTATATGGTATAGTGTATCATTGTGTATATTTTGAAAAGGATAAATAAAATTGAATTAAATGTATCTTAAAATAATTACTCTGTTTGATAGTAACAGTTGAAAATATTAAAAGCATGTTCTACAAACATCATAATATTATTGATAATTTTCGCACTGTGTGTATAATTAGCCTTTTTGCAATGTTTAACTTCAAAGACTTTTTGCAACTTTGAAATTTATTTTTATTTATTTCTTATATTTTTTTATTTACATTCCCAACTATTTCTCCTTTCCTGGTTCCTCCCTCCCCGAAAGTCCTATAAGCCCTCTTCCCTTCCCCTGTTCCCCATTCAAATCCCTCTCGCTTCTCTGTCCTGGTTTTCCCCTACATACAGTCTTTCCAGGACCAGGGGTCTCTCCTTCCATCTTCTTGGAAATCTATTGATAATGGGATTGTGTGTTGGGTATTTCAAGCTTCTGGGTCTATATCCCCTTATCAGTGACTGCATACTTTGTGTGTTCTTTTGTGATTGGGTTACCTCACTAAGAATGATATTTTCCAGTTCTGACCATTTGCCTAGGAATTTTGTGAATTCATTGTTTTTTATTGCAGACTAGTATTCCATTGTTTAAATATACCACATCTTCTGTATCCATTCCTCCGGTGAGGAACTTCTGGGTTCTTTCCAGCTTCTGGCTATTATAAATAAGGCTGCTATGAACATAGTGGAGCATGTGTCCTTATTGCATGCAGGGGAAGCCTCTGGGTATATGCCCAGGGGTGGTATAACAGGATCCTCTGGGAGTGTCATGCCCAGTTTTCTGAGGAACCTCAAGACAGCTTTCCAGAGAGATTGTACCAGCTTGCAATCCCACCAGCAGTGGAGGAGTGTTCCTCTTTCTCCACATCCTCACCAACAACTGCTGTCTCCTGTGTTTTTGATCTTAGCCATTCTGAATGGTGTGAGGTGGAATCTCTGGGTTGCTTTGATTTGCATTTCCCTGATCATTAAAGATTTTGAACATTTCTTTAGGTGCTTCTCAGCCATTCGATATTCTTCAGATGAGAACTCTTTGTTTAGCTCTGTACCCCATTTTTAACAGGGTTATTTGGCTCTCTGGAGTCCAACTTCTTGAGTTCTTTGTATATATTGGATATTATCCCTTTGTCGGATGTAGGGTTGGTAAAGATCTTTTCCCAATTGGTTGGCTGCTGTTTTGTCCTTTGCAGTGTCTTTACCTTACAGAAACTTTGCAATTTCATGAGGTCCATTTGTCAATTCTTGATCTTAGAGCATAAGCTATTGGTGTTCTGTTCAGGAAATTCTCCCCTGTGTCCATATGTTCAATGTTCTTCCCTAGTTTCCTTTCTATTAGTTTCAGTGTGTCTAGTTTTATGTGGAGGTCATTGATCCACTTGGAATTGATCTTAGTACAAGGAGATAAGAATGGATCGATTTGCATTCTTCTGCATGCCGACCTCCAGTTGAACCAGCACCATTTGTTGAAAGGCTATCTTCTTTCACTGTATGGTTTTAGCTCCTTTGTCAAAGATCAAGTGACTATAGGAGTGTGGATTCATTTCTCGTTCTTCCATTCTGTTCCATTGATCTACCTGCCTGTCACTGTACCAATACCATGCAGTTTTTAACACTATTGCTCTGTAGTACATCTTGAGATCCGGGATACTGTTTCCCCCAGAAGTTCTGATACTGATGAGAATAGTTTTAGCTATCCTGGATTTTCTGTTATTCCAGATGAATTTGAGAATTGCTCTTTCTTCCTCTACGAAGAATTGAGTTGGGATTTTGATGGAGATTGCATTGAATCTGTATATTGCTTTTGGCAAGATTGTTATTTTTACTATATTAATCCTGCCAATCCATGAGCATGGAAGATTTTTCCATCTTCTGAGGTCTTCTTCAATTTCTTTCTTCAGAGCCTTGAAGTTCTTGTCATACTGATGTTTCACTTGTTTGGTTAGAGTCATATCAAGATACTTTATATTGTTTGTGGCTATTGTGAAGGGTATCATTTCCTTTATTTCTTTCTCTGTCTGATTATCCTTTAAGTACAGGGACGATACTGATTTGCTTGAGTTGATTTTATATCCGGCCACTTTGCTGAAGTTGTTTATCAGCTGTAGTTTCTTTCATAGAAACACTGGTAATCTTTTTTAAGAAAAGAGAATGTTAAACAGTGTTCTAAAATTTGAATATATATTTAAATAATCAGATCATAGATGTACTTGGCAAACAGGCAAAAGTGTATTCTATGACATTCCGACTTGTCAGGAATAGTGTATAATCTAATAGAGATAATACATTATATTTGTAGTATAATCTTATTATCTTTAATAGGAGTTCTGAAAGATGAGTAGTATTACTTGTATATAATCCCAAACATTCTAATAATGCTATTCCTAGTGTGGATGTTTCATCCTCTCTTCTACAACTTTTAGGTTTTCTTTGGACCATTTAATCCAAACCTAAATGACCATGACCAGTTCCCCCATGTCCATCTGGTAGCCACCAAGGGCACACATCTCTTCTCCTTGATGCTTCATTTTAGATGGACTTGGATAGGACTGGTCATCTCAGACAATGACCAGGGTATTCAGTTCCTCTCAGATTTGAGAGAAGAAATGCAAAGGCATGAAGTCTGTTTAGCTTTTGTGAATTTGATCCCAGAAACCATGCAGATATACATGACAAAGGCTATGATATATGATAAACAAATTATGACATCTTCAGCAAAGGTTGTTATCATTTATGGTGAAGTGAAATCTACCTTAGAAGTCAGCTTTAGAAGATGGGTAAATTTAGGTGCTCCGAGAATCTGGATCACAACTTCACAATGGGATGTTATCACAAATACAAAAGAATTTAGCTTTGATTTCTTCATTGGGACTGTCACTTTTGCACACCACATAGGTGATTTGCTAAATTTAGGAATTTTTGGCAAACAACAAAAACTGATATATACCCAGTTAACATTTCTGAGTCTGTACTCGGGTGGTATTATTTTAATTGTTCAGTCTCTAAGAAAAGCAATAAGATGGATTACTTTACATTCAACAACAAAAGGGAATGAACAGCACTGTACAAATATGACTTGGCCCTGAGTGAAGAAGGTTACAATTTATATAATGCTGTTTATGCTGTGGCCCACACCTACCATGAACGAATTCTTCAACAAGTGGAGTCTCAAAAAATAGAAAAACCCAAAGGAGTATTTGCAGACTGTCAGCAGATGAAGTTTCTTACATTTCATTATACTGACATATATCCATGTGATCTTTTAAATGGACCAAGAGAAACAACTGTATACTTGTTAGAGATTATTTTCTTAGTGGAATGATTTCTACCTGCAAAACTCCCCAATTAATATTTTACATGGATGAATATCATGCACAAAAATGTTTAATAGAAGACTATACATTTTTATGATAGCAGTGAATTTTGTGAAAATGTGTCTCAATGTCTCCACAAATGAGCTCAAAATTTAAAATAGGAGACAAGAAGTTTATCATAAGAGCCTTAAGTGATGACTGGACTAGAATATTTTCCTATAGTATAATTTCTCAAGGTTAAGTACATGGACTGTAACTAATAGTTGCTCATTTTATTAACAATTATTTTCAAATCCATAAATGATTAAGACTATACATTTTATTAAATTTGTTTATCTCATATATGTATACAGTGTTTGCATGAAACACCCACAACAATTCTTTATTTACACAACTTACAGACATTCAGCCTTCCCCTTCATTTGCACATACACGGCTTCATTTCTTAAAAAGTATTTTTGACAAACAAGTTCACAAACAGACACATACACTCACACACCATGTTATTTGTTATCTGGTAATCATTTTTTCTAGCATGTTTTACCATCCTACATTAATATGAAATATATTAGTTTATAAATATCTGTGAGGTATATTGTATTATTCTACATGGGATTACATTAATACAGCTCTCTTTCCTGACAGTCAAAAGCAAATTTTGGAAAGTTATCAATTTGACATTTCCTTTATTGATATGCATATGTAAGCATCTAATGATGGATCTCATTTAGGTGTCTTCATTGCTGAAGACCAGGGTACTTACTAACCCTGTTGGAGAACTGGTGAACATGAAGCATAGGGAAAATCAGTGTATAGAGTATGACATTTTCATCATTTGAAATTTTCCACAATGCTTCATGTTAAAAGTGAAAATAGGAAGCTATTTTCCTTGCTTGCCACAGATGCAACATCTTCATATATCTGAAGATGTGAAGTGGGCCACAGGAGGAACTTCGGTGGGTAAAATTTTTATTTTCTTCAGTATATCTACATTTAGAAATATGAATCACTGAAGTAATAGCTCTGTGTTTAAGAACAATCGCTACTCTTGCAAAAGGCCATTCTCAGTTACAAGCACCAAAATTTAATAACTCCCAACTGCATGTAAAGCTGGTCTTAGGGATCAAACGCCTCTGGATTCCATGTCCAATGCAACCATATGTCTATTAAACATAAACTGCAGGAACATATTTATTGAATATATATATTTGGAAAATAAAAATTTTGGTATTATATTTAAAGCACAGAATTTGAAGATATTGTGTGAATATATTTATAGCCTAATTAATTATAGCATGTATTCATTAACAGAAATCTCTCTCTACACTCATGGTTTTCCTTTTTTAAATGTATACATATTTATATATATATATATGTATGTATATACATATAAATTCAATTATATACAAACTGATCAATATAAGTATACATAAATTATATTTAAATTTGTGTAACTATATACAAATATAATTATGAACATAAATTTATAAATATATAAATAAAATATCGATATATAAATTATATATTTGAGTTTTATATTTTTTATTGGATATTTTCTTTATTTACATTCAAAATGGTAACCACTTTCTAGGTCTCCCCTCTGGAAACCCCCTATGAATCCCCTTCCCACTGCCTCTATGAGGGTGCTCTCCTACCCATCCACCCACTCCCACCTTAAAGCCCTGGCATTTCCCTACACTGGGGCCTTGAACAGCCTCAGGCCCAAGAGCCACTCTTCCCACGGAATTCCAAAAAGGCCTTCCTCTGCTACCTATGCAGCTGGACCCATGTGTTCCTGCAAGGGTACTACTTGGTCTGTAGTCCAGTCCCCAGGAGTCTGGACTCTAGACACTGTTGTTCCCACTATGAGACTGCAAACACCCATAGTTCCTTCAATCCCTTCTCGTATTCCTCCATCAGAAACCACGAGCTCAGTCCAATGGTTGACTGCAAGCATCAGGCTCTGTATTTGTCAGGTTCTGGCAGATCCTCTCTGGAACCATATCAGGCTCCTGTCAGCAAGCACTTCCCTGTATCCAGAAGCAAATTCTTTTTGGTGACTGTATATGGGATGGATCCCCATTGGGGCAGTCTCTGGATGGTCATACTCTGCCCCACTTTTACTCCATATTTCTTCCTGTGAGTATTTTGTTCCCACTTCTAAGAAGGGCCAAAGCATCAACACTTAGGTAGTCTTTCTTTTGAGTTTCATGTCGTCTGTAAATTGTGTCTTTGGTATATTGAGCTTTTGGGCAAATAACCACTTATCAGCAAGTGCATACCATGTGTGTTCTTTTGTGGTTGGGTTTCCTCACTTAGGATGATATTTTCTAGTTTCATCCATTTGCCAAAGAACTCCATGAACTCATTGTTTTTTAAAGGCTGAGTAGTATTTCATTGTGTAAATAAATGCACTACATTTTCTCTATCCGTTCCTCTACTGAAGGACATTTTGATTGTTTCCAGCATCTGACTGTTAAAAATAAGGCTACTGTGAACATAGTGGAATATGTGTCCTTGTTCTATGTTGGAGCATCTTCTGGGTTTATGCCCAGGAGTGGTATAGTTAGGTGCTCAGGTAGAACTATGTTCAATTTTCTGAGGAAAAACCAGACTGATTTCCAGAGTGGTTATACCAGCTTGCAATCACACCAGCAATGGAAGAGTGTTTGTCTTCCTCCACATCCTTGCCAGCATCTGCTGTCCCCTGAGATTTCATTTTAGTCATTCTGACTGGTCAGAGTTGGAATCTCAGGGTAGTTTTGATTTGCATTTCCCTGATGACTAAGGACTTGAACATTTCCTTGGGTGCTTCTCAGCCATTCCAGGTTCCTCAGTTGAGAATTCTCTGTTTAACTCTGAATTCTAATTTTAATAGGGTTATTTAGTTCTCTGAAGTCTAACTTTTTGTGTTCTTCATATATATTGGATATTTTCCCTCTATCGAATGTAGGATTGGTAAAAATCTTTTCCCAATCTGTTGCTTGCCGTTTTCTCTTATTGACAGTGTCTTTTGCCTCAGAGAAGCTTTGCAATTTTTATGAGGTCTCATTTTTCTAATCTTGATCTTAGCCATTGGTGTTCAATTCAGGATATTTTCCCCGTGACCATGTGCTCAAATGTTTTCCACATTTTCTCTTCTATTGGAATCAGTGTATCTCATTTTATGCAGAGGTCCTTGATCCACTTGGACATTATCTTTGTACAGACCGATAAAAATGGACCAATTTGAATTCTACATCAAGTTACTGCCAGTTGTACCAGCATAATTAGGTGAAATGCTATTTGTTTTCCACTGAATTGTTTTAGCTCTTTTGTCAAACATCAAGTCACCATTCGTGTGTGGGTTTATTTCTGGGTCTTCAATTCTATTGCATTGATCTGCCTGACCGTCACTGTACTACTGCCATGCAGTTTTTATCACAATGCCTCTGTAGTACACCTTGAGGTCATGGCTGGTGATTGCACAGAAGTTCTTTTATTTTTGAGAATAGTTTTCACTATCCTGGGTTTTTTTGTTATTACAAATGAATTTGAGAATTACTCTTTCTAACTCTATGAAGAATTGAATTGGAATTCAGATGGGCATTGCTTTGAGTCTGTAGACTGCTTTCGGCATGATGGCCATTTTTACTATATTAATCCCATCATTCCAAGAGCATCTTGCCATCTTCTGAGATCTTCGTTGATTTCCTTCTTCGGAGGCTTGACGTTCTTGTCATACAGATCTTTCACTTGTTTGGTTAGAATCACACCAATATATTGTATATTGTTTGTGCCTATTGTTAAGGTTGTTGTTTCCCTAATTTCTTTCTCAGCCAATTTATTCTTTGAGTATAGGAAGTCCACTGATTTGTTTTAGTTAATTATATACCCAGCCAACTTGCTGAAGTTGTTTCTCAGCGGTCGGAGTTCTCTGGTGTAATTTTTTGGTCACTTAAGTTTACGATCACATCATCTGCAAAAGTGATAGTTTGACTTCTTCCTTTCCAACTTTTATCTCTTTGACCTCTGTGTGTTGTGTAATTGCTATGGCTAGGACTTTAAGTACTCTATTGAATAGATACCTAGAGAGTGTGAAGCCTTGTCCAGTCCATGATTTTAGTAGGATTGCTTAAGGTTTCCTGCCATTTAGTTTGATGTTTGCTACTGGTTTACTGTATATTGCTTTCACTATGATTAGGTATGGGCCTTAATTCCTAATCTTTCCAGGAATTTTAACATGAATATGTATTGAATTTTGTCAAACGATTTTTAGCAGGAAAAATCATGTGAAAAACCCATGTGAAATAATCATGTGGTTTTGTTTTCTTTGAGTTTGGTCATATAGTCGATTATAGTTATGGATTTCCATATATTGAACCATGTCTGCAACCCAGAGATGAAGCCTACTTCATCATAGTGAATGATTGTTTTGATGTTTTTGGATTCAGTTTGCAAGAATTTTGAGTATTTTGCATCTATGTTTATAAAGGAAATTGGTCTGAAATTCTCTTTCTTTGTGAGGTATTTGTTTAGTTTTCATTTTAAACTAATTGTGGCTTCATAAAATGAATTGGGAAATGTCCCTTATGTTTCTATTTAGTGGAATAGTTTAAACACTATTGGTAGTAAGTTTTCTATGAAGGTCTGATAGTACTGTGCACTAAGCACACCTGGTCCTGGGCTTTTCTTGGGTAGGAGACCTTTAATGAGTTCTTCTATTTCATTAGGGGCTAGGGATCTTCTTAGATTTTTTTATCTGACCCTGATATTACTCTGGCACCTAGTATCTGTATAGAAAAATGCCCATTTCATCAAGATTTTTCAACTTTTGAGTATAGGCTTTTGTAGTAATATCTGATGCTTTTTTAATTTCCTCAATTTTTTCTTAGTATATTTCCCTTTTCATTTCTGATGTTGTTAATTCGGATACTGTCTCTGTGCCCTCTGGCTAGTTTGGCTAAGGGTATATCTGTCTTGCTGATTTTCTCAAAGAACCAGCTCTTGGATTTGCTAATTCTTTGTATAGTTCTTTTTGATTCTACTTCGTTGATTTCAGCCCTGAGTTTGATTATTCCCTGCCATCTACTTCTCTTGAGTGTATTTGTTTCATTTTGTTCTAGAGCTTTCATGTGTAATATCAAGCTGCTGGTGTATGCTCTCGCCAGTATTGTTTTGGAGGCACTCAGAGCAATGAGTTTTCCTCTTAACTTTCAGTGTATCACATAAGTTTTGGTAAGTTGTACCTATATTTTCATTAAATTCTAAAGATTCTTTAATTACTTTCTTTACTTCTTCCTTGGCTAAGATATCATTTAGGAGGGCATTGGTCGTTATTTCATGTTGCTGTTGTTGTTGATGATGATGATGTTGTTATTGAAGGCCAGCCTTAATCTGTGCTGATCTGTTACCACACATGGGATTATTTCAATGTTCTTATATCTGTTGAGTGCTGTTTTGTGACCCTATATATGGTTGATTTTGGAGAAGTTAAAATGAGGTTCTGAGAAGACAGTATATTTTTTTATATATTTTTTTTTTGTTTTAGGATGAAATGTTCCATAGATATCCATTAAAATCATTTGGACCATAACTTCTATTAGTTTCATTGTGTCTCTGATTAGTTTCAGTTTCCAAGGTCTGTCTATTCTTGAGGGAGGAGTATTCAAGTCTCCTAGTATTTTTGTTTGAGGGGCAATATGTGCTTTAAGCTTAATAAAATTTCAATTATAAATGTGTATGCCCTTACATGTGGAGCATAGGTATTCAGGATCTACAGTTGTTCTTGGTAGAATTTTCCTTTGATTATAATGAAGTGTTCTTCCTTGTCTTTTTTGATAACTTTAGGTTGAAAGTCGATTTTATTCAATATTAGAATAGCTACTCCAGCTTGCTTCTTTGGGACCATTTGCTTGGAAAAATGTTTTCCTGCCCTTTACTCTGAGGTAGTGTCTGTCTTTTTCACTGACGTACATTTCCTTTATGCAGCTAAAGGTTGGGTCCCATTTATGTAACCTGTCTATTAGTCTATGTTTTTTTGATGGGGTTATTGAGTTCATTGTTGCTAAGAGATATTAAGAGAAAGTGATTCCTGCTTCCTGTTTTTTGCTGTTGTTGTTAGATGTGGAATTATATTTGTTTTGCTATCTTCTTTTGTGTTTGTTGAAAGATTACTTCTTGCTTTATCTCGGGTGTACTTTCCCTCTTTGTGTTGATGATTTCCATTTATTATCCTTTGATGGGCTGGATTTGTGGAAAGATATTTTGAAAATTTTGTTTTGTCATGGAGTATCTTGTTTTCTCTGTCTAAGGTAATGGAGAGTTTTGGTGGGTATAGTAGCCTGGGCTTGCATTTGCGTTCTCTTAGGGTATGTATGAGATCTGCCCAGGATCTTCTAGCTTTCATAGTCTATGGTGAGTATTAATAGTCTCTGGTGAGAAGTCTGATGTAATTCTGATAAGTTTGCCTTTATATGTTACTTGACATTTTTCCCTTACTGCTTTTAATTTTTTTTTTGTTTTGTGCATTTGATGTTTTGAGTATTACTGATGGGTGGAATTTCATTTCTGGTCCAGTCTATTTGGAGTTCTGTAGGGTTTTGTATGTTTATATTCATGTATATTTTTTTTAGGTTTCATAAATTTTCTTTTATAATTTCCTTGAAAATATTTACTGGCCCTTTAAGTTGAGAATCTTCGCTGTCTTCTATACCTATTATGCTTTGGTTTGGTCTTCTCATTGTGTCTGAGATTTCCTGAATGTTTTGGGTTAGGTGCTTTTTGCATTTTGCATTTTTTGACAGTTGTGTCAATGTTTTCTATGGTATCTTCTTCTATCTCTTGTATTTGGTTGGTGGTGCTTGCATCTATGACTCCTGATCTTTTTCCTAGGTTTTCTAACACTAGGGTTGTATCACTTTGTGATTGCTCTATTGGTTCTAATTCCATTTTTAGAGTCTGGATGGTTCTATTCAATTCTTTCACCTTTTTGGTTGTGTTTTCATGTAACTTGTTAAGGGATTTTTCCATTTCCTCTTTAAAAGTTTTTACCTCTGTCCCTGTGATCTCCTGTATTTCTTTAAAGGAATTATTAATGTCCTTCTTAAAGTCATCTATCATCATCAGGAGATATGATTTAAATCAGAATCTTGATTTCCTGGTGTGTTTGAGTAAACAGGGCTCCCTGTTGTGGGATAACTGGGTTTTGATGAAGCCAAGTAGCATTGGTTTCTGTTGTTAATGTTCTTGCCCTTTCCTCTTACCATGTGGAATCTCTGGTGTTAATTGATATAGCTGTCTCTGACTGTGGCTTGTCCCTTCTGCAAGACAGTGTGTCAGTACTCCTGGGAGAAAAGATCTCTTCAGGAAGAATTTCGGTAGGGAGAGCTATGGCACAGTGTCAGCGCCAGAATGTAGAGGGATACCCAGAAGGATCATTTCCCAGGCTTCTCCATGATTCCTGTGCCCTCAGGGCACTGGAAAGTGACCTTAGTGCAGAAACGGTGGTCTTACCTGTACTCACAAGCATGTCAGCACTCCTGGGAGAGCACAGTTATTTGGGTATGGAGAGCTATAACACAGGAGTAGCTCTTGGTGCTGTGGCACAGGATCAGATTATTTATATTTTTATTGGTTATTTTATTTGATTAGAGTTCAAATGTTAGCCACCATTGCAGGTTTCCCCTCCTCTTTGGAGGACTGCTTTATCTGCTATCACTGGGAAGCCCTTGGTCCTGTTGAAGCTTGATACCCCAACATAGATGAATGCTAGGTTAGTGAGGCAGGAGTACATGGGACTGTGTGGTAATACCCTCATAAAAGCAGGGGTAAGGACAGAAGGGATATGGGTTTCAAGATTTTCTTTTAAAATTTGGGAAACTTCAATAAATTTATGACTGTCTTATATAAACTACATTTTTCATATTCATCAAACAACACTTTTTTGATTTATACTACTTTTTATCTCCATAAAACTTGATGTTCTAATTTTTTTATTTATAAATCATGAGAATCTGATGCCACATAAGCATCCCTTTTTGGATTAATCAGTTTAGGAAACTAAATTTGTGAATTGCTGCAATCTGAAGTATACATATATAAGATTACATGATGTAGTAAATATTGTGTGACATTCACTGAACTGGAGTATAATAAAAAGAGATAATGTACCTGAGATTGTTAGCTAATCCTGGCTTTCAGTGAAATATTTATAGTGATATCTGTTAATGTATCATATATTAATCTATGGGACATTATACATATGATGTATACATGAACTACACACATACACACACATATCATATAATATTTATATATTGTCTCAGATTCCCTCCTCCATGTGTAGTATGCCATGTACTGCTGGATTCAGGAAAATCCATCAGAATTTTACAGCAGACTGCTGCTTTGATTGTGTTCAGCACCCAAAAAAATGAGGTCTCCAATGAAACAGGTACATGCTTGCATTCAGAAGAAAAATTGGTGAATTTGAATATCTTCTCTTTCCTAACTAGAAATATGATATGACCAAAATGGAATCTAAAGACCTAAAATCTCCGTGTTTCAGAACTTAATCAGTTAAATAAATTCAACATCTTTTAAACCAAGCAAATAACATGAAATATCCTCTAAAAATAATACATCTCACAAAATGATGGTTACTGATTGTATATTATGTAGAAAATGTTTAGAGGGACATACATGTCTAATAATTTTTAAGCAAAATTTCTAGGAATGATCTAACCATATGTTGATTATTCTTTGATTCTTTGTACAAAGATAGTTGAATACATTACCAACCTAGGTAAGGAAAGAATATCCATAACCTTCATGCCATATAGCTTGGAAAAAATAATTGAGAATAAAGAAATTGTACCACAATGAAAGGGAAATGCACATCTCTATGAGGCATAGAGCTTTAAGAATGAAAATATTTCTTTGAGGAAACAATATTTGCATTATGAGTTATAAGTTCTCTTCCATATGTGCAGATATAGACAAAGGGTGCAAAATTCAATGCAAACATAGTATATAATGAATTTCTTTTGGCATCAATAAATGTATCACCACTCTACCTTTGTCTGTGAATAGTGAATTTATGGTTTGAGGAATTAAATAATCTGAGATTATGCATATTATTAGTCATATTATTCTTTCTTTTTTATTTAATGAATATTTTTTCTGTTTCATTCACTCTTATGGTGATTTGTTTCAGCACAAACCATAGGTTAATAGAGAGCAATCATAAGTTAGTGTTCACTACAGCAATAAGAAATGGAATAGATTTTCAATACCAAATTATTTATTGAAATATTCTCTAAATAATACAAACACAATTATTATCTACATAATTATTATATCTTATAAGGGCTTATTGTTTTTCACTAGCAGATATGGTACAGTGTGTGAGGTGTCCAGATGATAAATATGCCAACTTAGAGCAAATCCACTGCGTCCAAAGAGCTGTGTCATTTCTAGCTTATGAAGATCCATTAGGAATGGCTCTAGGCTGCATGGCCCTGTCTTTCTCAGTCCTCACAGTTCTAGTACTAGTCACTTTTATGAAGTATAAGGATACTCCTATTGTGAAAGCCAACATCTGCATTCTCAGCTATATTCTGCTCATCTCTCTAGTCTTCTGTTTTCTTTGCTCATTGCTCTTCATTGGACACCCCACACAGGCCACCTGCATCCTGGAGCAGACCATATTTGGAATATTTTTCACAGTGGCTGTTTCTACAGTGTTGGCCAAAACAATAACTGTGGTCATGGCTTTCAAGCTCATTACTCCAGGGAGAAGAATGAGAGGAATGCTGGCATCAGGGTCACCTAACTTGGTCATTCCCACTTATACCCTAATCCAACTTGTTCTCTGTGGAATCTGGTTGGTAACATCTCCTCCCTTTATTGACAGAGATATACAATCTGAACATGGGAAGACTGTCATTATTTGCAACAAAGGCTCAGTCATTGCCTTCCATGTTGTCATGGGATACTTGGGTTCCTTGGCTCTGGTCAGCTTCAAGGTGGCTTTCCTGGTTAGGAACCTTCCTGACAGATTCAAAGAAGCCAAGTTCCTAACTTTCAGCATGCTGATGTTCTGCAGTGTCTGGATCACGTTCCTCCCTGTTTACCATAGCACCAGGGAAGGTCATGGTGTTTCTAGAGGTCTTTTACATCTTGGCTTCTAGTGCAGTGTTGCTAGGTTGTATGACTTTCCCAAAGTGCTATGTTATTTTAGTTAGACCAGATTCAAATTTTATACAGAAGCACAAAAAATATTGCTTTACTGAAACTTTCATAGTATGAAAATGTTAGATGATACTCAACATATTTTTCTTTGTCTTAACAAAAGTAGTACTTAATTATATAAAAAAGGTTAGGGAATATAGAAATTTCAACTTACAAACAGGAGAGCACTGTTCATCCACTGTGAAACCAATTACCAGTGTTTGACAGAAAATGTTGTCATTCATAAATACACAAACCTGAAGATATTGAGAAATTGGAATCTCAATTGAGGAATGGCTACCATAATTTTGACCTGTGGTTGTTGGTGTAAGCCATGTGCTTAAGTAATTATTAATATAAGATGATACTACTGACTGTGGACTGTACCACTTCTGAGTGAGTTGTTCTTGGAGTTATGAGAAGGAAGACTGCCTAAAACAGTTATATGAAGCCAGTAAACATTATTGCCCATCTTGCATGAAGTACCTGCATCCAATTTCATGGTTTGTCTTCATTCAATATACTTTGACCAAGTTACATAAGTAAATAAACACTTTTCTCACATGTTTCTTTTGATGGTGGTGTTTGTTGCAGCAAGAGAATATAAAACATCACCTAAATGGTAAATTGCCTCTGTTGGGATTTGTAATATCATAGATTCCTGATACAATAAAAGGCACTTATTTTGAAATGAGAAACAAGAGTGATTTTTAGCTGAGTGTGAAGCACAGTGACCGTATTGCATGAGACAGCACAGAGGCACTGTACTTTGGAATAGCTTTAAAATGTGCTAGGAATATCTTAAGAATACCACATAACATACTAAGTAGTGAACATTTTATGAAAAGGACAATGGGTTTCAGATTGTTCCTGCAATATTATGCTTGGTAAATTTATGTAAAAAATACAATTTTATCATGAAGTAAAAGTGTTTCATAAAGTGAGAACAATCACTAATGGAAATGTCCCACACAAGGCCTATGCCAAAATAAGTTCAGTTAATTTGATGAACATATAAATTACTCTAGACGAAGGGTCTCATCATAAATTGTAAGAAAATATGAGTACTAAAGAATATTTAAGTTTAATAGTACACACACAAAATAGTACACACACATATAAACACATACACATTATTATTTCTTTACATTAGGTGTTGAAAATCAGTGTCATTTTTCTCTCAATGTTTGATGGTTTATTTTTTAAATACTATTTGGAAAGATTTTTGACATTGTCATTTAATTGTTTTGTTTATATTCCTGTCTCCAAAGCACTCCGTGCACTCCTAAAATGCACATGGCCTCTTATCTCATTAATTCTTACTGAATATGTATATACTTGCATATATACATATATTTTGAAATATAAATTGTAGAGACTATGTTAAATAATATGTGGAACTTGTTTCAGAGTTGTGGGAGGGGGAATGTGGAATACATTCTCTTTTCTAGAGTCAGAGAGCCATCGCTTGACATCTTCTAACAGGTACCTCAGATAGCCTTCCTTCCCCTGACAAATCTTCGCCTTCTTGGCAGAGGCTTGGTAGCTGAGTGTGCCAAGTCAAGGAACAAATTTTTTGTTCCATTCAGGCACTGTGCTTCAGTTTCAGCCTCAACAAGAAGGTCATCTATGTATTGAAGTAGGGTCACCTGGGGGTTAGATTCCCAAAACGTGGTGAAGTCTCAGTGCAGCAATTCACTGAAGGTAGTGGGAGTGTTTTTGAACCCTTGGGGCAAACAGGTCCACATCAGCTGGCCTGTAACTCCCAGTTTTGGATGTTTCCATTCAAACGCAAAATACTCCTGTCTCTGGGGGGCCAAGGAAAGGCAGAAGAAAGCATCTAGCATTGTCCACGAAGTCCTAGATAAGGGCAGGGAACTCAACAGGATATAAGGGTTTGACACAGTGGAGTGGAGGTCTGTTACCCTTTTATTTACTTCCCTAAGATCCTGAACTGGCTGATAGTCATTCATTCCTGGTTTCCTTACTGGTAGGAGAGGTGTATTCCAAGCTGATTGGCACTTATGTAAAACACCAAACTGGAGCAATCTAGCAATGTGAGGTCTTATGCCATCTCTGACTTCTCTGGATATAGGGTACTGTCATACCGCTATTGGGCTAATGAGAGTTTTTAGTTCTACATGGACTCGGGGTTGATTATTAGCTTGCTCCAGTCTGCCAGTCTCTGCCCAAACTTGTAGGTATGTTTTTAGCTAGTAGTCCATCTTGGACAGGGCCTCCTTCTCAGGCTCAAATAGTTGATACTCATCTTCTAGCTGCATAGTTAAGACCTGTATAGGTTATCCAGTCAGTCCTATGACTCATGGTCCCTCAAGTTTGAAATGAATTTGGGCTCCACTTTTGGTTAATAAATGTCTTCCTAATAGTGGGCTTGGGCACTCAGGTACCACAAGAAATGAGTGGGATATCCAGCCCATTCTGAGATCTACAGATCTTCGGATAGTCCATGAATATTATTTGACACCAGTTTCCCCTTGAACCCATGAATTTTTGTTTAACATTGGTCCTTCTGTCCCCAATAGCACAGAGGACTGAGCTCCCATGTCCACCAGAACTGAATAGGCTTCCCCTCCACCTTGAGTGTTACCCTGGGCTCAGGGACGTTTTCTGAGCCCTGACCTCCCTAGTCACGTTCTTCCTAAAGGGTCAATATCTTGGGCCCTCAGGGCTGAGATGGGAGTTTCTTTTTCTTTTTATTGGGGCAATCTTGACCCCAGTATCCCTTCTCCTTGCAATAGGCACATTGGTCTCTCTCCAGTTGGTCACTCTGGGGACTCAGTTTCATCCAAACTTCTTGAATTTCAGAAAAATGGAATGTTAATCCATAACTATCTCTTTTTCCTAAAATCCATGTTCCCTCTCTGTCTGTCTGTCTGTCTGTCTGTCTGTCTGTCTGTCTGTCTGTCTGTCTCTCTCTCTCTCTCTCTCTCTCTCTCTCTCTCTCTCTCTCTCTCTCTCTCTCTCTCTCTCTCTCTCTCTCTCTCTCTCTGTGTGTGTGTGTGTGTCTGTGTGTGTGTGGGTGTGTGTGAAATATCAGCTGTGGGTGCTGTTACTTGCCATCTAGTGGCCTTTCTTTCTTTCTTTCTTTCTTTCTTTCTTTCTTTCTTTCTTTCTTTCTTTCTTTCTTTCTTTCTTTCTTCCTTCCTTCCTTCCTTCCCTCCCTCCCTCCCTCCCTCCCTCCCTCCCTCCCTCCCTCCCTCCCTCCTTTCTTTCTTTCTTTCTTTCTTTCTTTCTTTCTTTCTTTCTTTCTTTCTTTCTTTCTTTCTTTCTTTCTTCCCTTCTTTCAATTTAAGATATATTTTGTGTATTTGAGTACACTGTTGCAGTCTTCAGACACACCAGAAACAACATCACATCTCATGATATATTGTTGTGAGCCATCATGTGGATCCTGGGAATTGAACTCAGGACTTCTGGAAAAGCAGACATGTTTGATTTATTTAAAATGTTTTTTTAATTCTTTCTTGAAATAGATGTATTCAAGGTGTGTGTGTGTGTGTGTGTGTGTGTGTGTGTGTGTTTATGGAATGCTAAACCATAAATATCTTTTTCCTAAAATTCATGTCTCTCTGTCTGTATTTCTGTCTCTCTGTCTGTCTGTTTGCTGTCTGTCTTTCTGTAGGTTTATCTATCTATCTATCTGTCTGTCTGTCTGTCTGTCTGTCTGTCTGTCTATCTATCTATCTAGCTAGCTATCTGTCTCTTTGGCTGTCTCTCTCTGTCTCTCTGTCTGTGTGTGTGTATGTGTGTGTTTGTGAGAGAGAGCGCAAGAGAGAGAGAGAGAGAGAGAGAGAGAGAGAGAGAGAGAGAGAGTCAACAGTATTCAGATCAAAGAAAGAATATTTCCCAGAGATAGTTAGAAATAAACAAGCAACCCTAACCACCACAACCACCAAAACAGACTGTGGAGACTGTTTCACGGCTCCCTTCCACCACATGCGATGGTGTAGCTGTTTGTAAATTAATACTACGTGTGTGTGTGTGTGTGTGTTTCCATGGTGAAGCTAGGACCCACCCCCAGACATTTGTTTCAGAGATCTTTACTTGTACCTGGACTTGTGTAGCCACTAGGCCACCACACCTGAAAACCAAAACAAAATCAACCAACAAACCAACCAAAAAATTTAAAACGATCGATTTGTCTGGCATTTAAAGTCGTAGACAGAAGGCAGGAGAGTCAATGGACAGTAGAGCCAATACCCCCTGAACAATCAGACCAGTTCCCCTGAGCACAACCTGGAATTTGGGGAAAGGGTTTTCCCTCTGCCTTTATATTTGGAGACCCCCATTAAACTTCGAGCCTTGATCAGAAAACTTGTCTTGGCCCATTATTCTCTGTCACAGGCCTGTTTTATTTCATCCCCAGGTTTCCTTTCAGGTAACCTGTTCCATGTACCTTCGGGCCATTACACTAAACATACAGTAAAGGAACAGAAAAGCGAAATTAAAAAGAGACCAAAACAAAACAAAATAAAATCCAAAAAAAAAAAACTTTCTTGGGGTTAAAGAAATAATGAAACTGGGTGTGGCCATAAATGCCTTTAATCCCATCACGCAGGAAGGAAACAGAGGCAGGTAGAATGCTGTGAGTTGAAGGCAAGTCTGATCTAGAGAGTGATTTCCAGCAATATGTAGAGTCCCCTGTCCCAAGTAAATCAATGAATAGGTAAAATAAAATTGTAATTATTAACTTAGGATAAAACAAACAACAAACAAGCGAAGGTGGTGCCGGGTGCCTGGTTCTCTCTCTCTCTCTCTCTGTCTCTCTGTCTCTCTCTCTCTCTCTCTCTCTCTCTCTCTCTCTCTCTCTCTCTCTCTCTCTCTCTCTCTCTCTCTCTCTCTCTCTCTCTCCCCCCCATCCTGAGAGCTGACCTAGCATGCTCAGACACCAGGGGTGTACCTACCAGCCTTGTGAATTCTGTACTGCATAGCAAACTCAGTAACTTTAGAATTCGGAGCTGAAAATGTGCAGAAAAGATGATGTGGTGAGCAATATTGTATCGAATGCCATTGTGGTGAATGAGGCACTCAGCATATCCATGGATAGTGGTTTTGGCAGAACAAAATATGTGCATGAGAATGAAAATCATAAGCAGAATATGTATCTACTCCAGGAAGAAGAAACTTTGTCCTTGGCCCATAGGAAATGATCCAATGTAGTCAAATTGCCACCAAGTCACTAGCTCGTCAACCCAGGATATAGTTCCATATAAAGGGTTTGGTGTTGGTCTTTGCTGTTGGTAGATCTTCAACTCACCAGCAAATGTGGTCATGTGAGGCTTGGTGAGTGGAAAAATCTACTGTTGTACCCATGCCTAAACCCCACGACTTGTACCATGGCCACAATATTTATGGGCCCTTTCTGACTTCCCACAGAATGATCATCCTATCTATTGATTACCAAATGTTTGCTCAACTGAAGTTACCTTTTGATAACCAAATGTTTGCTCAGCTGAATTTACCTTTTGATGAGCATTTGCATGGGACATAAGTATGTTTGTGTCCTTTAACCATTTTGAGAGATCTATCCACATACTTCTTCCATTTATGTCTTTCTCAAAAATTTTCTTTTTTTTTAATTTTTTTTATTTATTTATTTTTTTAAATTTTATTTTCTAAGTTTTTTTAAATACATTCAAAATCATTTCCCCTTTCCCGTTTCCTCCCTCCCCGAAAGTCCCATAAGCCCTCTTCTCTCCCTGTTTTCCCCATTCACCCACTCTCGCTTCTCTGTCCTGGTGTTCCCCTATATCCAGTCTTTCCAGGACCAGGGGTCTCTCCTTCCATCTTCTTAGAAATCTATTGATATGCGAATTGTGTCTAGGGTATTCCAAGATTCTGGGTTAATACACCCTTATCAGTGACTGCATACCATGTGTGTTCTTTTGTGATTGGGTTACCTCACTAAGAATGATATTTTCAAGTTCTGACCATTTGCCTAGGAATTTCGTGAAGTCATTGTTTTTAATTGAAGAGTCGTATTCCATTGTGTAAATATACCACATCTTCTGAATCCATTCTTCCGTTGAGGGACATCTGGGTTCTTTCCAGCTTCTGGCTATTATAAATAAGGCTGCTATGAACATAGTGGAGCATGTGTCCTTATTGCATGCAGGTAAAGCCTCTGGGTATATGCCCAGGAGTAGTATAGCCGGATCCTCCGGGAGTGTCATGCCCAGTTATCTGAGGAACCTCCAGACTGCTTTCCAGAGTGGTTTTACCAGCTTGCAATCCCACCAGCAGTGGAGGAGTGCTCCTCTTTCTCCACATCCTCGCCAACAACTGCTGTCTCCTGTGTTTTTGATCTTAGCCATTCTGACTGGTGTGAGATGGAATCTCAGGGTTGTTTTGATTTGCATTTCCCTAATGACTAAGGATGATGAACATCTCTTTAGGTGTTTCTCAGCCATTAGATATTCTTCAGGTGAGAACTCTGTTTAGCTCGGTACCCCATTTTTTAATAGGGATACTTGCCTCTCTGGAGTTTACCTTCTTGAGTTCTTTGTATATATTGGATATTAGACCTCTGTCGGATGTAGGGTTGCTAAAGATCATTTCCCAGTTAGTTGGTTGCCGCTTTGTCTTTTTGACAGTGTCTTTTGCCTTGCAAAAACTTTGTAATTTAATGAGGTCCCATTTGTCAATACTTGATCTTAGAGCATAAGCTATTGGAGTTCTATTCAGGAAATTTTCCCCTGTGCCCATATGTTCAAGGTTCTTCCCTAGTTTCCTGTCTATTAGTTTCACTGTGTCTGGTTTTATGTGGACGTCCTTGATCCACTTGGAATTGAGCTTAGTGCAAGGAGATAAGAATGGGTCAATTAGCATTCTTCTGCATGTTGACCTCCAGTTGAGCCAGCACCATTTGGTGAAAAGGCTATCTTTTTTCCACTGTATGGTTTTCGCTCCGTTGTCAAAGATCAAGTGACCATAGGAGTGTGGATTCATTTCTGGGACTTCAATTCTGTTCCATTGATCTACATGCCTGTTACTGTATCAATACCATGCGGTTTTTAACACTATTGGTCTGTAGTACAGCTTGAGGTCCGGGATACTGATTCCCCAGAGGTTCTTTTACTCTTGAGAATAGTTTTAGCTATCCTGGGTTTTCTGTTATTCCAGATGAATTTTTGAATTGCTCTTTCTAACTCTATGAAGAATTGAGTTGGGATTTTGATGGGGATTGCATTGAATCTGTATATTACTTTTGGCAAGATGGTCATTTTTACTATATTAATTCTGCCAATCCATGAGCATGGCAGACTTTTCCATCTTCTGAAGTCTTCTTCAATTTCATTCTTCAGAGTCTTGAAGTTCTTGTCATAAAGATCTTTCACTTGTTTGGTTAGAGTCACACCCAGATACTTTATATGGTTTGTGGCTATCATGAAGGGTATCATTTCTCTTACTTCTTTCTCAGCCTGCTTGTCCTTTGAGTATAGGAAGGCTACTGACTTGCTTGTGTTGACTTTATATCCGGCTACTTTGCTGAAGTCGTTTATCAGCTGTAGGAGTCCTCTGGTGGAGTTCTTTGGGTCGCTTAAATATACTATCATATCGTCTGTGAATAGTGATAGTTTGACTTTTTCCTTTCCAATTTGTATCCCTTTGACTTCTTTTTGTTGTCTAATTGCTCTAGCTAGAACTTCAAGTACTATATTGAAAAGATATGGAGAGAGAGGGCAGCCTTGTCTAGTCCCTGATTTTAGTGGGATTGCTTCAAGTTTCTCTCCATTTAGATTGATGCTGGCTACCGGTTTGCTGTAAATTGCTTTTACTATGTTTAGATATGTGCCTCGAATTCCTGATCTTTCCAAGACCTTTAGCATGCAAGGATGCTGATTTTGTCAAATGCTTTCTCAGCCTCTAATGAGATGACCATGTGGGGTTTTTTTGAGATTGTTTATATAGTGGATTACATTGATGGATTTCCTTATATTGAACCATCCCTGCATCCCTGGGATAAAGCCTCCTTGATCGTAGTGAACGATCGTTTTGGTGTGTTCTTGGATTCGGTTGGCAAGAATTTTATTGAGTATTTTTGCATCGATATTCATAAAAGAGATTGGCCTGAAATTCTCTTTCTTTGTCGGATCTTTGTGTGCTTTTGGTATTAGTGTAATTGTGGCTTCATAGAAGGAGTTGGGTAGTGTTCCTTCTGTTTCTATTTTGTGGAACAGTTTGAAGAGTATTGGTGTTAGGTCTTCTTTGAAGGTCTGATACAATTCTGCACTGAAACCATCTGGACCTGTGCTTTTTTTGGTTGGAAGACTTCCAATGACAACTTCTATTTCTTCAGGGGTTATAGGGCGGTTTAGATGGTCTATTTGATCCTGATTTAGTTTTGGTATTTGATATCTGTCAAGGAAATTGTGCGTTTCCTCGAGATTTTCTAGTCGTGTTGAATACAGGTTTTTGTAGTAGGATCTGATGATTTTTTGAATTTCCTCGGTTTCTGTTGTTATCTCTCCCTTTTCGTTTCTGATTTTATTGATTTGGATACTGTCTCTGTGCCCTCTGGTTAGTCTGGCTAAGGGCTTATCTATCTTGTTGATTTTCCCAAAGTACCAACTCCTCATTTTGTTGATTCTTTGTATGGTTTTATTTGTTTCTATTTGATTGATTTCAGCCCTGAGTTTGATGATTTCCTGCCTTCTACTCTTCTTTGGTGTATTTAATTCTTTTTGTTCCAGGGCTTTCAGGTGTGCCATTAAGCTGTTAGTGTATGCTGTCTCCCGTTTCTTTTTGGCGGCACTCAGGGCTATGAATTTTCCTCTTAGCACTGCTTTCATTGTGTCCCATAAATTAGGGTATGTTGTGCCTTCATTTTCATTAAATTTCAAAAAGTCTTTGATTTCTTTCTTTATTTCCACCTTGACCAAGTTATCATTGAGTAGAGCATTATTCAGCTTCCATGTGTATGTGGGCTTTCTTTTGTTTTTGTTGCCATTGAAGACCACCCTTATTCCATATTGATCTGATAGTAGGCATGGGATTAGTTCTATCTTCTTATATCTGTTGAGGTCTGATTTGTGACCAATTATATGGTCGATTTTGGAGAAGGTACCATGAGGTGCTGAGAAGAAGGTGTATTCTTTAGCTCTAGGATAAAATGTTCTATATATATCTGTTAGTTCCATTTGGTCCAAGGCTTCAATTAGATTCACTGTGTCCATGTTTAGTTTCTGCTTTCCTGAATGATCCATTTCAGAGAGCGGAGTGTTGAAGTCACCCACTATTATTGTGTGAGGTTCGATGTGTGCTTTGAGCTTTAGTAAACTTTCTTTTACAAATGAGGGTGCCCTTGCATTTGGAGCATAGATATTCAGAATTGAGAGTTCTTCTCGGTGGATTTTTCCTTTAATCAGTATGTAGTGTCCTTCTGTGTCTTCTTTGATGACTTTAGGTTGAAAATCAATTTTATCTGATATTAGGATGGCAACTCCAGCTCGTTTCTTGGGACTATTTGCTTGTAAAATTGTTTTCCAGCCTTTTACTCTGAGGTAGTGTTTGTCTTTGATACTGAGGTGCGTTTCCTGCATGCAGCAAAATGCAGGGTCCTGTTTACGTATCCAGTCTGCTAGTCTGTCTTTTTATTGGGGAATTGAGACCATTGATATTAAGAGAGATTAAGGCATAGTGATCATTGCCACCTGCCATTCTTGATTCTATCTTTTCGTTTGAGTGGTTATCTACTTTTGGGTTTGAAGCAAGAAGGTTACTATCTCATTTTTTCCAGGGTGTTGTTTCTCTCTCTGTATTGGCAGTTTCCGCCTATTATCCTTTGCAGGGCTGGATTTGTGGAAAGATATTGTGAAAATTTCGTTTTATCATGTAATATCTTGGTCTCTCCATCTATGGTCATTGAGAGTTTTGCTGGGTAGAGTAGTCTAGGCTGGCATTTGTGCTCTCTTAGTGTCTGCATGAGATCTGCCCAGGATCTTCTGGCTTTCATAGTCTCTGGTGAGAAGTCTGAAGTGATTCGGATAGGTCTTCCTTTGTATGTTACTTGGCCCTTTTCTCTTACTGCTTTTAATATTCTTTCTTTGTTTAGTACATTTGGTGTTTTGATTATTATGTGACGGGAGGTATTTCTGTTCTGGTCCAGTCTGTTTGGAGTTCTGTAGGCTTCGTGTACGTTCATCGGCATCTCTCTCTTTAGGTTCGGGAAGTTTTCCTCCATAATTTTGTTGAAGATATTTACTGGCCCTTTAAGTTGCAAGTCTTCACTCTCATCTATACCTATAATCCTTAGGTTTGGTCTTCTCTTTGTGTCCTGGATTTCCTGGATGTTTTGGGTTACACCTTTTTTGCATTTTGCATTTTCTTTGACTGTTGAGTCGATGCTTTCTATGGTATCTTCAGCACCTGAGATTCTTTCTTCCATCGCTTGTATTCTATTGTTGATGTTTGCATCTATGACTCCTGATTTCTTCCCTAGGTTTTCTCTCTCCAAAGTTGTCTCCCTTTGTGATTTCTTAGTTGTTTCTACTTCCTTTTTTAGATCTTGGATGGATTTGCTGAGATCCTTCGCTTGTTTGTTTGTATTTTCCTGTATTTCTTTAAGGTATTTTTGTGTTACCTCTTTCAGGATTTCTGCCTGTTGACCCAAGTTCTCCTGCATTTCTCTGAGCGATTTTTGTGTTTCCTTCTCATGGGATTCCATCTGTTGATCCATCGTCTCCTACATTTCTTTGAGCATACCTCGTGTTTCCTTTGTAAGAGCATCTATCCGTTGATTCATTTCTTTAAGCACTTTTTGTGTTGTCTCCCTATGGGCATCCGTCTGTTGACCCATATTATTCTGCATTTCTTTATGCAGAAGAGGAGATGGCTGAAAGCAAAACTGGCGCCCAGATGGCCACAGAGCGGTCCCGTTCTTGGGGCCAGATGGAAGCCCCAACAGGTCGTGTCCTGAGCGATGTTATATTTGGGGGAACCTGGGTACCTGTCTCTTCAGTGCAGACGGGAACAGAAGTCGTGGAAGGGAAACTGGTAGGCTTCCGCCCAGTGCCGGAGTCCTTCTGCCAGGCTGAAGTCTCGCAGCAGAGCTGGCTCGCTGGTAACAGTAGCTGCTGGGAGCAGCATACACACAAGCCGCGCGAGACCCAAGCGATATTATACCCGTCTGTCTCCGAGCCTGGGAGTCCCGACCTCTCGGACACTGGAGCAAAGATGGTGGAGTCTCTCAAAAATTTTCTAATCATTTTCTTTCGCAGAAATCTGTCAGTTAAGCCACTACAGTTTATACGTGATGATTCAGTGAATAATCACACATTTCTAAACAAAGGCATATCATGACTACTTCATGAAGCTCTGACTTGTGATGATTTCTTTACTGGTATCTCTCAGGGTTGTCTCAGAAACATGTTTTCATGTTGCAGTTTCATGTTTCATGCCTGCATAACAGACAGAATTCTTAGTTACCATGGCCTTGTCATTTTTTCCTCAGTCATTTGATGACAGAGACTATACCAGGAAGCTCTTGGTTCATTCATGGTAGTAGGGGCATTGTACAGCATTAGAAACTATAGGCATCTGGACATTTTAGGTAATTTTTTTGTGCAGTAAGGACAATGTGAAGTTGATGAATTTCTGCTGACTTCTGGTTGGATCGAAAAACACCTAGCTCTTGATGGTCAGCTCAGGTCTAATGGTAACTTGGTGGCTAACTGTCTATTCAGTTTCCCCTAAGATATGGTAGCATGCCAAGTGTTATCTTTAAAAGGGGAAATAGTTGGATACAGATCAGTGTAGAGCCTTCTTCTGAAATTCAAAACCTGTGATTTCCAATAAGAGTCTGCCCAATGGTTCCAAACAGTACACCTATCTGACAGTGTAGCTTCAAAAACAATCAGGTTTGCTGCATGATATTGTCCAAATTTAAGAGTATCCTGCACAGCAGCCTGGACCAGTTTTAGACCCTTCTTCTGGTCCTGGCCTCCAACACAAGGCCATCAGATTTCTGAGCCACTTAGAATATTAGCTGGTGTAACACACCCAAGTTAGGAATGTGCTGTCTCAAGAATCGTAATAGGTCCAGTAAATCTTGTGCGTCTCTCTTTGCAGTGTGATTGGCCATGTGCACTGACTTCTCTTTCACCTTGAAAATAATATCCTGGTCTCTGATTTCCCTACACCACTAGAATCCTAAGCATTTCACTAAATTAGGAGACCCCTAAATTTTAGTTGGATTTATTTCCCATCCTCTTATGACCACATGTGTTAACAATGAGTCTAAATTGGTTGACACCTCTATCATACTTTGGCATAGGTATCCTACTTACATTGGAGTTTTCCCTGTATAATCCTTTGTAGTGCTGTGTTGATAGATAATGTTTAAACTGTAAGTGAAAAGGTTTTTTCATGTATTATTTTGGTATCTCCATCTATGACAATTGAGAGTTTTGCAGGGTTTAGTCACCTGAGCTGGTATTTGTCTTCTCCTAAGATCTGTATGGCCTCTGTCCAGGCTCATCTAGCTTTCATAGTCTCTGCTGAGAAGTCGGGTGCAATTCTGTAGCTCGGTCTTCATATGCAACTTGGCCCTTTTCCATTAAAGTTTTTTTCCTCCAAGATTTATCTATCTATCTATCATCTATCTATCTATCTATCTATCTATCTATCTATCTATCTATCTATCTATCTATCATCTATCTATCTATCTATCTATCTATCTATCTATCTATCTATCTATCTATCTATCTATCTATCTATCTATCTATCTATCATCATCTATCTATCTATCTATCTATCTATCTATCTATCTATCTATCTATCTATCTATCTATCTATCTATCTATCTATCATCTATCGATCTATCTATCTAATCTATTTAATTTATTTATTTGTTTCACATCATGTCTTATTGCCCCCACCCACTGTCCAACATATGACTTTTCCACATCCCATACCTCCTCCCACCCCTTGTATTCACTTGGATGTCCCACCTCACCTCACCTGACCTCTAAACTCCCTGAGGTCTCCAGTCTCTTGAAGGTTAACTGCATGATGTCTGAATGAAAACAGACCCAGCAGGCCTCTACTCTGTGGGCTGGCCTCACTTCAGCTTTTGTATGCCGCCTGTTTGGTGGTCCAGTGTTTGAGAGATCTCAGTGATCCCAATTAAATGAGAATGGTGGTCCTCCTCCAGGGTTGGCCTTCTCCTCAACTTCTTTCAGCCTTCCCTAATCCAACAACAGGGTTTCAGATGATTTTGTCTATTGATTGGGTGCAAATATCTGCACCGGACTCTTTCACTTGCTTGTTGGGTCTTCTGGAGTGTTGTCATGCTCAGTTCCTTTTTGTGAGTGCTCCAAAGCCTCAGTAATAGTATCTGGATTTGGGACCATCCTTTGAGCTGAATTCCACTTTGGGTCTGTCTCTGAACCTTGTTTTCCTTAGGCTCCTCTCCATTTCGATCCCTGCAATTTTTTCAAAAAGGCAAAATTATGGGTCAGAGTTTTCCTTACATTTTTTTTCTTTTTTTTTTGTTTATTTTCATTTTTAATTTTTTTAAATTTTATTTTCGAAGTTTTTTTATATATACATTCAAAATCATTTCCCCTTTCCCGTTTCCTCCCTCCCCAAAAGTCCCATAAGCCCCCATCCCTCCCTCTTCTCCCCATTCACCCCCCTCTCACTTCTCTGTCCTGGCGTTCCCCTGCATCCAGTCTTTCCAGGACCAGGGGTTTCTCCTTCCATCTTCTTGGAAATCTATTGATATGCAAATTGTGTCTAGGGTATTCCAAGATTCTGGGTTAATACCCCCTTATGAGTGACTGCATACCAAGTGTGTTCTTTTGTGATTGCATCGATATTCATAAGAGAGATTGGCCTGAGATTCTCTTTCTTTGTCGGATCTTTGTGTGCTTTTGGTATTAGTGCAATTGTGGCTTCATAGAATGAGTTGGGTAGTGTTTCTTCTGTTTGTATTTTGTGGAACAATTTGAAGAGATTTGGTGTTAGGTCTTCTTTGAAGGTCTGATAGAATTCTGCACTAAAACCATTTGGACCTGTGTTTTTTTTTTGGTTGGAAGACTTCCAATGACAACTTCTATTTCTTCAGGGGTTATAGGGCGGTTTAGATGGTCTATTTGATCCTGGTTTAATTTTGGTATTTGATATCTGTCAAGGAAATTGTCCATTTCCCAGAGATTTTTTAGTTGTGTTGAATACAGGTTTTTGTAGTAGGATCTGATGATTTTTTGAATTTTCTCAGTTTCTGTTATTATCTCTCCCTTTTCGTTTCTGATTTTATTAATTTGGATACTGTCTCTGTGCCCTCTGCTTAGTATGGCTAAGGGCTTATCTATCTTGTTGATTTTCTCAAAGAACCAACTCCTCGTTTTGTTGATTCTTTGTATGGTTTTATTTGTTTCTACTTGATTGATTTCAGCCCTGAGTTTGATGATTTCCTGCCTTCTACTCCTCTTTAGTGTATTTGATTCTTTTTGATCTAAGGCTTTCAGGTGTGCCAGTAAGCTGTTAGTGTATGCTATCTCCCGTTCCTTTTTGGCGGCACTCAGGGCTATGAATTTTCCTCTTAGCACTGCTTTCATTGTGTCCCATAAATTAGGGTATGTTGTGCCTTCATTTTCATTAAATTTCAAAAAGTCTTTGATTTCTTTCTTTATTTCCACCTTGACCAAGTTATCATTGAGTAGAGCATTGTTCACCCTCCATGTGTATGTGGGTTTTCTTTTGTTTTTGTTGCCATTGAGGAGCACCCTTATTCCATAGTGATCTAATAGGAGGCATGGGATTAGTTCTATCTTCTTATATCTGTTGAGGTCTGATTTGTGACAAATTATATGGTCAATTTTTGAGAAGGTACCATGAGGTGCTGAGAAGAATGTGTATTCTTTAGCTCTAGGATGAAATGTTCTTTATATAACTGTTAGTTTCATTTGGTCCAGGCTTCAATTGGATTCACTGTGTCCCTGTTTAGTTTCTGCTTTCCTGAGCGATCCATTTCAGAGAGCAGGGTGTTGAAGTCACCCACTATTATTGTGTGAGGTTCGATGTGTGCTTTGAGCTTTAGTAAGCTTTCTTTTACGAATGATGGTGCCCTTGCATTTGGTGCATATATATTCAGAATTGAGAGTTATTCTTGGTGGATTTTTTCCTTGATCAGTATGTAGTGTCCTTCTGTGTCTTTTTTGATGAATTTAGGTTGAAAGTCAATTTTATCTGATATTAGGATGGCAACTCTGGCTCATTTCTTGGGGCCATATGCTTGTAAAATTGTTTTCCAGCCTTTTACTCTGAGGTAGTGTTTGTCTTTGACAGTGAGGTGTGTTTTCTGCATGCAGCAAAACGCTGGGTCCCGTTTACATATCCAGTCTTCTAGTCTCTGTCTTTTAATTGGGGAATTGAGACCATTGATATTAAGAGAGATTAAGGCATAGTGATTATTGCCACCTGCCATTCTTGATGCTATCTTTATGTTTGAGTGGTTATCTACTTTTGAGTTTGAAGCAAGAAGTTTACTATCTCATTTTTTCCAGGGTGTTGTTTCTCTCCCTGTATTGGCGGTTTCCACCTATTATCCTTTGCAGGGCTGGGTTTGTGGAAAGATATTGTGAAAATTTTGTTTTATCATGGAATATCTTGGTCTCTCCATCTATGGTGATTGAGAGTTTTGCTGGGTAGAGTAGTCTAGGCTGGCATTTGTGCTTTCTTAGTGTCTGCATGAGATCTGCCCAGGATCTTCTGGCTTTCATAGTCTCTGGTGAGAAGTCTGTAGTGATTCGGATAGGTCTTCCTTTGTATGTAACTTGGCCCTTTTCTCTTACTGCTTTTAATATTCTTTCTTTGTTTAGTATACTTGGTGTTTTGATTACTATGTGACGGGAGTTATTTCTGTTCTGGTCCAGTCTGTTTGGAGTTCTGTAGGCTTCTTGTATTTCCATCGGCATCTCTCTCTTTAGGTTAGAGAACTTTTCCTCCATAATTTTGCTGAAGATGTTTACTGGCCCTTTAAGTTGCAAATCTTCACTCACATCTATACCTATAATCCTTAGGTTTGGTCTTCTCATTGTGTCCTGGATTTCCTGGATATTTTGGGTTACACGCTTTTTGCATTTTGCATTTTCTTTGACTGTTGAATCGATGCTTTCTATGTTATCTTCGGCACCTGAGATTCTTTCTTCCATGTCTTGTATTCTATTGTTGATATTTGCATCTATGACTCCTGATTTCTTCCCTAGGTTTTCTCTCTCCAAAGTTGTCTCCCTTTGTGATTTCGTAGTTGTTTCTACTTCCCTTTTTAGATCATGAATGTATTTGCTGAGATCCTTCACTTGTTTGTTTATATTTAGTGTATTTCTTTAAGGTATTTTTGTGTTACCTCTTTCAGGATTTCTGCCTGTTGACCCAAGTTCTCCTGTATTTCTCTCAGCGATTTTTGTGTTTCCTTCTCATGGGATTCCATCTGTTGATCCATCATCTCCTGCATTTCTTTAAGCAGTACTCGTTTTTCCTTTGTGAGGGCATCTATTCGTTGATTCATTTCTTTAGGCAATTTTTGTGTTGCCTCCCTATGGGCATCCATCTCTTGACCCATATTCTTCTGCATATCTTTATGTAATTTTTTTGATTCCTTTGAAAGTGAATCTACCCGTTGATTCATTTCTTTAAGCGATTTTTGTGTTTACTTTGTAAGGGCTTCTAACTGTTGATTCATGGTCTCCTGTAATGCTTTATTTGATTTATTTGTGTCCTTCTTGTGATCCTCTAATAGCATCATGAGAAGTGATTTTAAATCCAGATCTTGTCTTTCGGGTGTGATGGGGTATCGTGGACTTGCTGCTGTTGGAGAGTTGGGTTCGGATGGTGCCATATTACTTTGATTTCTGTTAGTAGCGTTCCTATGTTTGCCTTTTGCCATCTGGTTACCTCTGATGTTAGTTGGTCCTACTGTCACTGGCTGTTGGTTGGACCTCCTATGAGCCTGCAAATCTATTTCTGGCCTCCCTGGATTACCAGGATTCCCGTGGCACTGATTCGTGGGGCCTGCCCTGCTCCAGAGTGACTTTAGAGCCCTGATGTGCCTTGCCCCAAGTGATGTAATATTGGGGAGTCCCTGCACATCCAAAGACTCAGCGTAATTGATTCCCGGAGCAGAGGTCGCCAAAGGGAGGCTGGTAGGGTATTTTCTTACAGTTTTTAACATTCTTTTTTGTTCTGTGCCTTTAGTATTTTGATTTTAATGTGACAAGAGGATTTTCTTTTTTTGGTTAAATCTATTTGGGAATCTGTAGGCTTCTTGTAAATTCATGGCCATCTCTTTTTTAGGTTGGGGAAGTTCTCCACTATGATTTCGTTTAAGATGTTTTCTGGTACTTTGATCTGCAGGTGGGAGAGTTGGACATACTCTTGGAAACAGGGGGAAGACGAATAGAATGCAGAATACTGGGAGACTGGACTAAGAGGTGGTGACAACTGGATTGTAAAAAAAATAAAAGTAATGAAAATTAAAAAAATTACATCTGAAGTATCTCCTGTGTTCATGAATACATAGAATTAACATAATAAAATGACAATAATCTAAAACCAATAATCAGATTTAATATAAATTCCTCAATTTTCTAGCTAAAATTTTTTTTTACAAACATTGAAAGGACAAGACTTAATTCCATAGGAACAAACAAACAAACAAATAAAGAAAACAGGATATCTAAGACAATCCTGGACCAAAATATTTTCCGGAAATAAAACCATCTTATATTTTATGCTGTCTTACAAAATGGAATGGATCTTCAAAAAACTGTTGCCTGTAGGATTGCATGTCTACACATCATAAGGGTACAAAGAAATCAACGTGTATGATACTGAAATAATCTCAAGACTATGTGATTTAAAGACCTCAACACAAAACCAAATACTTTGAACCTGATAAAAGTGAAACTGGAAAATAACCGTCAAGTCACTGGCACAGGAAACCTCTTTTTGAATAGAATGTCAAGAGTGCACGTGCTAAGAACACAAATAAGCTAGTTTTCCTATTCTGGTCTGAATGCTGAACCCATGTTCCACATGTAAATCCTCATATAAAAAGAATGGAAAGTTGACTATAGGACTCAATAAGTAAATGAATGCTGATAAAGTCATTTAAGAATTTGCATAGTTTAATTAAGAGTGAATTTCTCTCCAGTATGAGTAGTTTCATACTGACAAAGACTATAGAGGTATGCTAAAGCTTCACCATACTAAATAAGCTCACAAGTTTCTCCACACTACAAATTCTTACATGATATGAATGCTACGGAATTATGCAAAGGCTTCACTATATGAAATACACTCAAAGAGTTCCTGTCTTAGTGTTTTCATTGCTAGGATTAGATTTCATGACTAGGAAAATTTATAAAAGCCAACATTTAATTGGGTCTGACTTGAAGTTTCAGAGGTAGTTATGCAGGCAGACATGATGCTGAAGAAGGAGCTGAGGGTTTTGCATTCGATCAAAACGCAGCCAGGAAGAAACTGTCAAGGGAGCTAGCAGGAGGCTTTCTTCAGCACTGGATGGAACTTCAAAGCCCACATGACAGTGATGTACTTCCTCCATCAAGCCCACACTTCTGGATAGTGCTACTTCCTAGGCAAAGCATATTCAAGCTATCACATCCCACTCCTTGTCCCCCATATGATTGTTCAAACACATGGGTCTATGGGCATCAAACTTAACCATAGTATAATGTTGGGGGTTTTAGGGGAGGAGTTACCGGGAAGGGGTATAACATTTGAAATGCAAATGAAGAATATATTCAATTAAATAAAGAAAAATAAGAAGAACATAGCATAATGTAAAACACATGAGCTCCAACTTCAAATGTCCACATCTATCGCAGGGTCAAAAATGGTAAAAGGGCAAACTTAATCTTCTGAGTTTCATCCAATCATGTAATTCTAATCCCCAATATTTACAACAACAAATGGTACATCATATACCTCCAGATTCACAGGATATATTTCCCTATTCCTAAAGGCCATTGACAGGAAATACTGGACCAAAAGAAGGCTAAAATCCAGCTGGAAAAATCTCCAAAACCTGCATCTCCATATTGGATATCAAAGCACTCTTCAGATCTCTAAATCATTTCTTTTAAGATCACTGCAGCACAATTATTTCTCTTTGTCTGGTTTTATTCACTGTGTGCAGTTTTCCTGAGCAGGTATCTCATAGCACTGGCACCATTAACTTTTGTGGTCTCCAAGGCAAGTTCTATATTATAGCTTATTTTTCCAGTACCTGGGATCCACACATGATCTTCTGTGCTCCTCAAAAGAAATTGGGTTACTTCTTCAGCTCGATAGCCCTCTAGGTTCTGGCTGACTCCACTCTATTCCTGCTGCTCGTCTTTCAGCTTATTCTATAGTACTGACATCTTCAATATACTGAATTCTGCTGCTGCAACAATGTTTCACTGTTTTGTTCTCACATTCTCCCTTCATGATTCCAATTCTTAGCTGCTTGGTATGACAACTTCATGCCTTCGAAACCAATACCACATGGGTGATTCTCACACAGGAACAAATCCAGTTGCACCCTAAGGTACAACCTTGGCTATCTCTGAAACATAGCTTCTTGGTCTTCTCAGAAAACCCTTACCAGAAGATTTTACCTCAGTGTTGCTGGTTTCTCCTTTATCACTGCTAATATTTTAACTATAGCTAACCAGCATCTATTGTCTCAGTGGTTCCTTCGATTCTTGCCTCTAAAGCCAGAGACACATGGATAAATCTGCTGAGTTCTGCTTCTTGCTAGTGCTGGAACACATCTCCTTCTATTACATTACCACTAGCTTTCTATTTTTCAATATTCCCCCACCCACAAGCCTAAGGTGGCTGTCCTGGAACTTGCTCTCTAGATTAACCTTGAACTCAGAGATCTGCATGACCTTGTCTCCTGAATGCTGGAATAAAAGTTGTGTATGTTTTCTCTCCCTTCTGGGTTCTTTCATGATATTGGTGATTCCTGAGTTTTGCAAAATCTTTACCACATTGATTACGTTCATAAGTTTTCTCTCCAGTATGAGTTCTTTTATGTATTTTAAGAGTACTGTGTTGTCAAAATACTTTACCACATTCATTGCATTCATATGGCATGCATTCATTCTCCTGTATGTGTTCTTTTATATCTTTGGAGATGACTGGATCTTGAGAAACATTCATAATGTTTCTCTCCAGTATGGGTTCTTTTATGATATTGGTGATGACTGGGTCTTGCAAAGGCTTTACCACATTGATTACATTCCTAAGTTTTCTCTCCAGTAAATATTCTGTTATATCTTTGAAGATGACTGTGACATGAAAAACCTTTTCCACATTGAATACATTCATAATGAATCTCTCCAGTACGTGTTCTTTTATTTTGGAGATGACTGGGACTTGCAAAGGCTTTACCACATTGAGTACATTCATAGAGTTTCTACCAACTCTGACTTCTTACATAACTGCAATGATAAATGGCACGTGTGAAAGCTTTACTGTATTCATTACCCGATCAATCATTTTATCAATATGAATTAATTTTAAAATTTGGTCTGATAATACAGAAGAATCAGATTTTATGAAGCTTTTGTCATTTTGTATTTTCATGGTGTTCTCCCTCACTATGCATTTATTTGCCTCTTTGATTATACCTATCATGGTAAGAACATTTATTATATGAATGACATTTACAACATAATTTTTCAATATGAGATTTCTATATGAAATATTTCAAGCATTTGAAGAAAAATGGAATAAGTCATACCTTTAAAACACTGATTCGATTCAGAATTTTTCCTGTAGTGTGAATCACACCACATTAGCATTGTGAACAAGGAAAACCAGAAGAATTTCCAAATTTCTGGTACCCATATTTTTTGTCTGCTGTGTGTCATTGGGAATATTCCCAGCAATGTCAGAAAACCAATTAAATACAACTTCTACCATATTCAGAAAATCTGCATTACGTAGAATACTACATATCTTCTCATTATTCTGAAATAGAAAAAGTACTTTGCTCCTGTCAATATGCCTATGTTCACATGATGTTTTCCATTCTAACACTGTTATACACATCAAAAGAAAAAAAATGAAACATTTCTACATTGCATTCACACCATTTGACTTTTTGTTCCTTGTAGATGTGGTATATGAATTAAAGTTATTACATAACAACATTCTTGACACTCATAAACTGACCTCTGTTAACTTATCAATGTCACTAGAAAAAAGTGAGTGTCACTAACTTTACCATTGATTATTTGCATATTGGAATGGTCTGTATATATATATATATATATATATATATATATATATATATATATATATATAATTGTCTGTATATATATACTGTGATTATATATATATATATATATATATATATATATATATATATATATTTATCACTTTTCAGTGTGCAAGATGTTAAGATTATGAGACTATACAGATTGGTAATTCCCCAGCATAGCTCTAATGGAGATACACTCTTCCAATGCTTGTGGGATTTCAAGCTGGTACAACCACTCTGGAAATCAGTGTGGTGGTTCCTCAGAAAATTGGGCATAATACTACTGGAGGACCCTGCTATAGCACTGCTGTTCATATACCCAGAGGGTTCTCTGTCATGTAATGAGGGCATATTCTTCAGTAAATTCATAGCACCCTTATTTCTAATAGCCAGAAGTTGAAAATATACCTTACAGAAAATCTTGTATATTTACACTATGGAATACTACTCAACTATTAAAAATAAGAAATTCATATAATTCTTAGACAAGTGAGTGGAACTGGAAAATGTTATCCTAAGTGAGGTGATCCAATCACAAAAGAACACACATGATATGCACGCATTGATAGGTGGTATTAGCCCACATACTTGGAATACCCAAGAACCAATTTACATCTTAAATGATACTCAAGAAGAAGATAGGAGTGGCCCCCAGTCCTGGAAAGGCTCAGAGAAGCAGTGTAGGGGAATACCAGGACAGAGAAGCAGAAAGATTTTATTGGGGAATGGGGGAGGGGGTGTAGAGGACTTATGAGACTTTCCCGGAGGGGGGATCCAGGAAAGGGGAAATCATTTCAAATGTAAATAAAGAATGTACCTAATAAAAATTAGAAAGGGAGGAAATCCTTACAAGTACTCTGCAATGCATGTAACTTGATGATAGTACTTTCTAATATAAGAATGAACCTGTTCCTTGTGTACTTAATAAAACTGTATTTGTGTTTCTTAAAACATGTGAATGAAACCGTGTCTCACGTATCTAAGGCTGGACTTAACCTTACTATTGAGCAAGGCTTGAACTTATGCATCTGTCCTCTTGCCTCTATCTTCTATGTGCTGGGTTTACAGGCATGTATCACAGTAACTGGTTTTAATGAATTTCTGTTGCTATGCCATGTAATTCTCTACCATCTGAGATACATATTCAGCCTGGTTTTATGTATGTTTTTTAGATGAGTCTGCCTTTGTGACTAATTGACCTATAATTCTTTATGTAGATCAGTCTAGATTTTTAAGAGTGAAGCCCTCTTGTTGCTGCCTCTCAAGAACAGTTGCTATAGGAATGTGCCACATTGCCTAGCTTTTGCTCTGGTTTTGACTTTGAGAATGTTCTAGTCCTTTTCTGTATGAGAATGAATTCCTTTCCTGCTGAAAGTCTCCTGATGAAGATAAAGTTTTTTGAGGTCCTTACATTGAACAAGGATTGGCTGGTCCCTGAAATACCCTGATTCAATCCCTCTATCCAGAAAGTTGGTATGACTTGAACCCCGGTAACCTCAAGCCAGCTCAACAACCAAACAAGTGTTTCACTGACACTGAAGCATCGTGCCAGAAGTTGCAACATTTCCAGTATGAAGAGTCAGCTGGTCCCCAGAAGGCTGTTTCCCAGCTTCGTAAGGTGTGTCACTAGTGACTGCAGCCCAATACACGTTCATGGAATCAGTTCCAAGAGTTGCTGGTGCTCGAACAGTTCCTAAATGCTCTGCCTGAGAAGTTTCAGGTGTGGGCAGAGTCACAGCACTCAGAAGATTGCAGAGCAGCTCTGGCTTTGTTGGAAAATATGATATCAGTGTTTAAAGACAATGGTGAGTGTCCAGGAAGGGTGAGGTGTCAAACATCTCTTTGAAGGCTTTGTGAGGGAATTTAGAGTGCTGGTATGACTGAGGATGTTCCCATTCAAGACCACAAATATCTGTCTCTTCCATGTTACCAGGTTCAAATTAATGGAAACCTGAAGTGTTTGATATCAAACACTGTTCACCCAAGAAAAAACCTTCCATAGCAGTCAGAGAAGATTACAGATGCAATGTTTCTCCCCTTTATCATTTTGGCATCCCTGACACATAGCCAGCCTTCCAGTTCTTTAAAGGGGCTATGAATGAAGTCCTAACTGAGGAAGGACCCGAAAGTTGACTGAGTATTCGAGCCTACAGAAAAGATGGGTTGTGACAAGTGAATACATATTCTATAGTATAAAGGTGGTGAAAAGGCCAATCCTGACAGGTGCAGTTTATGGAGGCTGCTTCTGTCACTGAAAAATGCCCTGACACAAACAGTGAAGAAAAGAAGCAGGATGGATGTCCCAATGACACATTGGCCAAGAATCTTTAGTAGTCTGTAGAAGTTAAAAAGGCAAAAATGTGTTCTTCCTATATCCAAAAATGTTAACATCTTGGTTTAAAGCCAGTGAGGCTGATTTCAGTGCTGTGGTCTCTGAAACATTAATACATTTTACGACATTTGATGAGTTAGACCTATAATCTAAGACACTCAAGAGGTCAAGTCAAGTCACCAGTTAAAAGCCTGCCTGAGCTGCAGATGAGTTCAAGTTCAGTGTGAACAATTTATCATGATCATGTCTCAAAATAAAAATGAGCTGGGGCTATCACCCAGGAGTGTCACAACATTATGACTTTAATATCCAGAATTTGGGGAGTGAGGCATTTTATGACAGTTAATTGGAGTTCATCTCTCCCCAGAAGCTGCACTAAAAAACAAAAACAAAAAAATCCAAAAAACTGCGGCATGATCATGCGTGCCTAACCACACTATGATATTGGTCAATGACAGGAAGGTACTTTGGTTTCCTGACTCCCAGCCTTGCTACAAATTCAATGAGAGACACTGTCACAAATGGACATAGTAAAGAATGATGGACTAGGACACCAGACAAACTCATCAATCTTCTGCATGCACCCAAACACACATGCACATACTCTGTACTTACGAACAGCAAAAGAGCTGCAAAGTGGCTCCAGGAAGAAGGTAAACTTTCTGGAAGAATTCCAGGATCCTCTAACTCTAGGCACACCTCTTCCTAGGGTTTCATTAAGAGCCTCAACCTATCCCCTCATCCATCTCATTAGGATGCCTTCAACTAGCTTCATTGCCATTTAGGCTTCCAAACACAGAATTTCTCTTTTTTAAATGTTCCAGAAAATGTTTCATTTGCTCTTAAAGTGTATGGTCTCCCATGTCTACCAGAGTCGATTGTGGTGCAGGCTGGCTGATGTCATCTGTCCCCATCATAGCTGGAGAACAATCAACATGGTAAAATCCCATAGAGCATGTGGAGACCCATGAGAAAATCTAGACTTGAAGAATTCTTGAAGGACTGTTAATACTGGCTAGGGATGTTTAGTAAACTCAGAAGCACAAAATGAGTACACAGTCTGTGACCAAGGAAAGATCCTTCTATTCTTCAAGGCAGCAAAGTGGGGGACCATACAAGCATGAAAAGGGCTTGGAGACTAGGAAAGGACTTTACCACTAAGGGAAATGCCTTTACTTCAGAAGCCAGATCCTGAGACAGATGCTGGACTGGGAAAACAATAAAATGTTTCTATGGTAGAGACATCAGTTTCCAAGTGGTCCATGCAGATTAATACACTGGGCCCATCCAGGTATGGAACTTGGCTACTGTTGTGAAGAGGTCAACATAGACCATCAAGGGACATTGGTATGCATAGGTAATGGGTTGTAGATCTGGTGGTTCTGTCTGCCTGATTGCTACCACCTCATTAACTCTTTATGTGGCATCTTCTTGAGCTTTACTTGCCTATTTTAGTGTGAGCACTGATCAGCTAAAAGAGAAAAGAAAGGATGTGGACATCTTACCAGTTCTTGTACCACCTGAGGTAAGCAAGAACTTTTTGTTCCATTTGTCCCAGCTTCCTTTAAGAGAGCACTCCTAAAATGTCCTTTCTACACTGAGCCTTGCCAAGGTTTCACAGTAGATGGGCATTTTAACTTTCTGAGTTCTTGGAAGTAAGTGGAGTTCTAAAAAACCCAAGTGTGAGGGGTAACTCTCTTGACATTGTGATGGGCTTAGAAAAAGCAAACAGTAGGAGTCCAAGAATCAAAACTGAGGGACATAAGAACCAGAAGAATCACAGGCAGTTTGCAATGACTACATTGTGCCCTAGTTAGAATGAGTGAACCCTTGTCCTTAGAGACACTTAATTAGGAAATTAGGAATAAAACCGCATAGGCTCAGATCAGTCTCAGAGCTAGATAATGGGTATGCAATAGGATTAACCCTGTCAGTCAAGATAATGGTGTGCATATAGTATTATTATATATTATGTATATGGTATTAGGGATATTAATATGTATATGATTCTTTTCCTTACAAGTGTTTTATATTGGTTTAGGTATGTGATTGGAATTTTTGACTCTCATGTAATTGATAGTGTGGGCTAGGCTTTAGGCCAGGCTGTTGCCTGAAATGGGAAGAAACTGATCCCAGACTCATTGCTCTGCATTATGTTCCTTACAAGGTGGGCTCTACTGTATCATGGCAAAATACCTCCCACATTCTGGCAAGGTGGTGAGATGGGAGAGTCTTGCTTTTAGAATCCTTAACAGCTCATAAGAAACTTACATGTCATAGGTGAGGGTTCTATATCTTTATCCAAAGGAAGCCAGGAACAGACTGGGCATCCTGAGGCATCTAGAAGGAAGAACTCTAAGCCCAACCCCACAGTGACATACTTCCTAAACAATGCCATACCTTTTAATAGTGATACTCCCTGGGACAATCATATACAAACCATCACATAGAGCCTCCAGCTAAACCATGTGTAGACATCTTCTATGTTCTTATAACATCACAAAGTGATACTTCTGAACCCTGAGCAATCTATTCAAGAGACTGAGTAGAAAATCAGGCCTCCTTAAGCTCCAATGGTTGTGCTATGGCCACAAGGTGTGCTCAGATTTTAGTGGATCTTGATTCTCCCTTAAGCCCCCAGGTGATTGCCGGCTCACATTTGGGGGCTTAAGCCTTGGTTCAAGACTCATGAATTGTGGGACCTATCTGAGGAAGCCCATATACCCTCATCCTGTGATAGAGTCCTGTTTTGTAGAAGCTGACAAGAAAAGACTTCTTAGACTCTCAACTAACTCACGTCCCTGTGGGGCTAGCAGGTTGCATCATGATGTTTTCTAAACACCTTGATGAAAGGAATTGCCTGAATAAAGTGCCACCAATGACTTGTCTATAGAATAACGGAGTGTCCAGGGTGGGATTTCTTACACTTAACCAAGCTTTCCCAGTCTGCCAACTCTCAGCAACCACAGACTATTCACCTCTCAGCACAACCTTTTCTTCTCATGAACTGCACAGGGTGGGCACGAGCTAGGACCTTGGCTGAGGTATCCCAGGGAATTGTGATCTGTGCCCACACAAAGTCTACTGCTCTGTCCAGAGACAGGTTCCAGACATGGGGATGTATGGATGACAGTGGGAGTGGTGGGGATAGTTCCCCAAGCCCCATCTTGGAGCTTGTTTTGGGACCTTAGCTAGGATGAGAGTCTGGGTGTTAGGATAAAGTTATAGTATTCACTTTCTGAGCTCATCAGTGAATTCTGCCCAGAGATCAGGACACCAAAATGTGGTGTGTGTCCTCATGTAACTGTTCTTGGTGTCTTCTAGAATGCTTGAATGAGGTCACATTGGTTCGTAGATGTAGTGGCTATTCCTGGTTGTCAACTTGACTATATCTGGAATGAACTAAAAAAGAATTGGAAGGCTCACCTATGATCCTAATCTGGAGGCTCAGAGATACATGTTTCTGACCTGGATCTTGGCATAGAGATCTTGAAGCATAGTGGCTATGAATTCCAGAAGATTAAGACAAGGAGATCTTCGAGTTCAAAGTCATCTGGGATTAGTGTTGTTGTGACACATGCCTTTAATCTGGCCACACCCTCTGCTAGAGACCTATATAAGTACATTGGAAGAAGGAAGATTTACTCTCACTCTTCCTGGCCTGCTTGCCTCGGGGGACTGTGCAACTGCTAGATCCTTGGACTTTCATCCACAGCTACTGCTGACAATTGTTGGGGAGTTGGAATACAAGCTGTAAGTCATCAACAAATTCCCTAACTATATAGAGATTACCCATACGTTCTGTGACTCTAAAGAACCCTAACTAATACACCAAGCTCAAGAAGTACACGTCTCAGGGCAAGAGAGGTGAGGAAGAATAGCCATTTTAAGGGCAAAACATGCCCACTGGCTATATTGAGAACAAAGCAAACATTCAGACAAGGTGGACTTACACAGTAAATTCAAGTTAAGTCCCCAAGTCACTCTTGAGGAAAGTCTTGTGTGCCAGGAATTAGGGGTTTGTTCATGCCCCTCTCACTGGAAAAACAGCATTTAACAGACACCTGGTTTCTTCCCTTCTTGGGAATTCTTTTCTTTTTTTTTATTTTGGTCTATTGTGCCTGCAAGCATGTATGTAAACCATGTGTACATCCAGTGCCCAGAGTCCAGTTTATATCCCCTAAAACTTGGTTGAGACCATCATGTGGGTGTTGGGAATAAAAACAGGTTCTCTGAAAGAGCAGCAAGTACTCTAAATAAATCCATGAGTTATCTCTCCCACTCAGAAGATAATTCTTGCTGCTGGTCCTCTGAACAATACTGCCTAACCCAACCCAGGATGATGGCTAGCCACAGGCCAGAGGTAGTAAGCAGGAGAGTCCTGGGACCAAGTCTATTCCTGGTAGTAGCCAAATCAAGCCAGGAAACTATCCACCATTATTATTACCCACGTTCAAAATGCAAGGCAGTTGAATAGATTCCTCCATAGCAAACTAGATACAGCAGAAGGAACCTGACTAAGGTAGGTCATGGGAGATTTGAGTGCAAATCCAGTGTCTGGTGATATAGATCCGCACTGGGCAGTGGTCACTCTGAAAACCCTGTTGGTGCAGCAGCCTGACATATGACCCTGCCTCTCTCAGGATCACTCTTGTCCTTGTAGATCAACCACTTGTTGCTAGCTTTCTCTAGATCTCCAATAACCCTGGACTTGAAAAAGGCCTCTAGATTACCATAGAAAGCTATGCTCAGCTCAGTACTAGAGGGCTCTGCAGGATGACACAGCTCTCTTGGATTGTCGAGCTTGTTTGTGGGATAAGAATGCATTCTCCTGGTGCCACGACCCTACACACAGTTTCATACATATGCTTGCATATTCACACATGCTGTTCCTCAGACTTTAGTCAGACTGTTTAGCTGCCTTTTGCCTAGTCATTATCATGTATCTCTGGGGCTTGAGTCCTTGAAACTAGCTGTCCTTACCCTGTGAAGGAAAAGCAGAGACAATCCCCTTAGAGCCTGGGACTAGTACTTTCTTCTAGAGTTCAGCCAGAGCCTCTGAATACCCAGGTATTGTTAGCCCTTCTCCCCTGGGAACATACCTCAGAATCTGTCACCACAGGCAAGAAGGAGAGAATTGTACCAATCTCAGAACAGAAATTGAGACACTCATGAAAATCAGAATTATCTCTTTATTTTTTGTAAAGTAAGTTGACTGAGTTAACAAAATATAATCTGCCAGTGTGGGCTGACAGAACATTTGCTATACCCCAAGAAAGTCACCTTGAGCCACTGTCATGACCCTCCTGGCAGACAGGCAAGGGACAGTCATCCAAGCCTAGGACCCAGTAACAGAACAGAAAGTAACAAAATTGTATTCACCACTGTCTCCTAGTCTTTAAAAGGAAGCACTCTATGCTATAAAAGTCAGGAGGCACTGCATAAGAAGTGTTAAGCCTAGAGCAAAACAACTTGTAAAAACTGAATGAATTATAGATATTTGTAACAGATATCTATTAACATCTGAACCTTCTTGTAGGGCCAGTGTGTCCCTACTCACAGGCTCCTGCCTAGAATACCTAGCAATTAGAATAATCTCTATAAAAAATACAAGTTCAACTTGAAATATTTAAACATGTCCTAAAGAAATTTCTTATATAAATCTAATCCCCCACAAAAGAGGGCCAAAGGCAACAGAAAATGCTCCCTGGAGCCAGATATAACTAGTAGAGCTACTCACGCACCAAGGGGCCAGGTCCAGTCTGGTGGAGCCAGACACTCATTCTCAGCAGCTCTCTAAATCCAGCATAAGCCTCTTCTGCTGTTAATATGTTAAAGATTAAAGTATCTGCAATACTCTGGTGACTAAATGCTATAAACCTGGGGTTGGAGAACGGAGCTCTGAGAATTGATGAATAGCTTTAAATATATACAGTTCCAGGTACAAACAACGCTGCAGTGCCAGAAAAGCCCCTTGCTTCTCAACCTCCTCTTGACAGTTTACTAGTGAGCTCCATGGAGTTTCTTGGTCCCTAGCACCTCATTTTAAATTTATTCATAGATATTCTTGTATGTATGTATGTATGTATGTATGTATGTATGTATGTATGTATGCATGCATGCATGTATATATTATACATATAACATATATAATGTATATCATACATATATATGTAATATACATATATGAATATCATGCCTAACATCTATTTATATAAATGTACATTCATTTTCCTTTGGAATAAACCTTTCTGATAGACAATATGGCCCGCCCCCTTTCAGGTACCCACAATTTGTCTCTTTGGGGCAGAATGGGAAGCAGGCAACCTGAAGAGGTTGAGCTATGACAACCGCAGGCATAAAGTGCCATGTAGGAGAGGGGCTTGCCCCACAGAACAGAGCCTGCCTGCAAGGCCAGCTTTGGGCCCAAAAAGACCAAGGCCCACTCTGGACATGGAGTCTAGCCCTCTCAAAAATGGTCCCTATATGGTAACAGTGGTAAATAAGAGCCCCAGAATCCGAGGGTTGCAGAGAGTGGGCCTCTTACATTCTTGTTTGGTGCTCCTGGCCATGGCCAGTCAGGAGATCACTATATCTATTGCATGTTCCCAAGGTCCTTCTGCACCCAGAAGCCAAGGATAAACATGAAGGAAGACTTGTCTATTGTTGGCCCATTGCAATGGGCTGGCTAGGGTTCTCTGCACACCAGCAGTAGAAGGCGGAGCTCGGGTCCATTGAAACACTGGCTAGGGCTCGGCCTGTGGGATTGTAGGCCCTTCATGTCTAAGTGCACCCATTATTGGGTGGGGCAAGGAACAGCAGGTCATAGGTGAAAACGGTGCCAATCCTGGGCAAGCTGGATATAGGGGTATCCTGGCCACCTGGAGAGAACTGCTCAAACAGCACGAAAAGGTCCAAGTATTCCTGTTTGTTGGGCACAGTTGTCAGGGCTGACACTTAGCATGCACCCTTTCTATTCCACACCATCTGTATTCAGGCTATGTCTCCTAAAGGCCACTCCTTCCACTGGAGCTCCAAGGTGCAACACCCACAGTAAGCAAGACAGTCACAGAGCGGACAAGACTGAGGGACACTTACATCAGTTGATATCACAGTGAGGAAGCAGTCTAAATCCTCTAACAACTGCTTGAAAATGGGCCTATGTGAAGGTACTGCATTCCAACATACCCGCATGATCATGCACCAGTGTCAAGAACAGCTATGGGTCCCTGGCCTGCTGCCCGTCCCCACTTCACTGCAGGCCACAAGTCCCCCTCACATCTCAAGTGATCAGGTAGGAATCCTTCCACCCCAGGGCATGGATAGAGGAATGATCGAGGCTAACCAGTCAGGTGTGCAGTTGGCTGGCTTGTTCATGTGCCCTCTTTCAATAACTTGAAAAGTTCTTCCACTGGGATGCCAGGATACAGTGAGTACCCCAAAGTAAACAACTCCCAGAGAAGGATAGCAAAGGACCAGCTGCAGGGGAGTGAGGACAGGAGGCCTAATACCCCTAACCTGGTATTCCAGCAGCCCTGCACCAGGACACATCAACGATGGGCAAATCAGAGCAGTGTAGAGAGTCATTGAAGTGCCATATAGCCTTAGCCATAATTCAGCTGACAAGATTCTTCACCTTCTCCAAGCTGAGGAATTCCAGCCACACCTCCCCGATCTGGCAGAGCTGGCAGAGCTCAGGGAAGAAGACTTTTGTCACATCTCAAGCCTCCAGTAAAGCAACAGACCCTATGGGGTCAATATCCCCAAGGAAGCATGGCACCAAGGGCATGCTGAGAAGCCCTGAAGAGACTCTTCAACCCTGGGAGTGAGGGTCATTCCCACAGCACACATATTGTCGCACTTATCCCCAAAGAAAGAAGAAAGATTTTGTACAGCCATGCACTAATGTCTCTGTGTTTTCTTTTCTCTCGACCCCTGTCGATTCATTATTTAGCTCTTCATCCATGTAGAATCCATTCATGAGCAATTCCCAGGAAGTTTCAGGGCAGCAGGATAAGGAGAACCTAGCACTGTACTGGTGGCCCAATGAGAGCATCAGGACCCCGAAAAGCTGCCAAAGTGCAACTCATGCACACTTCAGATCTCCCTACTCCAATCCTATATGGGGACACATACACATTACTGTGGTAGGTGTAGACTCAGTCAAAAGGCTCCTCTGGTTCCATCCACTTCACTGGTAGTCAGCCCTGGGCAGAAGGGGAGGTGTTGGCTCTTCAGTGGGGATTCCGGGTGGGGACTTGAACCCCAAATATGCAGGACCAAGGCTCACATATGTGATCTTCTTGTAGTAATCCAGTTTGTGCACATCTTGGGAGGGGCCAAAGTTTGTAAACTTTATCACATTTTCCGCGGTCACCAGAAAACATCTGGCATCCAGGTCTCCGTGAATACACAGAGGAGACAAGAACCTGGGCTAAGCTGAGCACTCCCCAGCACAGACAAGCTTGTCACCCATACTTCCATCCAGAGAGGCCCCACCTGGCTTGGGCCAAGACTCTGCCCACCTTCCAGGAAGCCAAGAATTCCATACCCCATGCCACCTGCTAGGTACAGGACACTGGATCCTTTCAGGTAAGTTGTTCTTCTGGTAGGCTGCAGTCCTCAAAGTAGTAATCCATGACTGGAGGCCGCCGTGCCCAAAGGAACTCTCTTAGATTGTCCTTGACTGCATAATCCACTAGAGCATACAGGGGCCCTGGAAGCACAGGCACTTTAAGAAATGTTGTGAGACTCTAGAATCCAATCTATCGGCGTGCCTACCTAACACCTAACCTACAGCCGTGGATGCCGGCCCCCAGCAGGTTAATTATGTTCTTGTGCTTGCCAATCATTTTCATTATCTCCATCTCAGATACCAGCTCTGACATGTCCTTCTGTGTGGCATCATCTGTGCAGGGAACAGGGGTGTCAGCTGAGGGCCACATACCCTCTGTCTGTTGACCTGTCTGCCCCCAACACCCAGGTACTTCAGGGGCCCATTATGGCTTATTGCTGCCCATCCTGTGAAACTTACCCAGGCCTGGTTCTTCGTATGAAAATATGAACCTACCTTTCCTGTCTTTGTCCTGCAATGGCCTCTTCTCTAGCAGGGCCCCTCAAGTCCTGACCGGAGCCTGGGTAGCGTATGAGTGCTCTCCTGGACTTCAACCCTGGGTTTCACTTCTGGGTGTGTTCACTGCTGATTCTCAGATGTTTCTCTACATCCCTCCCTCCTCACCTTTCAGCATCTTCACAGCCACAGTGACAGGATGGGAAGTACAGTCCTTGTCGATACCAGTAGCTTTTGCCATGATGACCTCTCTGAAGAAGCCTTCTCCAAGACACATACCAAGTGTCAGCCTGACCTTGGAAACAGGTGGTGAGTGTTTGCCCAGCATTGCAAGGCCTAATGGGTCATATACCACTGCATCTCAGAAGCCTAGGGGCATTTTCCCATGAAGACTAAGAATGACTTCAAACCTCACTTTGGAGTGTTTCAGCAATACCTTAAAAAAGACCCTGCCTGGTAGCCACCTAGACCCCAAACCCAGAATCCCCATTAGGTACATATTAATCCCCACCAAGTACATATTGTCCCTCACCACCATTAACCAAGTCCTGGATAGATCCCACTTGGGATCAGTAGGCATCTCAAGTTCAGAAATATGGGCCAGAAGAGTATCTTCTCCTGAGGACAACCTGGCATCCCAACAAGGTATATACTGTAATTCATAGAAGCGTTAGATTCCAAGGACACCTGGTCATCAGCACAGGTTAGTACCACTCAACATGGGCTTGGCATTGGAAAGGGGTTAGGGTGGTAGAGCCTCTAGGATAGCAAGATCAAGCCCTTGAGGCAAGGTGTGGGTCAAGGAAAGGGCTGACTGCTATACAGTTGTGACTGAAAACAACTAAAAATATTTTGCCCCTCAGAGTAACTTGAGCTCCACATGGATATCAAAGATAAAGAGGTATCAGTTCACCCTACCACAGAGAAGCATGTCCTGGGCAGGCCCCAGGCCCTGCTGGGACTCTAGGAGACTCAAGGCAGGACATGGAGCTCAAAATCTGGTATCTACTTTCTGTTCCCTGTCACTTAAGTGAGAGACTTTGTGCTTTGGGGGACTATGCAGATGGCAGAGTGTCACAACAGCTGTGACCACCAGTATGAAGAGGCAGAAGCCCACCCAATAGTAGCTGAGGTCATCTGCATATACTCTGCCAGGCTCATCAGCTTCCAACAGCTCGTCCTTAGCTGCAAAGATCCAAATTTTGGGTTCTAATACAGCCTTTTCAAACTTTTCTCAGGCCAGAACCACAGACCCCTGTACCCGAGGGAAGGGACCTGGAATACTTGGAGAGGAAGGGCTGATGGCCCCAGTCACCTTGTAGTATAATCAAAAAACATCTGAGAATCAGCAGTGAACACACCCAGAAGTGAAACCCAGGGTTGAAGTCCAGGAGAGCACTCATACGCTACCCAGGCTCCGGTCAGGACTTGAGGGGCCCTGCTAGAGAAGAGGCCATTGCAGGACAAAGACAGGAAAGGTAGGTTCATATTTTCATACGAAGAACCAGGCCTGGGTAAGTTTCACAGGATGGGCAGCAATAAGCCATAATGGGCCCCTGAAGTACCTGGGTGTTGGGGGCAGACAGGTCAACAGACAGCTATATAGACAGGCCACCCCTCACCTCAAGTCAAACTCCTGACCTTCCTGATGGAACATCAAGACCAAGATAAAAATCTGTGACCATCCCGGGAAAAACCGCAGAATGTCCCAGGCACCCAGTCCAGGGCTTGGCCCATAGCTCACTTCTCCCTAGGTCCCCCTCCCAGCTTCCTCATTCCTACTGCTTAAATCTTGCTGCCTGTGTGGCAATAAACCAGACCTTGACAACAGGACCTTGCTTGGTCTCCTTCTTTTCACCCCCACTTGACCCTCAGGTAGCGCCTCTTTGGGACCCTGAATAATCAGGCCTGCCAGACAGGTCAAGTGACACCCGAACAGGGACCCGAAACATGGCAAACTACTGGAGGATGGAGGACCCCCGGGAAAAGGAATTGAGGACCTTTCACGCCGCATCGCTCGTGCGTCGCTGGAAAGGGTAAGGCGCGAAATAATTGTAGTCCGATTGTCATGGGGAAACAATTGTCTAAAGAAGCTTCTTTCATAGGAGAGATCAAGCGTTTGCTCAGGGAGAGAGGAATAAGAGTTAAGAAAAAAAGATTTAATTAAATTCTTTTGCTTTGTTGATGAAAAATGTCCTTGGTTGGTTTTAAGCGGCCCTGATATACACCCACTTACGTGCAATAAGATTGGTAAAGATATTAATATTCTTTTAAAAGCTGGTGGCCCAGTGTCTGCTGCATTTTTTTAGTTATTGGGGCATTATAAGAGACATAATACAAGATGCTGAGAAAGGGGGCGAGAATGCCCGTCTCTTAACTATAGCAGAGGACTTCTTGCAGGCTTCACGGCCGCTGTCACTTAAAAACGAAAGTAAAGACAGATAGCCGCACTCTCCATGCCACTCCATAGTCATCGATATGCCGGGGGATGGGGGAAATCCCTCATCCAAGACCTCACTCTCTCTAGAGGATCCTAATATCTCTAAAAATCCAAAAACCATTTATCCCTCTCTAAAGGAGATTTCTAAAGATAAAGATAAAGACAAAGGGTACCGCTCACTCCGATTTTATGATTCGAGGCTAGATCCAGTCTCTGAGGCTGAGTTAGAGGAGAAAACTGCCAGATATGAGGAAGAGAGATATGGCCCCAGGCCCCAAGAACCTCGGGTCTTCTTCACACAAAGATCCGGACCCATTCGCCCCCCACCCTACTTGCCCCCATTACCGTCAGCTCCCCCTGTGCCCCTGCCGATCACAGTGTTAGTGGGACTAACCCAAACTAAGGCTGCACTTCAGGCACAAATTACCGGCCTTAGACAAGTTTTGCAATTACAGAAGGAATTAGGAGATCTTACTTTAGACATTCAAAATTTACAAGAGACCATGAGAAAGGAACAAGATGCCCCCCAAAAGTCCATCTAACAGTATAAAAAGATCCCAGCAAAGCTAACTTTCCCAGTTATGACTAGGGCACGCGTTGGCCAAGCCAGGGAGGAGTCTGAGTTAGACAGCCCAAGGACGCGAACTAGACCGGTCTGAGATGAGTCTGAGCCAGATAGTATCTATCATAACCAAGGGGAGGAGATCGAAGAGGAAAATGATGAGGTAGCTGTAGACTCTGAGGAGAAGGACTCCGATCAAGGTCAATCCGAGACCTTACGTCCCGTGTACAAAAAACTCAAACTTAAACATATCAAAGAATTGCACTCAGCTGTTAAAAATTATGGTTTAACTGCACCCTTTACCTTGTCCATTTTAGAAGGATTCTCGAGGTCCGGATATCTGACTCCTAGTGAATGGACTAAGGTGGTGCAGTCTGTCCTCACCAGAGGACAATACTTAACTTGGAAATCTGAATTCATAGATAGGGCTGAGAGTCTGGCTGCTAGGAAGAGAAAAAACGCTCTAGGCAGGACCGCCTCATGGATGGCGGACAAGTTGTGTGGGAGGGTCCCATTTGCCTCCGAGGAAAAACAATTAGGATTGTCCCCTGGTGTACTAGCTCAAACTGCGCAGGCCACCTTATCTGCCTGGAGAGTGGTTCCTGCTACAGGGGCCCTCACCACCCCTTTAACTAAAATAATCTAGGGGGCCCAGGAACCCTATGCTCAATTTGTGGGGAGGTTACAAGAAGAAGCAGAGAGAATCCTAGGTAAAAGTGAAAGTGAGGGGCTCCTCGTTAGGCAGCTTGCTCTTGAAAATGCTAACTCGGCATGCAAAGCCACGTTACGAGGCAAGACCAAAGAGCTTGATATTATAGGAATGATTAAACTTTGCAATGATGTTGACTCCTTCTCACATCAAGTGTCCAAGTCTATCAGTTTAGCTATCGGGGCTGTGTTCCAAAAGCCTGGAGATTCTGGCCGCCCTAGAGGCAAAACATGCTTTAGATGTGTGCAGCCTGGTCACTTTTATAGAGACTGTAGCGCTCTCAACCCCAGTCAGCCATTTAATCTCGTCATTGGCCAAGGGGGCCCTAAGCCTACCACGCCGGGAGTTTGTCCTCACTGTAGGAGAGGCCATCATTGGGCCAAGGAATGTCGGTCTAGAACTGTTGCTAATGGGCAAGCCCTCCCTGCGGTCCAGGGAAACGGCCAAGGGGCCCCGCACTGGGGCCCCTGCCCAAAGATGACCACACACCCCCAAGTACAGCACCAAGCTCCTGCAGCACCAGCTTATCTAGGGCAACAGCAGGGAGCGCAGGACTGGCATGTGTGCCTCCTCCCACACAATTTTGAACCCCCAAGATAGTATTTAGGTTCTCTACACAGGAATTTTTGGACCCCCGCCATCTGGCACATTTTTTCTCATTATAGGGCATGCCTCAGCTACCATGCAGGGTCTCAGTGTCCACCCGTCGCTTGTGGATGCAGACTGTACTGGAGAGGTAAAAGTTTTAAGGCAGAAAAGGGTCCGGCCACCGTTCTCTCTGGTCAGAGAGTAGCCTAGGCGCTCCCTCTCCTACTTGATTCCTCTGGTGCTCACATGGGAGGGCTCAGAGGAGATAGCCAACCTGGTTCCTCTGATGTCTACTGGGTCCAGCAACTCTCTAAGGATCGCCCCTCCTTGTGCCTTACGTTGGACGGGCAAAAGTTTAATGGCATTATAGATACGGAAGCTGACACCACAGTTCTTAGTTTGAGCTCCTGGCCTTCTGCCTGGCCTCTCCAGCCCTCGATGACTCATTTACAAGGCATTGGCCAGTCTAAAAATACCTTACAAAGTTCAAAGTTGTTGACATGGAAAGATTAAGAGGGGAATTCGGGCACTGTGCAGCCTTTTATTATTGAGGGGCTCCCTGTCAATCATTGGGGGATAGACATTCTCTCTCAAATGAGGATGATGATGTGTAGCCCCAATGAGGTGGTTGCTCACCAGCTCGCTCGGGGAGCTAGTGCGGATTGGGGTACCCCTGACACCTTTGTCCCTCAAAAAAGCGCGCCCGAGCTTTCAGATTCTGACTGGTCCCCCGGGTGCTCCACTGAAGACAGGCGAAAACACTTAACGCTCATTCCCTGGGGACTTTATGTCTGCCCGGGAGGTCATCGTGACCGCTCCATTGCCCAAGCATGTGAGTACGAATCTGACTTTTATTGTAAAGCCTGGGGCTGCAAGACTACAGGAGACACTTACTGGAAACCCAGCTCCTCTTGGGACCTTATTACTGTAAAAAGAAAGTATCCTCCAATACACAATCCTAGCACCCCATACCTAAAATGGGAAGGAAATTCCTTGGCATGCTCCATTAAAAATAAAACATCTAAATGGTCAGAACTTGAAAATATCATCCTTAGTGAGGTAACCCAATCTCAAAAGAACACACATAGTATGCAGTCACTGATAAGGGGATATTAACCCAGAATCTCGGAATACCCTAGACACAATTTACATATCAATAGATTTCCAAGAGGATGGAAGGAGAGATCCCTGCTCCTGGAAAGACTGGATGTAGGGGAATGCCAGGACAGAGAAGTGAGAGTGGGTTGAATGGGGAAAAGAGGGAGGGAAGGGGGCTTATGGGACTTTTGGGGAGGGAGGAAACGAGAAAGGGGAAATTATTTTGAACGTAAATAAAAAAAACTTAGAAAATAAAATTAAAAAAATAAAATGAAAAAAAGAAAAAAAAAAGAAAAAGAAAACATATAAAGGATGGTGCAGCCCCCTCCAGATTGCCTTTACAGAGGCGGGGCAAAAAATTTGATTAGGAAAACTCTAGAGGTGCCCAATGGGGTCTCCGCCTATATAAGGATGATTATGATATGGGGCTAACCTTCAAGATCAAGTTATCAAAAATGATCCCTGCTCCCCAAACAGCCGCAGTTGGCCCAAACCCTGAGCTACAGTTAAGAGCTGGAGGTATTAGACATCTATCTGGAAACCAGGTCCCTCGAACACCCACTATCCCAGATACCCGAACACCCAATCCTTTGTTTCAGCCTGCTCTACCTATGGGTCCTCCCTTGTCTACTGAGCTTGTGCTATCATTAGCTAATGCTTCGATACAAGCCATACATAAAGCTAATTTTTCCATTTTAGAGGAATGTTGGGTCTGTTATTCACCTTCCCCACCCTTTTATGAACAGAATGTAAGCTTTGGAGAATTATTACCCACTAATGATACCTTGCTTCTGTGATGGAGTCCTCCAGAGAAGTAAGGACTCACCCTTGGCCAAATTTCTGGCCTAGGCATGTGCCTTCTGGAACCTGATATGCTGCCTCCCAAGACCCTGATTGAGGTTTGCAATCAAACTATTGTATTTAATGCTTCCTTTCAATACATTTCTGTTTCTAATGATTCCTATCTTGCTTGCTCCTCGGGATTGACCACTTTTTTAGTTTCAGCTGCTGTTTTAGAGAATAGAGAATATTGTGTGTTTGTCAAGCTCCTCCCTCAATTGACCATTCATGATTCTGATGAACTCCTTAATTTTTGGGAAAGGGGAACTCATTTGTCCAGACAAAAGAGAGAACCTATAACAACAGTCACCCTGGTTAAACTCCTTGGTTTGGGAGCCACAGGGGCTGGAACAGGAATTGCCTTCTTGGTCACTTCCAGTCAGCAGTATGTGCAGCTCAGCTCGGTGGTCAATAGAGGCCTACAAGAGATAAGATAGGACTAAAGAATCTTAAAGATTCTGTTACATCCCTCTCTGAGGTAGTGTTACAAAACAGAAGAGGTTTAGATTTGCTCTTTTTACAACAAGGTGGGTTATGCACTGTCCTTAAAGAAGGATGCTGCTTTTATGCAGACAAGACAGGATTGGTTGAAGATAGCCTAAAAAAGGTCAGGGAAAGTCTAGAAAACCGCAAGAAAGAAAGAGAGAAAAAAGAATCATGGTATCAAAACTGGTTCTCTACATCCCCTTGGCTCTCTACTCTGTTACCTAGTCTTTTGGGACCTTTTGTGGGCCTTCTTATGCTCATTTCTTTCGGGCCTTGGGCCTTCCAAAAATTAACTCGATTTGTCAAGTCACAGGTGGATGCCGCTTTCACCAACGAGCCGGTTTCAGTGCATTGCCATCGTCTAGAGGTCAGAGACAATGGCCCAGGTACCTACGAGGAGCCCTTGGGCACCCCCTCTGCTGGCCTCAATTTCTCGATCCTGGCCGCACAATACCTAAACCCTTGGTTTAAAAAGCTATGTAGACGTCCATGATGGGAGTATCATGATGCTACATGCCAGATGCACACCTGAGAGCCCGGCTAACTCAGTCGGTAGAGCATGATCCCAGCGCTGGAGAGTAACTCCATGATGGGAGTAGCGTGAGGCCATTGCCCAGGGAGCAAACTCCTATTGGGGGTTCTGGGCATGGAGGCACCTCACGTAGCCTAAGACAGAGGCTCTACCCCTCTCTTCTAGGTGCTGGCTGTGGGTGCACATCATGTAGCCAAAGACAGACTCTCCATCAATTATACAAAGAAGGGGGACATGTTGGGAGCTGACAGGCCAACTGCCAGCTACATAGACAGGCCGCCCCTCCCCTCGAGTCAAACTCCTGACCTTCCTGACGGAACATCAAGACCAAGATAAAAATCTGTGACCATTCCGGGAAAAACCGCAGAGTGTCCCAGGCATCCAGGCCAGAGTTTGGCCCATAACTCACTTCCCTCTAGCTCCCCCATCCCAGCTTCCTCATTCCTACTGCTTAAAACTTGCTGCCTGTGTGGCAATAAACGAGACCTTGACAACAGAACCTTGCTTGGTCTCCTTCTTTTCACCCCGCCTTGACCCTCAGGTAGCGCCTCTTCGGGACCCTGAATAACTAGACCTGCTGGATGGGTCACCTGGGAGCTTTTTCATGTCCTAAGAGAGCATCCTAGTAGTACAGGTGTGACGTTAGCAGAAGAAACCAGTGCGTGGCAGCACCACCATCCACACAGAGTGATGGGAAATCCTAACAGAATTGCCCACCAGGCAGCTGTACTCCCCCAATTCTTCACTCGGGGTCCACAGTCCTCTAGCCCTGCATGGCATAGGACTGTGCACCCCAGCGTGCTTGGTATTAAAATCCTCTTTCTGTTGCATCAAGACCATTTCTCATAAGTGTTTTGAGCTGTCCCATTTTCTGTGTTGGAGCGTGGGGGTTCCTCTTGCCTTGAGGGCCTTTCAGGGGGAGGGTGCTTTGAAGCAGATGGTCAGTCAGTGGTAACTAGGGCTACCAGTTCTATTGAGGTATCACAAGTAGAGTTCTAGCTAAAGGCTACAATGGGGTCTGACAAGTAGGCTGAAAATTATTTCTCCTAGAAAAACCTCTGCAATTGTGATTATTGGCTCCAACGTGCTTTTTCTATTGAAATTACAGATAAAAAAAGAAAAAAATATTGTTTGATTTAAATTTATAAGATTCATGTAGTTGCTTCATTTTTGTTTCTGATTGGTCTTAAAGGTATAAATATGTTTTGCATGTCTTGACTATAGAGTATTAGCTTATAAGTTATTGGGCATGATTAAAAATTATTACATTGGTAACAAAAAGTTAGTTTAAAACTGGTAACTCAGGATTGGAGTCAACTTAAACAATAGCACATGGCTTGACCCATCCCAGGAAAAACAGTTCTCTAAAGATACCTCTAAATTGGCATAATATTTTATGTAATTCTTATCACAGAAATGAGACTTATAAGGGATAAGATTTAAAACAATGTCTCTTTAATGAGGTATTATAAGTTGTACTGTCATGCATTCAAACATAAGAATTGGCATCAATGGAACAGAATTGAAGACCCAGAAATGAATCCACACTCCTATGGTCACTTGATCTTTGACAAAGGAGCTAAAACCATACAGTGGAAAAAAGATAGCCTTTTCAACAAATGGTGCTGGCTCAACTGGAGGTCAACATGCAGAAAAATGCAAATTGACCCATTCTTATCTCCTTGCACTAAGCGAAATTCCAAGTGGATCAAAGACCTCCACATAAAACCAGACACACTGAAACTAATAGAAAGGAAACTAGGGAAGAACCTTGAACATATGGGCACAGGGGAGAATTTCCTGAACAGAAATCCAATAGCTTATGCTCTAAGATCAAGAATAGACAAATGGGACCTGATTAAATTACAAAGTTTCTGCAAGGCAAAAGACACTGTCAAAAAGACAAAGCGACAACCAATTAACTGGGAAATGATCTTTACCAACCCTACATCCGACAGAGGGCTAATATCCAATATATACAAGAACTCAAGAAGGTAAACTCCAGAGAGGCAACTAACCCTATTAAAAAATGGGGTACAGAACTAAACAAAGAGTTCTCACCTGAAGAATACCTGATGGCTGAGAAACACCTAAAGAGATGTTCATCATCCTTAGTCATTAGGGAAATGCAAATCAAAACAACCCTGAGATTCCATCTCACACCAGTCAGAATGGCTAAGATCAAAAACACAGGAGACAGCAGTTGTTGGCGAGGATGTGGAGAAAGAGAAACACTCCTCCAGGGCTGGTGGGATTGCAAGCTGGTAAAACCACTCTGGAAAGCAGTCTGGCGGTTCCTCAGAAAACTGGACGTGACACTCCCGGAGGATCCAGCTATACCACTCCTGGGCATATACCCAGAGGCTTTACCTGCATGCAATAAAGACACATGCTCCACTATGTTCATAGCAGCCTTATTTATAATAGCCAGAAGCTGGAAAAAACCCAGATGTCCCTCAACGGAAGAATGGATTCAGAAGATGTGGTATATTTACACAATGGAATACTACTCTGCAATTAAAAACAATGAATTTATGAAATTCCTAGGCAAATGGTCAGAACTTGAAAATATCATCCTTAGTGAGGTAACCCAATCACAAAAGAACACACATGGTATGCAGTCACTGATAATGGGGTGTTAACCCAGAATCTCGGAATACCCTAGACACAATTCACATATCAATAGATTTCCAAGAAGATGGAAGGAGAGACCCCTGGTCCTGGAAAGACTGGATGTAGGGGAACGCCAGGACAGAGAAGCGAGAGGGGGGTGAATGGGGAAAAGAGGGAGGGAAGAGGGCTTATGGGACTTTCGGGGAGGGAGGAAACGGGAAAGGGGAAATGATTTTGAATGTATATAAAAAAAAACTTAGAAAATAAAATTAAAAAAAAAAAGAATTGGCAGACAAACGTTATAATGTGAAAGTAATGCATATGGATTCATTTTAAAGAGAATAGATTGTTTAAAATTGGGTTTTGTTTTCCAAAGTTGTAGTTACGCTATAATGTTGCGAGAGAAACTTAAGAATTACTGTTAGCAATTGCCAGTGTACCATTCACTATAGTTTGCAGTCTGATTGAAGGCTCATGATTCTTAACTCATTCATATTTTGTAATTAAGATAATTTCAAGAGTGATAAAATTTAAAACGAGCTGTGGCCAGTATAGTTCTGTTGCCACTTTTTCACAAGTTTATTGAATACAGCAGTAGAAAAAAATTTAAGCCCCCAAGATTGGAAAGGAGATCACAATGGGAATTTATTTGGTATCAAACAGTCTCCTTTTGAACAGTTTCAAAAATTTGTATAAAAGACTACTAAAAACATCTTTTAGAATTTTTCCAGAAACCCTCAAACACAGGTTCCTTTTTTTATTGGACCCTCATACAATGGGGTCTGGTTGCTGGCTGCTGCCCTGCAGGACAGATGGGTGTTGTACCTGGCCTTGGGCAATAGGCACAGATTAGAAAATATTTACTTTTGAGTTAATGCAATGCTCTGTGAGGTTGAGAAGGATGAAAATTGGTTAGTTTTTGGGGAGTAGAAGTTGAGTGTGAGGTTATTAAGTTCTAGGGCTAAAAGGAATCCTAGTACTGTAATGAGCATGGCTGTGGTTTTTAGGTATCAGGGTATTGTTAAGATTTGAGTATGTATTGGTGGTATGTTGTGTGAAATTAAGAATCCAGCGATTAAGCTTCCTAATGCTAAGCGTTTGATTGGGTTGATGAGGTTTGGGTTGTTTTCATTGATTAATATTATTGGTGTAAATCGTGGTTTGGTTATTACGACGAAATAGATAATTCGTGTGCTGTACATGGCTGTTATGGATGTGGTGATTAGTGTAATTAGTAGGGCTCAGGCGTTGGTATTACAGGTGTTAATGGATTCGATGATAAGGTCTTTTGAGTAAAATCCTGTAAGGAATGGTATTCCTGTTAGGGCTAGGGTTCCAATTGTTAGGCATGAAGATGTGATAGGTATAGTTTTTATTGTACTACCTACATTACGAATGTCTTGTTCGTCATTAAGGCTGTGAATAATAGACCCTGAACACATGAAAAGTATAGCTTTAAAGAATGCATGTGTGCAGATGTGGAGGAAGGCTAAGTATGGTTGGTTGATCCCTAGGGTTACTATTATTAGGCTTAGTTGACTGGATGTGGAGAAAGCAATAATTTTTTTGATATCATTTTTGGTGAGTGCGCAGATAGCTGTAAATAGGGTAGTTAGGTATCCTAAGCATAGTATTATTGTTAGGATGGTACTGTTATTTGATGTAAGTGGATGGAATCGGATTAGTAGGAAAATTCCTGCGACCACTATAGTGCTTGAGTGCAGGAGGGCTGAGACTGGGGTTGGACCTTCTATGGCTGATGGAAGTCATGGGTGAAGTCCAAATTGGGCTGATTTTCCTGTGGCTGCGATTAAGAGACCTAGAAGTGGGATGGTGCTATTGTTGTTGGTTGAGATGATTTGTTGGATTTCTCAGGAGTTTGAATTTAGGCAGAATCATGATATGGCTAGAATTAGTCCGATGTCTCCAATTCGATTGTATAAGATTGCTTGCAGAGCTGCGGTATTTGCTTCTGCTCGTCCGTATCATCAACCGATTAGTAGAAATGATATGATTCCCACTCCTTCTCATCCTACGAAAAGTTGGAATAAATTGTTAGCGGAAGTTAGGATGAGTATTGTAATTAGGAATAATATTAGATATTTGATGAATTGGTTGATTTTGGGGTCGGAGTGTATGTATCATGAGGAGAATTGTATAATAGATCATGTGACGAATAGCGCTACTGATAAGAATAGAATTGAGAAATAGTCTATTTTGAAGCTTATTGATAACTCTAAAGAGTTGAAGGTTATCCAGTGTCAGCTGGTAATTATGTACTCTTTGTTGTAAAGTACGAATATTAGTAATGGTAAGAGGCTAATGATAAAGGAAAATTTGATTGATGTGGTGGCATATAGAGGAAAGCTGATATGTTTTATTAGGTTGGTTATAGAGATTAAAATTGGTGAGGTTAATATAATGAAGATTGATAGGATAGAGGCTGTTATGATATTGATTACTTTTATTTGGATTTGCACCAAGGTTTTTGGTTCCTAAGACCAATGGATTACTATTATCCTATAAAAGTAAGAAAGCCGTGTATTTAATCACGGTGACATGATTTAGCAGTTCTTGTATTCTTTCTTGGTAAATAAGGAGTATGAAGTCCTGTTATTAGATTCACAGTCTAATGTTTTTTGTAAACTATATTTACATATTGTTAGTCCTATAATTAGTTTTGGGTTGATGGTGAGTAGAATGATAGGAATGATGTGGAGGGCTATTAGTGTGAGCTCCCGTGTGTGTGAGGGTTGGAGGTTGTTTACATGATTGGTTAATTTTCCTCGTTGGGTTGTGATGATTATATATATTGAATATATGGCTGTGATGGTGATGTTGATGCCTATTAGGATGACTGAGAAGTTAGATCAGGAGAATAGTGATATAGTGATAAACAGTTCTCCAATTAGATTGATTGATGGTGGAAGAGCTAGGTTGGTTAAACTAGCTAATAGTCATCATGTTGCTATTAGTGGAAAAATTATTTGAAGTCCTCGGGCTATAATTATAGTTCGGCTGTGAATTCATTCGTAGTTTGAGTTTGCTAGACAAAATAAGAGTGATGAGGTTAGGCCGTGGGCGATTATCAGTATTGTAGCCCCTATGAAGCTTCGTGGGGTTTGGATTATAATAGATGCAATGACTAGGGCTATATGGCTAACGGAAGAGTATGCGATTAATGATTTTAGGTCTGTTTGACGTAGGCAGATTGAACTTGTTATGATTATTCCTCATAAGGATAAAAGGATGAATGGGTAGGCTATGTATTTGGTTAGGGGGTCTAGAATGATGGAAATTCGTATTATTCTGTAGCCTCCTAGTTTTAGAAGAATAGCTGCTAGTACTATGGAACCAGTGATAGGTGCTTCTACGTGGGCTTTTGGGAGTCATAGTTGGACTCCATATAGTGGTATTTTAATTATAAACGCTATTATACATGCTAGTCATAAAATGCTGTTGGATCAGGAGTAGTTTTGAGGATTGGTATTTAGTGATAGTACAGTAAAATTTAGTGTTCCTATGGAATTTTGTAGTGAGATTAAGGCGATTAATAGTGGGATGGATTCAATTAGTGTATAAAATAGGAAGTATAGGCCTGCATTTAGTCGTTCCGTTTGATTTCCTCATCGTGTGATGATAATAATGGTTGGAATTAGGGTGGCCTCAAATAGAATGTAAAATATGATTAGTTCAGTTGCTGAGAAGGTTATGATGAGAAGAATTTGTAAGGTAATTAATATTGAGATGTAGAGTTTTTGATATGTTATTTTTTCTTTTTTTAGGTGGTTTTGGCTAGCTATAAGTATGAGTGGTAAAAGTCAGGTTGTTAAAATAATTAATGGTGAGGATAGTGGGTCTGAGGAGAATATAGTTGAGAAATTTATACTGTTTTCATTGTTTTGCCATATTATGGATAGGCTAATTAGGCTTACCATAAAGCTATAGGAGGTTACGTTTGTTCAGACTTTTTTTGGTGAGGACAGTCAAGTTAGTGGGAGGAGTGTGAATGATGGGAAGATAATTTTTAGCATTGTAATAGGTTAAGGTTTTGCACATAGTCGGTTCCATATGTATTAGATACTTTTACTAGTAGGGATAGTCCTACTGCTGCCTCGCATGCAGCAAATACTAGAATAGTAATTGGGATAGGTATTGATGCTATGGAGTTGGAGTTTAAAGTAGCTATTGAAGTTATAATGAATAGGGAAAGTATTATGCCTTCTAGACATAGTAAAGTGGATATGAGGTGGGAGCGGAATATTAATGTGCCTAGAAGTGATAGGAAAAAGGCTAGTGTGAGATTTAGGAAGGCAGATGTCATTTTGGTAATTATGAGTAAGATCATAATCTAATGAGTCGAAATCATTAATTTTATTTAAACTAATTACCACTTATTCTGTTCATTCTAGTCCTTTATGAATTCATTCATAGGCTAGACCTACGGATAAAATAGTAACTAAGATTAAAGCTGATGTTATTATTTTGGTAGTGTTGATTGTTTGAATAGCTCAGGGTAAGGGTAATAGGAGGGCAATTTCTAGGTCAAATAGAAGGAATGTAATTGCTACTAGGAAGAATTTTATTGAGAATGGTAATCGTGCGGAACTTGTTGGGTCGAATCCGCATTCGTATGGGTTTGCTTTTTCTGAGTATAAGTTTGTTTGAGGGAGTCAGAATGCGATTAGGATTAAGATAAAGGATAGTAGGGTGTTAGTGGTGATGATGATAAACAGATTGATTACTCTCTTCTGAAGTTTATCAGAATCTACTAATTGGAAGTCAGTTATATTTATTATACTAAGTGAGTAGGATCCTCATCAATAGATAGATACGTATAGGAAAAGTCATACTACGTCGACGAAGTGTCAGTATCATGCTGCTGCTTCAAATCCAAAATGGTGTTTAGATGTAAAGTGGAATTTTAGTTGTCGTAGGAGGCATACAATAAGGAATGTAGATCCGATAATTACGTGGAGTCCGTGGAATCCAGTTGCTATAAAGAATGTAGACCCATAGATGCCATCTGAGATGGAAAATGGAGTTTCGAAGTATTCTGAGGCTTGGAGTGCGGTAAAGTAAAGTCCTAGGGTAATTGTAATTAGTAGGGCTTGGTTTATGTGGTTTCGTTTTCCTTCTATTAGACTGTGGTGGGCTCATGTAATTGATACACCTGATGCTAGAAGGACTGATGTATTTAATAGGGGGACTTCAAGGGGATTTAGTGGTGTAATTCCTGTTGGTGGTCAGCATCCTCCTAGGTCATGTGTTGGGACGAGGCTTGAGTGGTAGAATGCTCAGAAAAATCCGGCGAAAAAGAACACTTCGGAGACGATGAATAGAATTATTCCGTAGCGTAGTCCTTTTTGTACAATGGGGGTGTGGTGTCCTTGATATGTTCCTTCACGGATGATATCTCGTCATCACTGGTATATGGTTAAAATGTTTGTTAGAAGGCCTAGGGATAGAAGTACAGTTGAGTTGTAGTGGAATCATATTACTAGTCCTGATGTAAGTAGAAGGGCTGAGAAGGCTCCTGTTAGGGGTCATGGACTCGGATTAACTATATGATATGCATGGGTTTGGTGGGTCATTATGTTTTGTCGTGTAGGTACAGGCTGACTAGGAGAGTAAATACATAGGCTTGAATGAGGGCTACGGCGAATTCTAGAATTGTAAGGAGGAGTAGAATAATGAATGTAATGGTGGCAGTTGGTGGACTGATATTTATTAATACCAGAGTAGCTCCTCCGATTAGGTGTATCAGCAGGTGTCCTGCTGTACTATTGGCTGTTAGTCGTACTGCTAGTGCTATAGGTTGAATAAATAGACTGGTTGTTTCGATGATAATGAGTATTGGAATTAGTGAAATTGGGGTTCCTTGTGGAAGAAAATGGGCTAGTGAGTTTTTTAATTTGTGTCGGAATCCTAGGAGCACGGCTCCTGCTCATAGTGGGATTGCTATGCTTAGGTTTATAGATAGTTGGGTGGTAGGGGTAAATGTGTGTGGTAGTAGGCCTAAAAGGTTAGTTGATCCAATAAATATAATTAGGGATACAATTATCAGTGTCCAGGTTCGTCCTTTTGGTGTATGGATTAGTATTATTTGTTTAATAATAAGTTTGATCAGTCAATGTTGAAATGAGTGAAGTTGGTTGTTGATTAAGCGTTCTGATGATGGGAATAGAATGGATGGGAATATGATAATGGTAATTACAATTGGTAGTCCTATTACTGTGGGGGTAATGAAAGAGGCAAATAGATTTTCGTTCATTTTAATTCTCAAGGGTTTTTTGTTTTTTGTGTTGTTAGGGTTTTGGGTGATGGTGAGGTTGGAAATGATTGTAAGGAGATTTTTAGTTGGAATAGGATGAATAGAGTAATTATGGATGAGATGATAGTGATAGATCATGTGGATGTGTCTAGTTGGGGCATGTCACTATGGAGATTTTTAAGTTCTCTGACTTTAACTTAAAAGGTTAACGCTTTAAGCTTCATAGTGAGGTTAAATTATTGAGGCTGATCAGTTTTCGAAGTGTTTTAGTGGTACTATTTCAAGGACGATAGGTATAAAGCTGTGGTTTGAACTGCAGATTTCTGAGCATTGTCCATAGAATAATCCTGGACGGTTAGATGTTACTGTGGCTTGGTTTAGTCGTCCTGGGATAGCGTCGGTTTTTAGGCCTAGTGAGGGTACAGCCCATGAGTGAAGTACATCTTCGGATGAAATTAGTATTCGGATTGGAAGTTCTATTGGTAGGACTACTCGGTTATCTACTTCTAGGAGTCAGAGATCTCCTGGTTTTAGGTCATTTGTTGGGATTATATAGGAGTCGAAGCATAGGTCTTCATAGTCGGTGTATTCATAGCTTCAGTATCATTGATGGCCTATGGTTTTTACTGTCAATGCGGGATTATTAATTTCATCTATTATGTATGGAATTCGTAGTGATGGCAGGGCAATTAGGATAAGGATAGCGGCTGGTAAAATGGTTCAAATTGTTTCTACTTCTTGGGCGTCTATTGTGCTTGTGTGAGTGAGTTTTGTTGTCAGTATGAGTGAAATGATGTAGAGCACTAGGGAGCTGATTAGGAAGACAATTATTAGTGTGTGATCATGAAAGTTTATTAGTTCTTCTATAATGGGGGAGGTGGCGTCTTGTAAGCCTAGTTGGAATGGGTAAGCCATGTAAGATATATAGGTTATAGTCTATAATTTAACTTTGACAAAGTTATGTAATTGTTTTACTAATATCTCATGTAGAAAGACATAAAGGTTATGGGATTGGCTTGAAACCAATTTTAGGGGGTTCGATTCCTTCCTTTCTTATTTTACTTTTACATAGGAAGGTTCTTCAAATGTGTGATAAGGTGGTGGACATCCGTGAAGTCATTCTAGGTTTGTTGAAGTATAATTTACTGTTAATACTTCTCGTTTTGAAGCGAAGGCTTCTCAGATTATAAAGATTATAATAAGTACAGCTGTTAGGGAGATGAAGGATCCTATGGAAGATACTGTGTTTCATATAGTGTAGGTGTCTGGGTAATCAGAGTAACGTCGAGGTATTCCTGAGAGACCTAGGAAATGTTGTGGGAAGAATGTTATGTTTACTCCTACAAATATAATAGCAAAGTGGGCTTTTGCTCAGGTGTCATTTAGCGTGTATCCTGTAAATAAGGGGAATCAGTGGACAAATCCGGCTATGATGGCGAATACTGCTCCTATGGACAATACATAGTGGAAATGGGCTACTACATAGTATGTATCGTGAAGTACAATGTCTAGAGAGGAATTTGATAGGACAATTCCAGTTAGTCCTCCTACTGTGAATAAGAAAATAAACCCCAGAGCTCAAAGTATGGCTGGTGATCATTTAATATTTCCTCCGTGTAGAGTTGCAAGTCAGCTGAATACTTTGACGCCTGTAGGAATAGCGATAATTATAGTGGCAGATGTAAAGTAAGCTCGTGTATCTACATCTAGTCCTACTGTAAATATATGGTGGGCTCATACAATGAATCCTAGGAAACCAATTGATATTATGGCTCACACCATTCCCATATATCCGAATGGTTCTTTTTTTCTGGAGTAGTAAGTTACTACATGTGAGATAATACCGAATCTGGGGAGAATAAGAATACAGACCTCTGGGTGACAAAAAATCAGAATAGGTGTTGGTAAAGGATTGGGTCACCACCTCCTGCAGGATCGAAAAATGTAGTGTTTAAATTCCTGCCAGTCTAGTGAAGGTCTGTTAGTAGCATTGTAATTCCTGCTGCTAGGACTGGGAGAGATAGTAGAAGAAGTACTGCTGTGATTAGTACTGATCATACGAATAGTGGTGTTTGATATTGGGTTATGGCAGGTGGTTTTATGTTAATAATGGTAGTAATAAAGTTGATAGCTCCTAGGATAGAAGATACACCGGCTAAGTGTAGGGAAAAAAATTGTTAAATCTACGGATGTTCCTGCATGGGCTAGGTTTCCTGCTAGGGGTGGATAGACTGTTCATCCTGTTCCAGCCCCAGCTTCTACTATTGATGATGCTAGAAGAAGTAGGAATGATGGGGGAAGAAGTCAAAAGCTTATATTGTTTATTCGTGGGAATGCCATATCAGGGGCTCCAATTATTAATGGGACGAGTCAGTTTCTGAACCCTCCGATTATTATTGGTATAACTATAAAGAAGATTATGACAAATGCATAGGCGGTTACAATAACATTATAAATTTGGTCATCGCCTAGTAGAGCACCAGGTTGTCCTAATTCAGTTCGAATAAGGATGCTTAGTGCTGTGCCTACTATTCCAGCTCAAGCGCCGAATAGCAGATATAGGGTGCCAATATCTTTATGATTGGTTGAGAATAGTCAACGGTTGATGAACATAGGTAAAATGGCTGAGTAAGCATTAGACTGTAAATCTAAATATGGGGGTTTAAGTCCTCCTTTTACCAGGCCTTAAGGTGTTAGCATGTCAAATTGCAAATTCGAAGGTGTAGATAATTTTTCTACTAAGGCTTCTCCTGCCCCCTTTCTTCTAGGCGGGAGAAATAGATTGAAGCCAGAAGTAGGGTATTTAGCTGTTAACTAAATTTTCATAGGTTTAATTCCTGCCAGTCTAGTGAAGGTCTTGGCTTAATTAAAGTGATTGATTTGCATTCAATAGATGTAGGAATATAGTCTTACAGTCCTTAGCAGAAGTTAAACTCGTTTGTTTTCTTAGAGCTTTGAAGGCTCTTGGACTATTTATATCCTAAACTTCTACAAAATTAGTTGAGGTGATAGAGGTAGTGTTAGTGTCCTGATGATAGTAAATATAGGAAGTATAATGTTGTTTTTGTGATTTAAATGATGGATTAATATTTTTGAGTTGTTATTGGTTGGAAATGTTGTAAGTGATGTTGAGTAAATTAGGCGGGTATAGAAAAATAGGTTTAGTAGTGCCATTATAGCTATTAGTGTTGTTGAGATGAAGCAGTTGTTTTTTAGTAGTTCTGCACTAATGGTTTATTTTGGTAGAAATCCTGTTAGTGGTGGTAGGCCTCCTAGTGATAAAAGGATTATGGAGGTTATTGTAAGAATTATTGGAGATTTGTTTCATAGAAGTGATAAAGAGTTGATTGTTATTGATGAAGATAGGAGTAGTGCTAGGAATATTGGGATTGTTATGATAATATAGATTTCTAGGTTTTTTAATGTTAGGGTGGGGTTGTATGGTAGAATTGCTATTATTCATCCTATATGGGAAATTGAGGAGTAAGCTATAATATTTCGTGTTTGTGTTTGGTTGAGTCCTCCTCATGCTCCCATGAAGATTGATGTAATTGCTAGTAGTATGGTGATGGTGGGGTTAAGAAATTGGTAGATTTGTAATAGAATTGATAAGGGGGCAATTTTTTGTCATGTAAGGAGGTTTAGGCCTGTATATAGTGGAATTCCTTGTGTTACTTCAGGAAGTCAGAAGTGGAATGGGGCTAGTCCGAGTTTTATAGATAGGGAGATTAATGTGAGGTTAAGTAGAATGGTGTTTGTTTGTTGTTGGAATACCCATAGTCCTAGCTGTTTGTAATTAATAACGATGACTAATAGAATTATTATTGAGGCTGTTGCTTGTGTAATGAAATATTTTGTTGCGGCTTCGGTTGATCGTGGGTTTTTTTTGTTAATTAGTAGGGGGATAATGACTAGTAGGCTAAGTTCCAGACCCACTCATATTAGTAGTAAGTTTGTGCTGGATATTGTAATGATAGGTCTTAAAATGATGGTGGAATAGATAATGACAAGGGTAGCAGGGTTTATTAGTATGGAAAGGGTTTAAACCAAAGTTTTTGGGGTATGGGCCCGATAGCTTAATTATCTGACCTTACTGTGTAGGATTAGGTGTATTGGTAGCATGGAGAATTTTGAATTCTTAGGGGTAGGTTCGATTCCTATTATCCTAGAAATAAGGGGATTTAAACCTCTATAATTTACTCTATCAAAGTAACTCTTTTGTCAGACATATTTCTTTATATGAGTTTTTATATGTATGGTGGAATGCTTGATATAGAAATGGGTAAGGAGATATGTCATATGCAGAGTGCTAGTATTAGTGGTAGAAAGTTTTTTCATAGTAGATGTATGAGTTGGTCATAGCGAAATCGTGGGTATGATGCTCGGATTCATAGGAATGTTGTTGATAAAATTAGTGTTTCTGTTATGAAATTGGTTGTATAGAGTTCTGGTATGTTTATGTTGTGTAATGGACCTAGGAAAATAATGGATGTTAGGGCGTTTATTAGAATAATGTTAGTGTATTCTGCTATAAAAAATAATGCGAAAGGACCTGCGGCATATTCTACATTAAATCCTGAGACTAGCTCTGATTCTCCTTCTGTGAGGTCAAATGGGGCTTGGTTAGTTTCTGCTAGGGTAGAGATATATCATATTATGGCCATGGGTCATGCTGGGAGAATTAATCAAATGTATTCTTGGGTAATGATAAGTGTCTGTAGGGAGAAAGATCCGCTTATTAGTAAGACTGATAGCAGGATAATTGCTATAGTTACTTCATAAGAGATTGTTTGGGCTACTGCACGAAAAGCTCCGAATAGTGAATATTTTGAGTTGGATGCTCATCCTGATCATAGGATGGAGTATACTGAAAGGCTTGAGGTGGCTAAAATGAATAGGATTCCTAGGTTAAGGTTAATTAGTGGGTGAGGCATTGGTAAAGGAATTCATAAGCTAAGGGCTAGTGTTAGTGATAAAGTAGGTGCGATGATGAATAGTGAGATTGATGTAGTTAGGGGACGTATGGGTTCTTTGATGAATAGTTTTATAGCGTCGGCGAACGGTTGTAGGATTCCGTATGGACCTATGATGTTAGGGCCTTTTCGTAATTGTATATAGCCTAGGATTTTTCGTTCTACAAGTGTTAGAAAGGCTATGGCGATTAGGATGGGGATTAAGAGGGTAAGGATATTGATAAAATACATTATTAGGAAGAGGATTTGAACCTCTGGGAACAAGGTTTTAAGTCTTACGCAATTTCCTGGTTCTGCCACCCTAATAACCTTGTCTAGGTGAGTAGATATACAAATTTACTTTACTTAGATGGATTCATAAATTGTATGTAGAGCACTTATTTGTAAGGAGGCTCTATTTCTCTTGTCCTTTCATACTGGGAGAAATTGTTAATAGATAGAAACCGACCTGGATTACTCCGGTCTGAACTCAGATCACGTAGGACATTAATCGTTGAAAAAACGAACCTTTAATAGCTTCTACACCATTTGGGTGTCCTGATCCAACATCGAGGTCGTAAACCCTAATTGTCGATATGGACTCTCAAATAGGATTGCGCTGTTATCCCTAGGGTAACTTGGTCCGTTGATCAAATTAGTATTGGATCAATTGGATTTTTAGTTTACTTTGACTTGTAAGTCTAGGTTATAATCGTTCGGAGGATTTTTTTTTTCTCCGAGGTCACCCCAACCGAAATCTCAAGTTTAGTGCTATTGTAGTTAGTCCATTAGGGTAAATTAGGATATAGTTAAACTGTTTGATTAAAGCTCCATAGGGTCTTCTCATCTTATTATTGTATTTCAGCCTCTTCACTGAAAGGTCAATTTCACTGATTAAAAAAAAGAGACAGTTGAACCCTCGTTTAGCCGTTCATACTACTCCCTAATTAAGGAACAAGTGATTATGCTTCCTTTGCACGGTCAGGATACCGCGGCCGTTGAATTTGAGTCACTGGGCAGGCAATGCCTCTAATACTTGTAATGCTAGAGGTGATGTTTTTGGTAAACAGGCGGGGTTCTGGTTTGCCGAGTTCCTTTTATTTTTTTTAATCTTTCCTTTAAAGCACTCCTGTGTTGGGTTAACAGGTTAGTTTTAACCTCAGAGGAGGCTTGTGAGGCACTGATTTTGTCTTGCAAACCACACCTAGGAAGTTTCAGGCCAAAACAACATTACTGACTGATCTACCCAGGTGTGGTTCAAAATGAAGTTCAAACTTACGATCTCTGAAATTCTAATAAGACTATGTAGAACTTATAAAGGCATTAAAATCTGGCCTGCCTACTCCATACAAAATTATATAGATTGAGAAGGTTGATTTTTGTGTTGCATCCTGACAATTGTAAAAGCATTTGCTTCAATTGAGCTAATTTTAAAGAACCAATAAAGCAATCTCATTGGAAGGTTTTTCCTGAAGAAGTGGCTGATATAGCCTTACCTTATGTGAGAAAAAGTTTTTGTATCTGCTTCAATACAAGAAGCTAAGAGTTTAAATCTTTCAGTGTATATATTATTCACCGAATTTTATTACAGGCCTTTGCACTTAACAGTGTGCTTTAAAAATTTTGGTGTTGTTGTTGATTCAGAAAAGATTCAAAGGTAATATATCAATTATATCCTAAACAAATTGACACAGGAAATTCAAAGAAAAGATAATTTACTTACTCTGAATGATTTTCAAAGTTTTTAGGATGTATTAATTGGCTAAGACATTGTTCTAAGCTAGCCACAGGAGGACTTAAAATTCTGAGGTGCTCAAGATGGATGCAAATTAACTAGTGAAAGACAAATAACTTTACAGATAGTAGAAAAGGCTACTATAATCAGTTGTTTATGTTGTGTGGTCACAGTTATTCCTTGGCAATGGGAGCATCAACAGAGAGTCACACTATTTAATCTCCAAGTAAAGCTTTAGCATCCTACTATAAAGATGTTGCTGTGTTAATAAAGTATTGCAGGATAGAATCATGAAAATATTTTGAAAAGAATGCCTTTAAAAGCTGATGAAACATTTACTCCTTGTATCAAATGTCAATCAAATTGGTCTTTGCATAATATTGACAGTATTGGCATTGCAGGACTTTTAGGCAAACTTGATAATCATTATTCAAAAGACAATTGTTAAAATTTGCTTCCATGCATGTGAAAGACCCTCAGTCCAGAGGATCCTTTCTCTTGCCCGGGGAGCATACCACCCCAAAATCACTCATGAGAAACGATCCTTGATGCAAACCTCAAGAGGATTTTTATTCAGGGCCAGCTAGCTAGGACTCAACTCGTATCCAACGCAGGAGGGGAGGAGAAGAGCCCTGACCCTAAAAATCACACAAGCTTATAATGGTAAAAACCACAAAATTCAGGATGGGAAGGGGGTAGGAACTTCTAGTCAGAAGCACTTCTAATGGGGTGTCTCCAATTGTCAGGACGTGGTCCGCAGATAACGGAGGGGAGGGGGAGTAGGGACTTCTAGTCAGAAGCACTTCTCACGGTGAGTCTCCAGATGATCAGGATATGGTCCTTAGTAACTGGGCTCATGTCCCTTATCTGGCATATGCAGCTGTAGTTCTCAGGATTGTTCTGCAAGTTCTCACCCTGTGGGCACTACCTCAGAGTTCACAAGTTCAGATTCTCAGGCCCCATAGGAAGAGGTTCCAACTAAAAAATTTTCCTCTTTACATTCCCCACTTTTACTTTTAGTACGTTCTAATCATTGAACTTCTGAGTCTTCTCTAGATCTTAAGGCCTGATACTGTTGGCAGAGCATCATTATCTGAACAGTGTTAACTCTTTTTCTGACAAATCTAATGAGACCATTTAGATCAAAAGGTTTCACAGTGAGGAGCAGTAAGAGAATAAGGAGTGGTCCAATGAGTGAGGAAAGGAGGGTAGTAAACCAATGAGATTTGGAATACCAACTCTCAAACCAGCTTTGTCCTGCATCTCGATCTCGTTGTCTCTTGTATAAGCGCTCTCTGAGTTTGCTTATGGAATTTTTTATTACCCCTGAATGGTCTACATAAAAGCAACATTCTTCCTTAAGGGCAGCAAATAACCCTCCATCTTTAAGGAATAATATGTCAAGTCCTCTCCTATTTTGAAGAACTGTCACCATGATAAAGGAGTCTGGGTATCAAATGAACTATCATACAGAAGTGTTGAGATTGGTTAAAGACAGATGTTGACACACAAAGGGTGAGGCCTGTTTCATAAGCCCACCAGGCTTCGATTGGATGCACTAAGTAGCGGTTGGTCTCAGAGCTATTGACAGTAGCTGTGTGACAACAAAGATGAGCCTTGTCATGGGGAGTCTTACCTATACAAAGTCCAGACCCAGATACAGCAAACAATGTTAGTCTCTTAGCATCCTGCCAGCTGTAGGAACTGTAATCTTAACTGACATCACAGGATCTTGTAATTCTTATGCCCTCATAATAAGGGAGGTTAGAGGCAAGACACAACCAGAAATACTGAATAGCTCCTGAAATTCTCCTTGAATTAAATTGAACACACGCTGACTCTTTTTAGCTGGGGAAGCACCAGCAGGAGCAGTAATGTGGCAGAAGAAAAGTTTAAGAGGGATTAAGTTTAAGTTTTCAGCACGTCAGTCCTGGTCAAATGGTGGTGCATGTTTCACATGAGAAGCATGGATCCATGCAGAGATGCTGTCTACCTTGACTGCCGTAAGTGTCATCAAGAGCACCAGGTATGGTCCCTTCCAGTATGGTTCAAGACTGGATACCTGATGTCATCTCACGTAGACTGAATCTCCGACCTGGAACTGGTGTGATACCTGGAGATCTCTGGGTTGATAGACCTCAGCTAGTTGAGTTCTCACTTCCTTACGCACCACTTTAAGTGCTTTCAGCCTAGCATATAAGTCACTGTTACTATGACAAGCAGGTTTTATCTGATTAGTAATCATGCTGAGAGGAGGCAGAGCCCCATATAGTATTTTAAAAGGGGTAAGGTCAAACCGGGTGGGGTTGTTTTTAACTCAGAACAAAGCTAAGGGAAGGAGGACTGTCCAGTCTGCACAGCCAATCTCTTTGGACAATTTAGTCATTGTCTCTTTAAGTGTTCTATCCATCCTCTCTACCTGTGCTGAACTCTGGGTTCTATATGCATAATGTAATTTCTAATCAAACCCCAGGATCGTGGCCAGTCCCTGACTTACCTGGGCAATGAAAGCTGGGCCATTATCAGACCCAATTACCTTTGGCATGTCAAACCGGGGGAAAATCTCTTTTAGGATCTTCTTTGTTACAACTGTAGCTGTTTCTTTCTTGATAGGGAAGGCTTCTACCTAACCTGAAAAGGTGTCTATAAAGACTAGTAAATATTTATTGCCATACCATGCCAGTCTGATCTCTGTGAAATCGACCTCCTAGAAGGCTCCTGGTCTATTTCCCCCAGAGGTACTTGCCTGACTCTAGCCTATTTCTGCAGACATTTCCTTTTTGGTATGGCACACATTTTCTGACTATATCTTTAGCCATGTCATACAGTCCAATACTGTGATAATGAGTTTATTTTTATTATTGCTATTATTTTTTTATCTCTCAAATGTGTGAGCCGTTGAGTTTGAAACAAGATAGTTTTGGCCTGTAAACTAGGTAAGATTATCTTACCCTTTTTGGGTTTTCAAATCTTATAAATGGGATCATAGTCTTTGTCTAGTTTATTAATCTGTTGAAGGTCTTGGTCGGTATATTCTAACTGCCCGATGGGGGCAGTAGTACTGGAACTTCATCTTGGGGGAAATCAGCCAGAATGTTCAGCCCTTGGACTGCTCTTTTGGCTTCTGTATCAGCCCGCTGATTTCCTCTGGCTATTAGTGAGATCCCCTTCTGATGACCTGGACAATGGATGATTGCCACCTTTTTAGGCCTATATATGGCTTCTAGGAGGTTTAATATTTCTTTTTTGTTTTTAATCTCTTTCCCTGCTGAGGTCAAGAGTCCCCTCTGTCGGTAGATGTCACTGTGGACGTGTGCAGTGGCAAAGACATATCTTCTGTCTGTGTAGATGTTGGCTTTTTTTCTCTTGACAATTTTCAAGGCCTAGGTGCATGCAATCAGTTTGGCCCTTTGGGCTGAGGATTCCCTCTGGGAGGCTGCTGGCTCATATGACTCTGTTCTGATCTACCATTGCTGCCCCAGCCATTCATTTATGTTCGACCATAAAACTGCTTCCATCGGTAAGCCAAGTCACCTGAGCATCCGGGAGGGGCTGGTCTCTGGGGTCCTAACGGTTCCCTTTTTCTTCTGCTATCCCTGTATTTCTTGGCAGTTATGTATCACTGGATGGGGGTCTGCATCGGGCAGTAATGTGGAGGGGTTGGGAGTGACCGGGAATATGAACTGAATGTGGGATGTTCTATGGTGACCGACACTTTATCAGTATGTTTTGTTCGAAAAGGCACTGTATGTGTGGTTTTATCCCTGCATGTGCTTCAGGGTACATAGGGTACTGGTGCACCACTATAGGAGTAGCAGCGGCCTTTAATTCTATGACCATGGGTGGTTGTTTCTGTGCTAGTCCCATCTCAGCAGTTTCTGCCCAAGCACCAGGATATCTTTGAAGCCAGGTCTCTATATTTGTGGGCCTCACCTTGGTAATTTAAAGAGTCTGTGTTCATCTTCTAAATGCATGGTAAGGGTTGTTATTGCTTGCCCTGCCTTGGTGACTTTTGGCCCTTGGAGGGTGAAGGTGATCTGGGCACCCAGCTCTGTAAGCAAGTCTCTTTCTAATAGAGGCGTAGGGCATTCAGGGATGATCAAAAATGAGTGGGTTACCCGTCCCACTCCTAGGTCAACTGTTCTTTGGGTAGTCCATGAATATTGCTGTTGACCAGAGGTCCCGATCACCCAGGACTTTTTCTGGTACATGAGACCTTTAGAATCTAGCAAGACTGAGTGTTGGGCTCCTGTATTCACCCGGAAATCAACAAGCTGCCCCTCTACCTTTAAAGTTATCCTAGGTTCGGTGAGGGCTTCTGCCCCCCCCCCCCCGTCTCCCCTAGTCCTCTTTTTTTTTTTTTTTTATTTAGAGCCAGTACCTGTCGAGGGGCTCTTTTTCATGCGAAAGTCTCGAGCCCAATGTCTCTTTTCCTTGCAATAAGCACATTGGACATTCCCCAGTGGTGTGCAGTTGCCCAGGTTCCCTGGCTACTTAGGCCTTCTCTAGGAGGTCCTCTGTCTGTGTCACTCACAACTTCTGCCAAGATCTGAGTCAAATTTCTTTTCTGCCTCTTATCTCTGGTTTTATCTATTTTATTTTCTCTTTTTTATAATATATTTTTTTTAACTTTTTTTACTAGATCTTGTAAATTTAAATACTGTAATCTCTCTAATTGCTGCAACTTTTTCTTTATATTGGGTGCTTACTGTCCCATAAAGACCATTGCAACTGACGCCCTCTGACCCTTTTTAGTTGGGTTGAAAGGAGTATATCTCCTATAGGCCTCCATAAGCCATTCATGAAACACAGAGTGGGGTTCAGTAGTACCTTACACTATTTCCCTTACCTTAGCCAAATTGGTGGGGCATCTAGCAGCGCCCTCGAAGACTAGCCACCAGAGCCTGGTGATAGACTGTCAGTCGCTCCCTACCTTCTAGAATGTTGCAATCCCAACTTGGGTGAGCAACAGAGAACCCAAGATTGGTGACATTGGGCTGTGTGGGTCTGCTGTCTGCTCCAGGCACGTTCTTCCCGTGGCTCCAGCAAGGTTCTCTCTCTCTCTCTCTCTCTCTCTCTCTCTCTCTCTCTCTCTCTCTCTCTCTCTCTCTCTCACTCTCTCCCTCTCCCTCTCCCTCTCCCTCTCCCTCTCACTCTCTCTCTCTCTCTCTCTCTCTCTCTCTCTCTCTCTCTCTCTCTGTCTCTCTCTCTCTCTCCCTCTCTCTCCTCTGTAGTGAAGAGAGTCTGGTGGAGCTGTTGGCAGTCATCCACGTAGGCTGGTGCGAGACCATCAAAGACTTTTTGAGACCTGTAAGCCTTTAGTGGTCCTTGGAAGAAGGAGGATGAGTACTTTCCCAGTTATAGAGGTCAGAGGAGGAGAAGGGCCAGTATTGTAGTGGCTGCAAAAGAGGTGCCTGGCTATCCTCTCCCAGCCCCAGCAGGGGTCCAAAGGCCTGCAGTGGCAGGGCCAAAATCAAAAGAGAGATCAGGGGTAGCTTCTCGGCAAGGGTGTAGCTACAAACCTCTGTGAGAGAGGGGCCAAAGTCTCTGATTGCACCATAGGGGAAAGAGTGGTTGAGGGGAGGTAATGGGCAGGAGCAGAGCCTCCTGTTCATTAGCAGTTGAGAAAAATTCCTTTCTAGTTTGATCAATCCTTGTTTTCCTTAGTGCCAGCAAGGCTCTCACCCAGTGCAGGGATACCCTGAGCGGGGCCTCAGGTATCAAGGGATCAGGATGGAGCACCTCCCAGGCTTATCTCTCCCTCCCTCTCTGGTTGTCTTTTTTTTCTACTTGTCTCCCTCCCCCTGGCATTTTTTGTGAAGGGAGGAGGAATGCAGCAGCAGCCTGTTGTCTCTGGCCAGGGACTGGTATTTCATCTGAATGACTGTCTCAGCTTGCAAGCAGCGCCCAGGAGTCTGGCAGCCAGCTGGGGGATGTCCACACCACAGGGGGCACCCAGATATCAGCTGTGGGGCTGAGCACAGGCTGCTGACTGGGAGGCAGCCCATAGTTTGAAATTTGGACCACGGCACTCCCCTCCAGGACTGGCGCCCAGTCTAGGCCCTGGCGCAGCCTGCCTCCAACCCTTAGCCACTCGACAGAAGGAGGAGGAGGCAGAGGAGATCTGAGACTTTATGAGCCCTACACTGTACTTCAGTCCAATATTTAAGAGTCATGCTAAATTGAAAAGTTACAGTCTGTTTCAAGTCAGTCGGGAGGTCAGTTACAAACAAAGAAACAAAGAATTAAGACAAAACCAAACAGACAGATACAGCTGCGCTTATCGTGCCACAGAAACAAAAGTGTTAAAGACAGTGGCATGGTCTGTTGGACTGTGACATCAGATGGACCCAACCAACTGGATCAGGGACCCCATAGGAGGTCACCAAGCTTCCTTAGCCCTCTGGAACACCTGGGGCTTCCCCTAGGGCGACAGCCTGTGGTCCTTCTAGCACGTCTGCTGACCACAGTCCCACAGTCCTTACAGCCTGAGAGACAGCTACGAAACCCAAGCACTCATTCCGAGATACAGACAAACAGACATTCAACTGACCAGATCCACTTACCTCCAAGTCAGTTCACGAATGTGAGAGGTAGTCACAGATCCCTGGATGTGCCCCCAAATGAAAGACCCTCAGTCCAGAGGACCCTTGCTCTTGCCTTGGGAGCGTGCCACTCCAAAAGCACTAGCGAGAATTGATCCTTAATGCAAACCACAGGAGGATTTTTATTCAGGGCCAGCTAGCTGGGACTCAACTCATACCCCATGCAGGAGGGGTGGAGAAGAGCCCTGAACTTAAAATAACACAAACTTATAAAGGTAAAAACCACAGAATTCGGTACACAAGGGGGATAGAAACTTCTAGTCAGAGGTATTTCTCACGGGGGTGTCTTCAGATGGTTAGGACTTGGTCGGCTGATAACAATGGGGAGGGGGAGTAGAGACTTCTAGTCAGAAGCACTTCTCACAGCGTGTCTCCAGATGGTCAGGATACGGTCCTTAGTAACTGGGCTAATGTCCCTTATCTGGCATGCACAGCTGTAGTTCTCAGGAGTGTTCTGTAAGTTCTCACCCTGTGGGCACTCCCTTAGAGTTCACAAGTTCAGATTCTCAGGCCCAAGAGGAAGAGGGTGCAACTTAAAATTTTTATCTTTACATTAACTCAGTCATATTTTGTTTAATGAAATTAAGACAATTTCAAGAGTGATAAAATTTAAAACGAGCTGTGGCCAGTATAGGTCTGTTGCCACTTTTTCATAAGTTTATTGAATACAGCAGTAGAAAAAATTTAAGACCCCAAGATTGAAAAGGAGATTACAATAGGAATAGGAATGTATTTGGTATCAAACAGGCTCCTTTCGAACAGTTTCAAAAATTTGTAAGTAAGACTACTAAAAACGTCTAGTAGAATTTCTCCAGAAACCTTCAAACACAAGTTCCTTTTGTTATTGAACCCTCATAAAATGGGGTGTGGTTGCAGTCTGCTGCCCTGCAGGACAGATGGGTGTTGTACCTGGCCTTGGGCAATAGGCACAGATTAGAAAATATTTACATTTGAGTTAATGCAATGCTCATAGTTACCTCAGAGGAGGCTTGTGAGGCACTGCTTTTGTCTTGCAAACCACACCTAGGGAGTTTCAGGCCAAAACAACATTACTGAGTGACCTATCCAGGTGTGGTTCAAAATAAATTTCAAACTTAAGATTGCTGAAAGGTTAATAAGACTATGTAGAACTTATAAAGGCATTAAAATCTGGCCTGACTACTCCATAAAAAATTATTATAGATTGAGAAGGTTGTTTTTTGCACTGCATCCTGACAATTGTAAAAGCATTTGCTTAAATTGAGCTAACTTTAAAGAACCAATGAAGTAATCTCATTGGAAGGTTTTTCCTGAAGTAATGGCTGATAGCCTTATCTTATGTGAGAAAAAGTTTTTGACTCTGCTTCAATACAAGAAGCTAAGATTTTAAATCTTTCAGTGTATATATTATTCATAGAATTTTATTACAGGCCTTTGCTCTTAACAATGGGCCTTAAAAATTTTGGAGTTGTTGTTGCTTCAGAATAGATTCAAAGGTAACATATCAATTATATCCTAAACAAATTGACAGAGGAAATTCAAAGAAAAGATAACTTACTTACTCCAAATGATTTTAAAAGTTTTTAGTATGTATTGATTGGCTAAGACATTGCTTTAAGCTTGCCACAGGAGGATTTAAACCTCAGATGTGCTCAAGATGGATGCAAATTAACTAGTGAAAGACAAATAACTTTACAGATAGTAGAAAAGGCTACTATAATCAGTTGTTTATGCTATGCGTTCACAGCTATTCCTTGGCAATTGGAGCATTAACACAGAGCCCCACTTTTTAATCTCCAAGTAATGCTTTAATATCGTACTGTAAAGCTGTTGGTGTCTTAATAATGTATTGCAGGATAGAATCATGAAAATATTTTGAAAAGAATGTCTTTAAAAGCTGATGAAACATTTTCTCCTTGTTTCAAATGTCAATCAAATTGGTCATTGCAGAATATTTATATATGATATATTGCATTGCAAGCTTTTTAGGCACACTTGACAATCATTATTCAAAAGATGATTGTTAAAATTTGCTTCCGTTCATGCTTTTATTTCTGATAGATTTATACATGCATTCCAAAAAGAATACTTCCATTGTATTTATAAACAGCTCTTCTATGGGAGAGAACCTCATGTAATTGGATCACATGTTTATTCCTTTTAGTTTCCCCATGCTTCAGCACAGAAAATTGAATTGGGTGCTATAGCTGCTGTTTTCAAAATGTTAAAAATCAAGGTTTGAATATGTATATTCAAAGCCAATCTCTCTCTCTCTCTCTCTCTCTCTCTCTCTCTCTCTCTTATATATATGTATATAGTGACTTACAATAGCTTGAAATTGTTCCTTTTTTAGATACTACTAAGTTTAAATGTTGCAATTATTTATGCAAATACAACTCAAGTTAAGAAAACGTACTGTTCCTTCAAATGACTCTCCTCTGGACATTTAACAGCTCATCCTGGGGTGGAGAGATGACTTGGAGGTTAAGGGCACTGATTGTTTTTTCGAAGGTTCTGAGTTCAATTCCCATCAACCACATCATTGTTCGCAACCATCTATATTGTGATCTGACGTCCCCTTCTGGTTTGTCTGAAGACAGCTACAATATACTTATATATGGTAAATTAATATATCTTTATAAAAGAACTCATCCTAGATTGCCTGGACAAGATCCTTTAAGGCAAACCTACGAGTAATTTGTATCCCAGGCAGACTATAGGCCTTACATAGGAACAATTGGCCATACAATAATATTCTTTCCATCATCAAAATGGTAATGGCTTGAGAATAGTTTTATATATTTAGAAAATGTGCACATCAAATTGTAAAGGCTTGTTCTCAGTGTCCTCAGTTTCTAACTGTACCACATAGTGGTGTTAATTCTAGAGGACTTAATGCATTATTACAAATGTATGGTACTCATATTTCTGATTTTAGAAAATTAAATTATGTGCATGTGACTAATGATACATTTTCAGTCTTTCATTCCTTCTCTCCAAAGGATTCTCCTAAGCTGAGTGAGAAACTCAGCCATGCATGGCACAGCAGAGTACCCACCAGTCTTCTTGAGTGGTACAAATGGTCCCCATTTTCCTGCCTGAACCTAGTGAATGCGGGCCCAACTCAGGCCGACCCCCTCAGGCATCCAAAAACAGAAGTAGGACAGCGAGCTATGAAAACAGGGGAAATCATTGTCTAAGTGAAAGTACATGACTAACAAATTGGTTAGTTGGGCAAGGAACAGCCACAGTTAGCAGAAGGGAGCCTCCAAACACAGTGTAATGGGAGGGTGGTGGCGACTTTGGTTCCATGACATTGTGGTCTCTTTCATTTTTAAAACACTCTAGTGCTTTGCTTAGGATTTTCTGTTTAATTTACTGTTCCTAGCTTCCACTACCACTGCACACCCACCCTCACTCACCCACCTTGCCCCTTTTCCAAGATTAAATACAGAGTTAGATTAAATTTAAAAAGTGGTGGAATGGGAAAAATTCACATTAGTGTCTTTGTTTTTGCTGTTGTTTTTGTTTTGTTTTGTTTTTTTAAGAATACCCTGTCATAGTGAAATTTTTCACTTTGACCAGAAAATAATTATTTTATGCACTGCTTTCCCTTGGAAGTGTGTGTGTCTGTGTGTGTGTGTGTATTGGTATTTTTGTTCTCCTTTCTTCCTTTTGCCATTCCTTACTTTCTTTCTCTTTCTTTCTTTCTTTCTTTCTTTCTTTCTTTCTTTCTTTCTTTCTTTCTTTCTTTCTTTCTTTCTTTCTTTCATCAATAATACGACTAATAATATGCATAATCTCAGAATATTTAATTCCTCAAACCATAAATCCACTATTCACAGACAAAGGTAGAGTGGAGATACATTTATTGATGCCAGAAGAAATACATTATGTACTTTGTTTGCATTGAATGTTGCACCCTTTGTCTATATCTACACATATGGAACAGAACTTAAAACTCATAATGTAAATATTGTATCCACAGAGAAATATTTTCATTCTTAAAGCTCTCATATGAGAGCTTCATAGAGATATGCATTTCCCTCTCATTGTGGTACAGTTTCTTTATTCTCAACTATTTTTCCAAGCTATATGGCATGAAGGTTATGGATATTCTTTCCCTACCTAGGTTTTTAATGTAGACAACTTTCTTTGTACAAAAAAATCAAAGAATTAACATATGGTTAGATAATTCCTAGAAATGTTGCTTAAAAATTGTTAGACATGTATGTCCCTCTAAACAGTTTCTACATAATATACAATCAATAACCATCATTTTGTGAGAGATGTATTATTTTTAGAAGATATTTTTTGTTATTTTCTGGGTTCTAAATATGTTGATATTATTTAACTGATTAAGTTCTGAAACATGGAGATTTTAGGTCTTTAGATTCTATTTAGGTCATATAATATTTCTATTTAAGAAAGAGAAGATATTCAAATTCACCTATTTTTCTTCTGCATGCAAGCATGTACCTGTTTCATTGGAGACCTCATTTTCTGGGCACTGAACACAATCAAAGCAGCAGACTGCTGTATAATTCTGATGAATTTCCTGAATTCAGCAGTACATGGCACACTACACATGGAGGACGGAACCTGAGACAATATATAAATATTATATGATATGTGTGTGTATGTGTGTAGTTCATGTATACATCATATGTATAATGTCCCATAGATTGATATATGATACATTAACAGATATCACTATAAATATTTCACTGAAAACCAGGATTAGTTAACAATTTCAGATACATTATCACTTTGTATTATACTCCAGTTCAGTGAATGTCACACAATATTTCCTACACCATGCAATCTTATATAAGTAACCTTCAGATTGTAGCAATTCACAAATTTAGTTTCCTAAACTGATTAATCCAAAAGGGATGCTTACGTGGCATCAGATTCTCATGATTTATAAATAAAAAAATTAGAACATCGAGTTTTATGGAGATACAAGGTGGTGTAAATCAAGAAAATGTTGTTTGATGAATATGAAAAATGTTTTTTATATAAGACTCTCAGAAATGTTTGAAGTTTTCCTCAGTTTAAAAGAAAATCTTGAAACCCATAGCCCTTCTCTCCTTACCCCTGCTTTTATGATGGTCTTCCCACACAGACCCACATACTCCTGCCTCACTAACCTAGCATTCATCTATGTTGGGGTATCAAGCTCCAACAGGACCAAGGGCCTCCCCTCCCAGTGATAGCAGATAAAGCAGTCCTCCAAAGAGGTGGGGAAACCTGCAATGGTGGCTAACATTTGAACTCTAATCAAATAAAATAACCAATAAAAATATAAATAATCTGATCCTGTGCCACAGCACCAAGAGCTACTCCTGTGTTATAGCTCTCCATACCCAAATAACTGTGCTCTCCCAGGAGTGCTGACATGCTTGTGAGTACAGATAAGACCACCGTTTCTGCACTAAGGTCACTTTCCAGTGCCCTGAGGGCACAGGAATCATGGAGAAGCCTGGGAAATGATCCTTCTGGGTATCCCTCTACATTCTGGCGCTGACACTGTGCCATAGCTCTCCCTACCGAAATTCTTCCTAAAGAGATCTTTTCTCCCAGGAGTACTGACACACTGTCTTGCAGAAGGGACAAGCCACAGTCAGAGACAGCTATATCAATTAACACCAGAGATTCCACATGGTAAGAGGAAAGGGCAAGAACATTAACAACAGAAACCAATGCTACTTGGCTTCATCAAAACCCAGTTATCCCACAACAGGGAGCCCTGTTTACTCAAACACACCAGAAAATCAAGATTCTGATTTAAATCACATCTCCTGATGATGATAGATGACTTTAAGAAGGACATTAATAATTCCTTTAAAGAAATACAGGAGATCACAGGGACAGAGGTAAAAACTTTTAAAGAGGAAATGGAAAAATCCCTTAACAAGTTACATGAAAACACAACCAAAAAGGTGAAAGAATTGAATAGAACCATCCAGACTCTAAAAATGGAATTAGAACCAATAGAGCAATCACAAAGTGATACAACCCTAGTGTTAGAAAACCTAGGAAAAAGATCAGGAGTCATAGATGCAAGCACCACCAACCAAATACAAGAGATAGAAGAAGATACCATAGAAAACATTGACACAACTGTCAAAAAAATGCAAAATGCAAAAAGCACCTAACCCAAAACATTCAGGAAATCTCAGAAACAATGAGAAGACCAAACCAAAGCATAATAGGTATAGAAGACAGCGAAGATTCTCAACTTAAAGGGCCAGTAAATATTTTCAAGGAAATTATAAAAGAAAATTTATGAAACCTAAAAAAAATATACATGAATATAAACATACAAAACCCTACAGAACTCCAAATAGACTGGACCAGAAATGAAATTCCACCCATCAGTAATACTCAAAACATCAAATGCACAAAACAAAAAAAAAATTAAAAGCAGTAAGGGAAAAATGTCAAGTAACATATAAAGGCAAACTTATCAGAATTACATCAGACTTCTCACCAGAGACTATTAATACTCACCATAGACTATGAAAGCTAGAAGATCCTGGGCAGATCTCATACATACCCTAAGAGAACGCAAATGCAAGCCCAGGCTACTATACCCACCAAAACTCTCCATTACCTTAGACAGAGAAAACAAGATACTCCATGACAAAACAAAATTTTCAAAATATCTTTCCACAAATCCAGCCCATCAAAGGATAATAAATGGAAATCATCAACACAAAGAGGGAAAGTACACCCGAGATAAAGCAAGAAGTAATCTTTCAACAAACACAAAAGAAGATAGCAAAACAAATATAATTCCACATCTAACAACAACAGCAAAAAACAGGAAGCAGGAATCACTTTCTCTTAATATCTCTTAGCAACAATGAACTCAATAACCCCATCAAAAAAACATAGACTAATAGACAGGTTACATAAATGGGACCCAACCTTTAGCTGCATAAAGGAAATGTACGTCAGTGAAAAAGACAGACACTACCTCAGAGTAAAGGGCAGGAAAACATTTTTCCAAGCAAATGGTCCCAAAGAAGCAAGCTGGAGTAGCTATTCTAATATTGAATAAAATCGACTTTCAACCTAAAGTTATCAAAAAAGACAAGGAAGAACACTTCATTATAATCAAAGGAAAATTCTACCAAGAACAACTGTAGATCCTGAATACCTATGCTCCACATGTAAGGGCATACACATTTATAATTGAAATTTTATTAAGCTTAAAGCACATATTGCCCCTCAAACAAAAATACTAGGAGACTTGAATACTCCTCCCTCAAGAATAGACAGACCTTGGAAACTGAAACTAATCAGAGACACAATGAAACTAATAGAAGTTATGGTCCAAATGATTTTAATGGATATCTATGGAACATTTCATCCTAAAACAAAAAAAAAATATATAAAAAAATATACTGTCTTCTCAGAACCTCATTTTAACTTCTCCAAAATCAACCATATATAGGGTCACAAAACAGCACTCAACAGATATAAGAACATTGAAATAATCCCATGTGTGGTAACAGATCAGCACAGATTAAGGCTGGCCTTCAATAACATCATCATCATCAACAACAACAGCAACATGAAATAACGACCAATGCCCTCCTAAATGATATCTTAGCCAAGGAAGAAGTAAAGAAAGTAATTAAAGAATCTTTAGAATTTAATGAAAATATAGGTACAACTTACCAAAACTTATGTGATACACTGAAAGTTAAGAGGAAAACTCATTGCTCTGAGTGCCTCCAAAACAATACTGGCGAGAGCATACACCAGCAGCTTGATATTACACATGAAAGCTCTAGAACAAAATGAAACAAATACACTCAAGAGAAGTAGATGGCAGGGAATAATCAAACTCAGGGCTGAAATCAACGAAGTAGAATCAAAAAGAACTATACAAAGAATTAGCAAATCCAAGAGCTGGTTCTTTGAGAAAATCAGCAAGACAGATATACCCTTAGCCAAACTAGCCAGAGGGCACAGAGACAGTATCCGAATTAACAACATCAGAAATGAAAAGGGAAATATACTAAGAAAAAATTGAGGAAATTAAAAAAGCATCAGATATTACTACAAAAGCCTATACTCAAAAGTTGAAAAATCTTGATGAAATGGACATTTTTCTATACAGATACTAGGTGCCAGAGTAATATCAGGGTCAGATAAAAAAATCTAAGAAGATCCCTAGCCCCTAATGAAATAGAAGAACTCATTAAAGGTCTCCTACCCAAGAAAAGCCCAGGACCAGGTGTGCTTAGTGCACAGTACTATCAGACCTTCATAGAAAACTTACTACCAATAGTGTTTAAACTATTCCACTAAATAGAAACATAAGGGACATTTCCCAATTCATTTTATGAAGCCACAATTAGTTTAAAATGAAAACTAAACAAATACCTCACAAAGAAAGAGAATTTCAGACCAATTTCCTTTATAATCATAGATGCAAAATACTCAAAATTCTTGCAAACTGAATCCAAGAACATCAAAACAATCATTCACTATGATGAAGTAGGCTTCATCTCTGGGTTGCAGACATGGTTCAATATATGGAAATCCATAACTATAATCGACTATATGACCAAACTCAAAGAAAACAAAACCACATGATTATTTCACATGGGTTTTTCACATGATTTTTCCTGCTAAAAATCGTTTGACAAAATTCAATACATATTCATGTTAAAATTCCTGGAAAGATTAGGAATTAAGGCCCATACCTAATCATAGTGAAAGCAATATACAGTAAACCAGTAGCAAACATCAAACTAAATGGCAGGAAACCTTAAGCAATCCTACTAAAATCATGGACTGGACAAGGCTTCACACTCTCTAGGTATCTATTCAATAGAGTACTTAAAGTCCTAGCCATAGCAATTACACAACACACAGAGGTCAAAGAGATAAAAGTTGGAAAGGAAGAAGTCAAACTATCACTTTTGCAGATGATGTGATCGTAAACTTAAGTGACCAAAAAATTACACCAGAGAACTCCGACCGCTGAGAAACAACTTCAGCAAGTTGGCTGGGTATATAATTAACTAAAACAAATCAGTGGACTTCCTATACTCAAAGAATAAATTGGCTGAGAAAGAAATTAGGGAAACAACAACCTTAACAATAGGCACAAACAATATACAATATATTGGTGTGATTCTAACCAAACAAGTGAAAGATCTGTATGACAAGAACGTCAAGCCTCCGAAGAAGGAAATCAACGAAGATCTCAGAAGATGGCAAGATGCTCTTGGAATGATGGGATTAATATAGTAAAAATGGCCATCATGCCGAAAGCAGTCTACAGACTCAAAGCAATGCCCATCTGAATTCCAATTCAATTCTTCATAGAGTTAGAAAGAGTAATTCTCAAATTCATTTGTAATAACAAAAAAACCAGGATAGTGAAAACTATTCTCAAAAATAAAAGAACTTCTGTGCAATCACCAGCCATGACCTCAAGGTGTACTACAGAGGCATTGTGATAAAAACTGCATGGCAGTAGTACAGTGACGGTCAGGCAGATCAATGCAATAGAATTGAAGACCCAGAAATAAACCCACACACCAATGGTGACTTGATGTTTGACAAAAGAGCTAAAACAATTCAGTGGAAAACAAATAGCATTTCACCTAATTATGCTGGTACAACTGGCAGTAACTTGATGTAGAATTCAAATTGGTCCATTTTTATCGGTCTGTACAAAGATAATGTCCAAGTGGATCAAGGACCTCTGCATAAAATGAGATACACTGATTCCAATAGAAGAGAAAATGTGGAAAACATTTGAGCACGTGGTCACGGGGAAAATATCCTGAATTGAACACCAATGGCTAAGATCAAGATTAGAAAAATGAGACCTCATAAAATTGCAAAGCTTCTCTGAGGCAAAAGACACTGTCAATAAGAGAAAACGGCAAGCAACAGATTGGGAAAAGATTTTTACCAATCCTACATTCGATAGAGGGAAAATATCCAATATATATGAAGAACACAAAAAGTTAGACTTCAGAGAACTAAATAACCCTATTAAAATTAGAATTCAGAGTTAAACAGAGAATTCTCAACTGAGGAACCTGGAATGGCTGAGAAGCATCCAAGGAAATGTTCAAGTCCTTAGTCATCAGGGAAATGCAAATCAAAACTACTGAGATTCCAACTCTGACCAGTCAGAATGACTAAAATGAAATCTCAGGGGACAGCAGATGCTGGCAAGGATGTGGAGGAAGACAAACACTCTTCCATTGCTGGTGTGATTGCAAGCTGGTATAACCACTCTGGAAATCAGTCTGGTTTTTCCTCAGAAAATTGAACATAGTTCTACCTGAGCACCTAACTATACCACTCCTGGGCATAAACCCAGAAGATGCTCCAACATAGAACAAGGACACATATTCCACTATGTTCACAGTAGCCTTATTTTTAACAGTCAGATGCTGGAAACAATCAAAATGTCCTTCAGTAGAGGAACGGATAGAGAAAATGTAGTGCATTTATTTACACAATGAAATACTACTCAGCCTTTAAAAAACAATGAGTTCATGGAGTTCTTTGGCAAATGGATGAAACTAGAAAATATCATCCTAAGTGAGGAAACCCAACCACAAAAGAACACACATGGTATGCACTTGCTGATAAGTGGTTATTTGCCCAAAAGCTCAATATACCAAAGACACAATTTACAGACGACATGAAACTCAAAAGAAAGACTACCTAAGTGTTGATGCTTTGGCCCTTCTTAGAAGTGGGAACAAAATACTCACAGGAAGAAATATGGAGTAAAAGTAGGGCAGAGTATGACCATCCAGAGACTGCCCCAATGGGGATCCATCCCATATACAGTCACCAAAAAGAATTTGCTTCTGGATACAGGGAAGTGCTTGCTGACAGGAGCCTGATATGGTTCCAGAGAGGATCTGCCAGAACCTGACAAATACAGAGCCTGATGCTTGCAGTCAACCATTGGACTGAGCTCGTGGTTTCTGATGGAGGAATACGAGAAGGGATTGAAGGAACTATGGGTGTTTGCAGTCTCATAGTGGGAACAACAGTGTCTAGAGTCCAGACTCCTGGGGACTGGACTACAGACCAAGTAGTACCCTTGCAGGAACACATGGGTCCAGCTGCATAGGTAGCAGAGGAAGGCCTTTTTGGAATTCCGTGGGAAGAGTGGCTCTTGGGCCTGAGGCTGTTCAAGGCCCCAGTGTAGGGAAATGCCAGGGCTTTAAGGTGGGAGTGGGTGGATGGGTAGGAGAGCACCCTCATAGAGGCAGTGGGAAGGGGATTCATAGGGGGTTTCCAGAGGGGAGACCTAGAAAGTGGTTACCATTTTGAATGTAAATAAAGAAAATATCCAATAAAAAATATAAAACTCAAATATATAATTTATATATCGATATTTTATTTATATATTTATAAATTTATGTTCATAATTATATTTGTATATAGTTACACAAATTTAAATATAATTTATGTATACTTATATTGATCAGTTTGTATATAATTGAATTTATATGTATATACATACATATATATATATATAAATATGTATACATTTAAAAAAGGAAAACCATGAGTGTAGAGAGAGATTTCTGTTAATGAATACATGCTATAATTAATTAGGCTATAAATATATTCACACAATATCTTCAAATTCTGTGCTTTAAATATAATACCAAAATTTTTATTTTCCAAATATATATATTCAATAAATATGTTCCTGCAGTTTATGTTTAATAGACATATGGTTGCATTGGACATGGAATCCAGAGGCGTTTGATCCCTAAGACCAGCTTTACATGCAGTTGGGAGTTATTAAATTTTGGTGCTTGTAACTGAGAATGGCCTTTTGCAAGAGTAGCGATTGTTCTTAAACACAGAGCTATTACTTCAGTGATTCATATTTCTAAATGTAGATATACTGAAGAAAATAAAAATTTTACCCACCGAAGTTCCTCCTGTGGCCCACTTCACATCTTCAGATATATGAAGATGTTGCATCTGTGGCAAGCAAGGAAAATAGCTTCCTATTTTCACTTTTAACATGAAGCATTGTGGAAAATTTCAAATGATGAAAATGTCATACTCTATACACTGATTTTCCCTATGCTTCATGTTCACCAGTTCTCCAACAGGGTTAGTAAGTACCCTGGTCTTCAGCAATGAAGACACCTAAATGAGATCCATCATTAGATGCTTACATATGCATATCAATAAAGGAAATGTCAAATTGATAACTTTCCAAAATTTGCTTTTGACTGTCAGGAAAGAGAGCTGTATTAATGTAATCCCATGTAGAATAATACAATATACCTCACAGATATTTATAAACTAATATATTTCATATTAATGTAGGATGGTAAAACATGCTAGAAAAAATGATTACCAGATAACAAATAACATGGTGTGTGAGTGTATGTGTCTGTTTGTGAACTTGTTTGTCAAAAATACTTTTTAAGAAATGAAGCCGTGTATGTGCAAATGAAGGGGAAGGCTGAATGTCTGTAAGTTGTGTAAATAAAGAATTGTTGTGGGTGTTTCATGCAAACACTGTATACATATATGAGATAAACAAATTTAATAAAATGTATAGTCTTAATCATTTATGGATTTGAAAATAATTGTTAATAAAATGAGCAACTATTAGTTACAGTCCATGTACTTAACCTTGAGAAATTATACTATAGGAAAATATTCTAGTCCAGTCATCACTTAAGGCTCTTATGATAAACTTCTTGTCTCCTATTTTAAATTTTGAGCTCATTTGTGGAGACATTGAGACACATTTTCACAAAATTCACTGCTATCATAAAAATGTATAGTCTTCTATTAAACATTTTTGTGCATGATATTCATCCATGTAAAATATTAATTGGGGAGTTTTGCAGGTAGAAATCATTCCACTAAGAAAATAATCTCTAACAAGTATACAGTTGTTTCTCTTGGTCCATTTAAAAGATCACATGGATATATGTCAGTATAATGAAATGTAAGAAACTTCATCTGCTGACAGTCTGCAAATACTCCTTTGGGTTTTTCTATTTTTTGAGACTCCACTTGTTGAAGAATTCGTTCATGGTAGGTGTGGGCCACAGCATAAACAGCATTATATAAATTGTAACCTTCTTCACTCAGGGCCAAGTCATATTTGTACAGTGCTGTTCATTCCCTTTTGTTGTTGAATGTAAAGTAATCCATCTTATTGCTTTTCTTAGAGACTGAACAATTAAAATAATACCACCCGAGTACAGACTCAGAAATGTTAACTGGGTATATATCAGTTTTTGTTGTTTGCCAAAAATTCCTAAATTTAGCAAATCACCTATGTGGTGTGCAAAAGTGACAGTCCCAATGAAGAAATCAAAGCTAAATTCTTTTGTATTTGTGATAACATCCCATTGTGAAGTTGTGATCCAGATTCTCGGAGCACCTAAATTTACCCATCTTCTAAAGCTGACTTCTAAGGTAGATTTCACTTCACCATAAATGATAACAACCTTTGCTGAAGATGTCATAATTTGTTTATCATATATCATAGCCTTTGTCATGTATATCTGCATGGTTTCTGGGATCAAATTCACAAAAGCTAAACAGACTTCATGCCTTTGCATTTCTTCTCTCAAATCTGAGAGGAACTGAATACCCTGGTCATTGTCTGAGATGACCAGTCCTATCCAAGTCCATCTAAAATGAAGCATCAAGGAGAAGAGATGTGTGCCCTTGGTGGCTACCAGATGGACATGGGGGAACTGGTCATGGTCATTTAGGTTTGGATTAAATGGTCCAAAGAAAACCTAAAAGTTGTAGAAGAGAGGATGAAACATCCACACTAGGAATAGCATTATTAGAATGTTTGGGATTATATACAAGTAATACTACTCATCTTTCAGAACTCCTATTAAAGATAATAAGATTATACTACAAATATAATGTATTATCTCTATTAGATTATACACTATTCCTGACAAGTCGGAATGTCATAGAATACACTTTTGCCTGTTTGCCAAGTACATCTATGATCTGATTATTTAAATATATATTCAAATTTTAGAACACTGTTTAACATTCTCTTTTCTTAAAAAAGATTACCAGTGTTTCTATGAAAGAAACTACAGCTGATAAACAACTTCAGCAAAGTGGCCGGATATAAAATCAACTCAAGCAAATCAGTATCGTCCCTGTACTTAAAGGATAATCAGACAGAGAAAGAAATAAAGGAAATGATACCCTTCACAATAGCCACAAACAATATAAAGTATCTTGATATGACTCTAACCAAACAAGTGAAACATCAGTATGACAAGAACTTCAAGGCTCTGAAGAAAGAAATTGAAGAAGACCTCAGAAGATGGAAAAATCTTCCATGCTCATGGATTGGCAGGATTAATATAGTAAAAATAACAATCTTGCCAAAAGCAATATACAGATTCAATGCAATCTCCATCAAAATCCCAACTCAATTCTTCGTAGAGGAAGAAAGAGCAATTCTCAAATTCATCTGGAATAACAGAAAATCCAGGATAGCTAAAACTATTCTCATCAGTATCAGAACTTCTGGGGGAAACAGTATCCCGGATCTCAAGATGTACTACAGAGCAATAGTGTTAAAAACTGCATGGTATTGGTACAGTGACAGGCAGGTAGATCAATGGAACAGAATGGAAGAACGAGAAATGAATCCACACTCCTATAGTCACTTGATCTTTGACAAAGGAGCTAAAACCATACAGTGAAAGAAGATAGCCTTTCAACAAATGGTGCTGGTTCAACTGGAGGTCGGCATGCAGAAGAATGCAAATCGATCCATTCTTATCTCCTTGTACTAAGATCAATTCCAAGTGGATCAATGACCTCCACATAAAACTAGACACACTGAAACTAATAGAAAGGAAACTAGGGAAGAACATTGAACATATGGACACAGGGGAGAATTTCCTGAACAGAACACCAATAGCTTATGCTCTAAGATCAAGAATTGACAAATGGACCTCATGAAATTGCAAAGTTTCTGTAAGGTAAAGACACTGCAAAGGACAAAACAGCAGCCAACCAATTGGGAAAAGATCTTTACCAACCCTACATCCGACAAAGGGATAATATCCAATATATACAAAGAACTCAAGAAGTTGGACTCCAGAGAGCCAAATAACCCTGTTAAAAATGGGGTACAGAGCTAAACAAAGAGTTCTCATCTGAAGAATATCGAATGGCTGAGAAGCACCTAAAGAAATGTTCAAAATCTTTAATGATCAGGGAAATGCAAATCAAAGCAACCCAGAGATTCCACCTCACACCATTCAGAATGGCTAAGATCAAAAACACAGGAGACAGCAGTTGTTGGTGAGGATGTGGAGAAAGAGGAACACTCCTCCACTGCTGGTGGGATTGCAAGCTGGTACAATCTCTCTGGAAAGCTGTCTTGAGGTTCCTCAGAAAACTGGGCATGACACTCCCAGAGGATCCTGTTATACCACCCCTGGGCATATACCCAGAGGCTTCCCCTGCATGCAATAAGGACACATGCTCCACTATGTTCATAGCAGCCTTATTTATAATAGCCAGAAGCTGGAAAGAACCCAGAAGTTCCTCACCGGAGGAATGGATACAGAAGATGTGGTATATTTAAACAATGGAATACTAGTCTGCAATAAAAAACAATGAATTCACAAAATTCCTAGGCAAATGGTCAGAACTGGAAAATATCATTCTTAGTGAGGTAACCCAATCACAAAAGAACACACAAAGTATGCAGTCACTGATAAGGGGATATAGACCCAGAAGCTTGAAATACCCAACACACAATCCCATTATCAATAGATTTCCAAGAAGATGGAAGGAGAGACCCCTGGTCCTGGAAAGACTGTATGTAGGGGAAAACCAGGACAGAGAAGCGAGAGGGATTTGAATGGGGAACAGGGGAAGGGAAGAGGGCTTATAGGACTTTCGGGGAGGGAGGAACCAGGAAAGGAGAAATAGTTGGGAATGTAAATAAAAAAATATAAGAAATAAATAAAAATAAATTTCAAAGTTGCAAAAAGTCTTTGAAGTTAAACATTGCAAAAAGGCTAATTATACACACAGTGCGAAAATTATCAATAATATTATGATGTTTGTAGAACATGCTTTTAATATTTTCAACTGTTACTATCAAACAGAGTAATTATTTTAAGATACATTTAATTCAATTTTATTTATCCTTTTCAAAATATACACAATGATACACTATACCATATAACCTCCTTTAAACAATTTGTTACCTTTAAATGTGCAATTATTATATCAATTTTGTAATAAACCTATCAGATTTCTTTAAAAAACTCAGTTTTCCTAATTCTTTAATATCCTTTAAGACTTGTCTGTGCATAGATAGCTTCTGTCCATATGAAATGTGTTCATTTACCCCAGAACAGTTGACAGTTCATCTATTAATATTAGCAATTACCTCTAATCAGTAGTAAAAACATCTAACATGCTCATTTGCTTCAATTTGCATTTTTCTCTTGAGAGCTTGTAGCTAAGTTTTTCTTTTTAATATTGAAAAGTGTATTGACATAGTTCATATATTTGTAATTTTAAAGCTTATTATGACTTATAAAATTGTCACCAATGAGACTTACCACTATTTTTCCAATGCAGTGTGGGAAAATACAGAAAATATCAGAAATGAAAATCATACTAATCTAACACAGAAGGATAAAATGTGAAGCCACCATCACTATCAAAGTCTACAGTGTAGTGTGGCTACCATTTGGCAAACATATTCTTTAAATCCCAAAGACATGAAAACTTAAGAAAAGATGCAATGAGCATCAGAGACAGAAAAGCAAAGGAAATCTTGGTTCATTAAAGACAGAAGTCCTAAGCATATTGATTAGCTAAAAGGTGAGTTCTTTCAACACACTTTCTCTCATTTTCTGCTGGCAAAATTGATAACATCATATGCTTAGGATCTGAGACATTGAGGAGAACTTCTTATCCATAAAAAATACATTTATTCTACTATATTTTCTCTGTTATACTTATCCAATAGTTAATAGGAAAATTGACCATCTATCTGATACTTACTAAGTCTAATCTGTGTCTGAATATTTGTATAATTGGACCAAAAGATTATTCTGGTAACAGGATATGAAGCCTGGCAGTCTTTTTCGACATTCAGTGTCAAATCCACAATTGCAGGAGGGGCTCATTTAAAGACTATTTATTAAAGCAAAGTATGTGAACATTCAAAGTATATATGTAATATTGTACATATAATAAGATAGCAGACCACATGCCCATACACAAATATTTCAGTGAATGACTGTATGCCAAACTGTTGGAGACCAAAATTAGATAACCTGTTTATGAAGGCAGTTAGATGTATGCTCATATAGAAATCATTGGCAGACGATTGAATATAGGCAGTGATGTAGTCTCATATTTAATTCTTGCTAAAGTTGGCAATTGTGAATTCAAGGCAGATGAAGTGACATCTTTCAACATATGAAATCAGCAAAGAGTCAACAGACTGAATCCAGACTCATTTTCCAGCATTGTGAACCGGAGCCCAATGTACTGAATGAAAAATAAACTGTGACACATTTGACGGTAGTAAAATAGTGATTGGTGTAAAAATTAATTTTCAGTGGTTCCTAAAGTTACAGGAGGTAGAACAGGACTGATGCCCACAGTTTGTGTATACAGGTAATATTTCTAATTAAGGTCATTAATGCAGAAAACAAAGTTAATGACTGACTTACCTAAATTCAAAAATGTCTCTACAAAAATCATAACCAACAGTATTCTTTGATGTCCAAAAGAAAAAACCACAGTCACTTTCAAAATCTCCATCATTATCTTCATTATTCTTTATCCTCCAAAAGCAAATGGGTTCTGTTAAACAGATTATGATGAGAGAAAACATCAGGTGTAAAAAGGAAATAATGAAAGCACAGAGCTTCTTCATGTCTGCTAGGCTCTAAGATGCGGCAGTTATGAAATCCTTTTCTTATGCACACAAACATCACACAAACATTTACACCTATGTGCCTGTTTTAAGGCTACTGCCATCTGAATATCCACTTAATTATATTCAACAGCTCTTTTCCATTCATCATATGTCATGCTCCCTGGATACAATGGGAAATTTCTGGCCTCCAGCTCTACATCTGAGATCTGAAAACTTTTGATCAACGCATTTCTCAAAACATGTTGTGAAGATCATGGTCTCCATTCTCAGATGTAATGATATCATTCATATCCATGGAATAAGTCTTCCCAGGGACAATATTCTCCTAGACTGCATGGATCAGACCATGTATCAACAGCCATATGCATAAACACAATGAATTTCATCAGAACTTCTATAGTAAGGCAAGAGTATAGAAAGTCATGAAAGTTCCAGGTCATTCAGACTTTGAGAGGAATCATGTGACATTATGTCTTCCATTGTCTAGTGTAGGGAAGGGCAGTCTCACATGAAACATTGAGCCAGGAGTTGAGCTTTCTTTCTCTTATTCATAAAGTATTGTATGCTAGTCATGTTTACAAAATCTAGTCAAACTTACTGTAATTTCTGTCATCTGGAGAACATGTCATTATGCTAAATCTAGAAGTGCCTTGACTTATAGAGATTCAAAACACATCCTGTACAATATCAGTACCTGTGCAGACATTCACTGAGTTAAAAGGCTGATCTCTTGCCTGATAATCAGTCCCTGTCAGTCAAGGACATTTGACAAAATTTGCTGATTGACGATTGAGAAGAATTCCATACATTTTACTCAAAGAATGAGAGAATTTAGGTGTCATGTATGAGACAGAATTTTATTGCTAATATTAATATATACCTTCTATTTTTCATTCATGTCTTGTTGGTATTTGTTTTGAAGCAACGCAGACGTATGTCTGATATGCTAATTTATGTAACTTGGTTATATTACAATGTTGACACAGATGGAGCACTGAATTTGATTTGTAATTTTTAATTGTAATTTTTTACTACTTTATATTTTCCCCATAATGTACACATAATATCTTCTTTTTTAAAATGTGTTTTTTAATCTATTTTTACAGTCCAGATTTTATCCCCCTCATGGTTCACCCTCTGATTGTTCCATTTTCCATCCCCCCACACCCCATTGCCAAGAGGATGTCACCACTTCACTACCACCCCAACAGACCTTTCAACACAGTGGGTCCCCAAGTCTCTCACAGATTAAGTACATCCTCTCTGACTGACTTCAGACCCAGCAGTCTTCTGCTGTATAGTATTGGGGGTCTCATGTCATCTGGTGTATGCTTGCTGGTTGGTGACTCAGTGTCTTGAGAGATCCCAGGAATCCAGGCTAATTGAAACTGCTGGTCTTTTCATAGGGTCGCTCTTCTCCACATCTTCTTTCAGCTTTCCCTTAATTCAACCACAGGGGCCATCAACTTCTGTCCATTTGTTGGGTGCAAATATCTGCTTCCAACTCTTCCAGCTGCTTGCTGGGTCTTCTGGAGTGCAGTCATGAGAGGCCCCTCTTTGTCACACCATCGACTCAGTAATAGCGTTAGGCCTTGTGGCCTCCCTCTCAGTTGGATCTCAATTTGGGCCTTTAACTGGACCTCCTCATCCTTAGGCTCCTCTCCATTTTTGTTCCTGCATTTCTTTCAAACAGGTACAATTCTGGGACAGAATTTTTGACTATTTGATGGCAACCCCATCCCTCCAATTGAAGTCCTGCCCTTCTACTGTAAGTGAACTGTAAAAATTCCCTCTCCTCTCAGTAGGGCATTTCATCTAAGGTCCTTCCTTTGAGTCCTGAGTGTTTCTCAGCCTCCAGGTCTCTGATACGTTCTAGAGGGATGTCCCGCCTCCTACTTCCTGAGGTTGCTTTTTCTGAATCTTTCTCCTGAGCCTCATGGATTCAGTCCTGTTTCCCCCAATACCTGATCAGGTTCACTTCTTCCTCTACCTCTTGTCTTTCCCACCCAAGGCCATCTCCACTCCTGTATTTCTTTCTTCTCTCTCGCAAATGTGATTGAGGCATCCTTACTTGGGCCCTTGAGTCTCCTTTTGTTCTGTATCCTTGGAAATCTGTGCTTTTTTGCCTAATACCTACTTGTTAGTGAGTACAAAGAATGCATATGGTTTGGGGTCTGAGTTATCTCACCCAGGATTATTTTTTCTATTTTCATCCACTTGCATTCAAAATTCATTATGTCCTCCTTTTTAACAGTAGAGTAGTATTCTATTGTGTAAATAAACCACATTTTCTGTATTCATCCTTCTGTTGTGGGATATCTGGGTTGTTGTCAGCTTCTGGATATCACAAATAAAGGTAATATGAACATACTGGATCATATGACCCTGTGGTAGGGCAACTTATTGGTATATACTCAAGAGAGATATAGCTGGATCTTCAGGTAGATCTATTTCCAATTTTCGGAGGAAAATCCAAATTGATTTCCAGAGTGGTTTTATCCATTTGCAAATGCACCCGCAATTCTCATCCTTGCCAACATGTGTTGTCACCTGAGTTTTTGAACATAGTCATTCTGACTGGTGTGAGGTGGAATCTCAGGGTCATTTTGATTTGTATTTCCTTGATAAATAAGGACTTTGAACATTTCTTTTAGTGCTTTTAAGATATTCAAGAATCCTCTGTTGTGAACTGTCTGTTTAGTTCCATACCCATTACTTGATAGGGTTGTTTGGTTTCTTGGTAGTCAGCTTCTTGAATTCTTTTTATATTTTTGGTATTAGCCCTCTACTGGATTGTGGAGATAGTGAAGACTTTTTCCCAATCTGTAGGTTGCCCATTTTTCCTATTGACTATGTCCTTTGCCTTACCGAAGCTTTCCAGTTTGATGAGGTCCCATTTATCAATTCCTGATCTTTGTACCTGAGCAGTTAGAATTCTGTTTAGGAAATTTCCCTCAGTGCCAATCAGTTTAATTCTCTTTCCCAGTTTCTCTTTTATTAGAATCACTATATCTAGTTTGATGTTGAAATCCTTAATCCACTCGGGCTTAAGCTTTGTCCAAAGTAAAAAAATGTGGGTTTATTTTCATTTTTCTACATGTAAATTGCCAATTAGAACAGCACCATTGATTGAAGATGGTTCTCATTTCCATTGCATATTTTTGGCTCCTTTGTCAGAGATCAAGTGTGTGATTTTATTTCTGGATCTTCTATTCTATACCATTAACCAACCTGACTGTCTCTGTACCAATACGTTGTAGTTTTTATCACTAGTTGAGGGATGTTGGTTCCTCTAGCCATTTTTTTATTGTTAAGAATTGTTTTTGCTATTCTGGGTTTTTGGTCTTTCCAGATGAATTTGAGAATTGATCTTTTCATGTCTATGAAAATCTATGTTGGGATCTTGATGGACTTTTCATTGAATCTGTAGATCGCCTTTGGTCGGATGGTCATTTTAGCTCTGCTAATTCTGCCAGTCCATACAAGTGGGATCTGTCCAATTTCTGTGATCATCTTTAATTTCTTTCTTGAGGGACTTGACATTATTTTCTTATTGATCTTTCACTTGTTTGGTTAGAGTTACTTCCACATATTTTTTTATTATTTGTGGCTATTGTGAAAAGAGTTGTTTCCCTGATTTATTTCTCAGCCTTTTATTTGTCATATGTATAAAGGAAGGCTACTGATTTGTTTGAGTTAATTTTATACGTGGCCATTTTGATGAAGTTGTTTTCAACTGCAGAAGTTCTCTGGTAGAATTTTGGGGGTTGTTTATATACACTCTCATATCATCATCAACAAGTGATTCCTTGATTTCTTCACTGCCAGTTTGAATTCCATTGATCTCTGTGTGTTGTCTTATTGTTCTAGCTAGCACTTCAAGTACTATATTGAATAGATATGTTAAATTGGGCATCCTTGTCTTGTCCCTGGTTTTGGTGAGATTGTTTCAAATATTTCCAAATTTAATTAGATATTGGCTGTTGTTTTGCAGTAAATTGCTTTTATTATGTTTAGGTATGGGTCTTGAATTCATGGTCTCTCCAATATTTTTAACATGAAGTGGTGTTGTATTTTGTGAAATGCATTTTCTGCATATAAGGAGATGATTATATGATTCTTTTTCTTTGAGATTGTTCATATAGTAGATTACATCAATGGATTTTCATATATTAAACAAACCTTGCATCTCTGGAATGAATCCTAATGGATCGTGGTGAATGATGGTTGCTATGTGTTCTTGGATTTGGTTTGCAATAATTTTATTGAGTGTATTTCATTGATATTCATAAGGGATATAGGTCTGAAGTTCTTTTATTTGGTTGGGTTCTTGTGTGGTTTAGGTTTCGCACTATTTGTGACTGCACAGAATGAGTTAGGGAGTTCCTTCTATTTCTATTTTATGGAATAGTTTGAGGAAAAACTGGTGTTAGATCTCGTTGAAGGTCTGGTAGAATTCTGTACTAAATCCATCTGACCAAGGGATTTTTTGGTTGGGAGGATTTTAATGACTTCTTCTATTTACTTGGGTGATATGGGCCTGTGTAGACTATTTACCTGCTCTTGATTTAACTTTGGTATGTGGAATCTGTCTAGACAACAATCCATTTCATCTTGTTTTTCCAATTTTTTTTGGAATATAGGTTTTTTACAGTAGGATCTGATGATTTTTTGAATTTCCTCCATTTGTACTGTTATGTATTCCTTTTCATTTCTGATTTTGATAACTTGGACACTGCTTCTCAGACCTTTGTTAGTTTGGCTAGGGGTTTATGTATCTGGTTGTTTTTCTCAAAGAACCAGCTTCCAGTTTTGTTGATTCTTTGTATTTTTTTCTTCATGTCTATTTGGTTGATTTTAGCCATGAGTCTCTCTATTTCCTTCCTTCTACTTCTCTTGGATGAATTTTGTTCTTTTTGTTCTAGAGCTTTCAGGTGTGCTGTTAAGTTGTAAGTATAAGATCTCTCCAGATTCTTTACCTGGGCAATAAATGCTATGAACTTTCATCTTAGTACTGCTTTCATTGTGTTTCACAAGCTTGTGAATCATATGTTTCTATTTTCATTAAATTTCAGGAAGTATTTAATTTCTTTCTTTATTTCTTCCCTGACGAAGTTATCATTGAATAAAGAGTTGTTCAGATTCCAGCGAAACATAGGACAGTTTATTGTATATTCATTTTTAAAAGGCTTTTTGTATAGCTACTATAGAATTTATATACCTTACTAAGAAGTAATGATTCCACATCCTTATGCAGCTAATAGAAAAAAATCACTTTAAAGATAGCATGAATTCACCACTGGATGACAGTTAAAGAAGACCCAGACTGGAACTGAATTTGCTTTCTAAATTTGCTGTGAACCTTATGTCTCTTTTAGGGGCAGACACTTTGGTATACTTTTGATAACTAAATGTGACAGGAGAGTGCCATCTCTCCACTATGACTGACAGAGATTTACAAAGGAAATGTGTCTTCTAGATCATAAGTATGATCTAAAAGGTAGGTTGAAAACATGTACTAATAGCATGATTCTTTCACATGTGAAGAGAGAACACAAATACAGAAAACATAAAAGAAAACAGCACTGTGGTTGGAGATCACAGATGAACAGCTGAACTGTGCGATGTTATCCTTAGAGTAAGACTGCATTTGCCTATGAGGAGGCTGGTATCAAGGACATGCACAGCTGTGCCTAAATCCAGACCTGAAGTTGATGTTAAAAAGTCCTGACTGCTCCCTATCTCAAGCTAAGTAAGCAATACAGAAGATTCCTTTTAACTTTCATTTTTATTTTATGTGCATGGATGTGTTGTTTGAATAAATCTGGGTGTACTATGTGCAAGGCCAGAAGGAGCATCAGATCCCTTGATACTGGAGTTACAGAAAATGATTAGCTACCAATTGGATTCTGGAATGAAAGTTGTCTTCTCTCTAACACACATCAGTGCTCTTGACTAGTATGCTGACTGTCTAGCAGTGTTTAAATTGAAAATTGTTTGACCTTTTGATTAAAGTATATGTTGTTATTCCTTGATCTCTCTCAATGCCTTCCCTACATCTTCCCTTCCAAGTCATTCACTTTATGTATGTTTTAGAAAGTATTGCAAATATATGTAAAAACATGCTGAGTGCATTTTTGTTGGTTGTGTGTACATGCTCCAAGGATGAACACTTTGATGAACACTTGCATTGGAAAAGCAATTAGAAAGCTCTCTCTGCATCAGGTTAATTCTCCCACTTGCAAGACACCTGCTGTTTTTCCACTTTCAGGGTAAACCCATATCCCTCTGGAATCATAATCCAAATTAAACTCTTTCAGAAGTTGCCTTAGACATTGTATTCTATCTTTACAAGATAAAAGGCACTAGTACACAGCCATCAATTTTTACTCCTGTAAAAATTCTTTCATGAAATTAAAAGAATTGTGAAATCTAAAAAGTTCCCTTACTGATGACTCCAGGTATCTTTTGTCCATACATATTTACAAGTGCAAATACAATGACAGGCATCATAAACTTTGAATTGATTGTTGTCACTTGTCACTTTTTGTTTTACAAAAATAAATAAACTTGAGTAATACAATGTAAGTGTGTTGTTTACAATCTTACCAAATTCTTTGTAGTAACAGAATTCTTTTAGTATTCTTGAATGTCTTCAAATACTACAGTGATATGTAAATGCTTTAGTAGAATGTTTCCATACAAAAAAGTTTACACTTGAATAAGGATATCAGAAAGTGCAAAACATTATCACATCATCTGTTGTGAGGTTGCTCTGAATTATGACTTTATCTCATGACCTTTTACAACTATTTTTCTAAGACTAATAATACATTCACAGGCTTTAACAAATTGTTTATTCATAGCGTTTCTCTCGAAGATCTGTTCTTTTATATATTCATAGATAGATGTGTTGTGAAAAGTTTTTATAGCCCGTTTGCATTCTCCTGATGTTTGAGTTGTTTTGGACCTCAGTGGACCCCATAATACAAAGGCGTTCCCACTTGACTGAAATTCATACAAATTCTCTCCAATATGCATAATTTCATAATGATAAAGGATACAAAGGTGTGCAATGGTTTCGCCATACTAAATACATTTTTAAGGTTTCTCACAAATACTAATTCTTTCATAATGAAGAAGACTACAGAATTGTGCAAAAGCTTCACCACCTTAAATACATTCATAGGATATCTGACTTAACTTTTCCATTACTAAGAATAGATGTCATGATCAAGGCAACTTTTGTGAAAGCATGCATTTAACTGGGGCTGGTTTACAGTTTCAGAATCTTAGTATATTTTCATCAGAGCAGGAATCATGGCAGGCTTGCAGGCAAATGTAATGCTTGAGAAGAATATGAGAGTTCTGCATCTTCATCTATAGGCAGCTAGGAAAAGACTGTGTTCTAGGAAGTTAAAAGGAGGCCCTCTTTAGCATTGGGAGGAACTAGAAAGCCTTCCACCTCAGTGATGCACTTTCTCCAACAAGGCCACACCTGCTAATATTGCCACTCCCTGAACCTAGCATATTCCAACTACAATGTTCCACTGCCTGTCCCAAATATTGTTCAAACACGTGAATGTATGGAGATCATACTTAAACATAACAGAAGGCAAAGCACATGAGCTCTAAATTCAAAAGGCCCCATTATATATAGCCGTCTCAAAAAATGTTAAAAATTCCAAAGTTCAAAGTCTCTTCTGAAATTAATCCAATCATGGAACTGTAATCACGTATATTTTCAAATAAAAAAGCACATCACGTACCTCTAAATTCACAGGATATACTTTCCCATCCCTATATTTCATCATGAGGAAATATTGGACCTGAACAAGACCAAAAGCCAAAAGGGCAATCTCCAAATTCTGCATTGCCACATCGATGTCAAAGCATCCTTCAGATCTCCAAAACTTTTGTGCTTTTTTCACTGCAATACAATTCTGTCTCTGTGGCTAGTTTTATTCCCTTAAAGCATTTTTCTTGAGCAGCTATACCACAGCTCTGGCACCTCAAAATCTTGGTGTTTCCAAGATAACTTCAATATTACAGCTTCTTCTTCCAGTATCTATGATCCACACACGATCATCTGCACTCCTCAAAAAAAATTGGACCACTTCTCCAGCTCTTTCTACTATAACACTCCAGGTTCTGCTTTACTCTAATCTACTGTTGCTGCTGTTCTCTCTGCTCATTCACATGGGACTGACATTTTCAATATGCTGAGTTTTCATGCTGCATCTAGGCTTCACAGCTTTCCTCTCATATGTTCCCTTCATTGTGCCATGTCTTAGCTGCTCTGCATGACATTCCATGACTTAGAAACCAGTACAACCTGGTTGATTCTCAAAATTGACCAAGTCCAGGTGCACTACAAGGTATATCCTTGGCTATCTCTGGAACACAGATTTTTTTTCCTCTGAGAAAACACTTCCCAGAAGATTTAACATCAGTGATGTTGGCTTCTTCTTCTTCACCTCTAATTTTTAACTACAGCTAACAAGTATAAATTGTCTCACTTTTCCATCGTATTCTTGCCTCAAAAGTCATTGCCTCATGGACAAAGATGCTGAGTTCTGCTGTTGATGGGGGCTGGAACAGAGACTTCTCTATTATGTTATCACCAGCTTTCTATTTTTCAACAAATTCACTGCCTAATCTTTGCTGTCCTGGACCATGCTCAGTAGATTAACCTTAAATACAGAGATTAGCAAGGCTCTGTCTCTAAAACGCTGGGATAAAAGGTTTGTAACACTTTGCCTCTAAGCTTGCCTTTACCTAAAATTTTTCCTAGACCAATATGACTAGAACCAGAAATCAGTTTGAATCTCATCCTCTGGGATGAAAATCATGTTCAACCATGCCTGGACCTAAGCTTTTCTTTTGATACCTTCAATTGAAAACCCAGAATAGCAATCATAGTCCACCAATTGTCAATTTGACACATCAATGTCTCTCCTTAGGTTCACATGAAAAGAATAACCATGTAATAATAATGCCTAACATAATACACTTCACCTTCATAGAACTACAGATCCATTAGCTTATGTTGATGGAATATGTCCTTAATATCACCATTCCTTTGATAACATTTTATGTCTTTGATCACAGGATTTAACTTCATACAACTTATGGTGAGCCTTTACTCTTTGAACGTTCCATTTTATAGTAAACGTTCTAAGTTTACTATGGTTAATCAAAACTGACATCATGAGTGTAAAAACAGACCAAAGTTTATATCGAGCATTTTTGCAACTTGTTTTGTCAATACAATTAATATAAACATCTTTACCTTAGCTTCAAGCACACACTTCAGACAAGGACAAATCAAATTCTTAAGATAATGTTATAAAAAACCAAATACAGGGGGTTGGATGGGGAAAAGAGGGAGGGAAAGGGGCTCATGGGACTTTCGGGGAGGGAGGAAATGGGAAAGGGGAAATGATTTTGAATGTATATAAAAAAAACTTAGAAAATAAAATTTAAAAACAAGCTAAATACATAGTTCTAAATCATTCCCCAGCACCTTTGTGTTCCATATTCCTCTTAAGATGATCGATTAACTTCCATTCACTGCATGTACAAATCTAAAGTTTAAAATTCCATATTTCTCCAAATAAAAACATGGTCAAGTCTATCATAGCAATATTTAAATCTTGTCTACCAATTCCTATCTTAAACAGAATTTCCATTGCAAAAAAGAGACAATGTGACCAAGTAAACTGTTTTAAAGACAAATATTTAATTGGAACTTGATTACTGTTTCAAATGTTTAGTCCATTATCATCATAGCAGGAATTATGGCAGCACGCAGGCAGGCATAATGCTGGAGAAGTAGCTGAGCGTTCTGCATCTTTGTGAGAAGGCAGTCAGGAATAGAATGTCTTTCTGCTAAGTTGAAGTGATTGTTTTGTACTTGCAGGAGCTCCAAAGTAAATCACTTCCCTCAAAACAGTATCATCTACTCCCACAAGGCCACACCCCTTAATAGTGCCATGTCTTGTAGCCTAGCATATTCAAATCACCATAGTTTATTTCTACTATGAATTCTTTCATGCATTTAAATATGAATAGGACATGTAAGATTTTACCACATTAATGATATTGATGAGATTTCTCTCTAGTATGTGTTCTTTGGTGTATTCAGACTTCGGTGGCATGGAAAGCATTTTCCAACATGAGTACATTCACAAGATTTCAATCCACTTTGTGTTCTATTATGTCTTTGGAGACTATAATGATATGCATATGATGTTCATTACATTCATAAAGACTTCGTTAAAATATGTGCTTCTTTAAGTATTTGGAGAGAAAAATGACATGCAAACCCTTTACTACATTCATTACAAGCCCAGGGCTTCCCTCCACTATGTTTTCATTAATGAATTTGGAGTTGACTGTGATATACAAAGATTTATCTCATTGATTACATTCATAAGGTTTTTCTCCAGCATGTTTCCTTTTGTGTATTTGGAGATGACTGTAACCTGGAAAGGCTTTACTTTCTTCATTACATTCATGCAGTTTCTCTTCAGTATGTAGAGAATATACTGATTACATTGAAAGAGTTACTCTCTTTAATGTGATCTTTTATGTAGTAGCAGATGACAGTAAATTGCCAAGGTATTACCACAGTGATTGCATCAATGAAGGGTCTCCCCAGTGTGATTTATTTTGTGTATGTGTAAGGACCTATGACATGCATATCGTTATTACACTGATAATATTCAAGTGGTTTTTCATTTTCATATGATCTTTCATGTCTTTGTAGATGACTGTGACTTGAAATGCTTTACAACACTGATTACATTCATAAGATTTCTCTCCCATATTTGTACTTTTAAAGTATTGGAGACTATGAAGTTTTGAAATGTGTTTACCGCATTGATTACACTCTTGGTATTCTTTCCAGTGTAGGATCTTTTATGTTTTGAAGACTAGTGGGACATGCAAAGGCTTCATTACCACATGGACTAGATTTATTACCTTTCTTTCAAAAATTGATTCTTTTATGTTTTTTGGATATAATTATATTGTGAAAAGGTTTTTTTTCCATGCTGATTACATAAGATTTCTCTGCAGTATGTGTTTTTTTAATGTCTTTGGAGACTTCTCCCTTGTAAATAGTCTTTCCACATTGATAATATGCCTAAGGATTCCCTCCAGTATGTGTTCTTTTATGCCTTTGGAGATGACTGGGTATTGCAAAAGCTTTCTGAAATTGATTACATTCCTAAGTTTTCTCTCCAGTATGTGTGCTTTTATGATATTGCAGACTACTGTAATATGAAAAGGCTTTACCACATTGATTACAATCATACTATTTCTCTTCAGTATATGTTCTTTATGATATTGGAGACTACTGTGACATGAAAAAGCTTTACCACATTGATTTCATTCTTAATGTTTCTCTCCAGTATGGGTTCTTTTACATCTTTGGAGAGTACTCTGACATGAAAAGCCTTTACCACACTGATTACTTTTATTAGGTTTCTCTCAAGTATGTATGCTTTTATGATATTGGAGATGACTGGATCTTGCAAAGGCTTTACCACATTGATTACATTCATAAAGTTTCTCTCCAGTACAAGTTATTTTATGATGTTGGAGATTATTTCTCCGAGAAAAGCCTTTACCACATTGATTACATTCATAAGGTTTCTCTTTGGTATGTTTTATTTTTATGGTATTGGAGAGTAACTTTTGTGACGTGAAAATGCTTTTCCACATTGATTACATTCATAAGGTTTCCCTCAAGTATGTGTCCCTTATGTCTTTGTAGAAGATAGTGTCTTGCAAAGGCTTTACCACAGAGATTACATTCATAACTTTTCTCTCCAGTATATGTTCTTTTATGATATTTGAGAATTCTCTCTTCTGAATAGGGTTACAACATTGGTTACACTCATAGGGTTTCTATCCAGTATGTGTTATTTTACAATGTTGGCGATGATTATGGTGTAAAAAGGCTTAACCACATTAATTACATTCATAAGGTGTCTCTCAACTATGTATGCTTTTATGTCTTTGTAAATGATTGGGTCTTGCAAAGGATTTACCACATTGATTACATTCATAATGTTTCTCTCCAGAATGTATTCTTTAACGATATTGGAGATGATTTGTTCTTGCCACATTGATTATATCCATTCGGTCATTCTCTACTATGTCTTCTTACGTGCCTACAACAAAAATTGGCACATGTGAAAGCTTTACCTCATTCATTATCCTGATCAATTGTTTCATCAATATGAATTATTTGTACACATTTGTCTAATAATAAAGAAAAATCTGACATTAAGCTTTCTTCTATTTAAATGTCCATGTGTTCTCCCTCATTGTGGGTTGTTTTGCACCTTTGAAAATATCTGTGATTTTAAGAGCATTTATTATGTGGCTCAAATTTATACCATCCCTTTCCCATATATGATTTCTATATGATGTATTTCACATATCTGTAGAAAAAGGAAAAAACTTAGAGCTTCCAAACACTGATTGCATTCATTAGATTTCCTGTACTTTTAATCACATCATACTGCAATGAGAACCAGGACAAACAAAAGAATTTCCAAACTTCTAGCACCCACATGTATTTTCTGCCGTGTGACTTTGGGGATGTTCCTAGTAAAGTCAGAAAACCAATTAATTGCAAATTTTGATCATATTCATAAAGTATACCAAAGATAGAATACTACCTATCTTCTCATTGATTTGGAATGGAAAGAGGTATGTTGCTCCTCTCAATAACCCTATGCTCACATGATTTTATCCATTGGACAAGTGACATAACCCATTAAAAGAAGAAGAAGAAATGAAAGGTTTCCACAATGCAATCACATCATTTGCCTTTTTGTTCCTTGTAGACATGTGGTATATGGATTAAAGTTTCTCCACAGCAACAATCTAGACTCTCATAATCTGACCTCTCAATAAACTTAACAAGGTCAATTCAGGAATATGAATATCACCAACTTTACCATGAACTATTTGCTTATTATAAGGTTTTGGATACATATGTATCACTATTCTATGTGCAACATTTTAAAATTATGAGACTATATAGATTAGTGGTTCCACAGCATAGCTCTAAATAAAAGTATCTCTTAAGGCATAGTTTTCTTGTCTTCTTTCTTAGAGGAATAACTTGCAAACATAAATCAGAAAACTGATTTGAGGTACATAGTTTTGTGAGAATGTTGCAGTCATAACTATACTTAAAGGACTGATATTTTATACCGTTGTTTTTCTTTATATTTTCAAGAACATACTAAAATATCAGCTTGCACATGAAAATTACTTTTCATGTCACCCAGAACTTTGACACTGTTCTTCAATATGGTAGTCTTCCCAATTGTAGCCTAAAAAGAATACCAGAAAGTGAATATGTTATTTAATATTTGGCATAACTCACGTAATTGTGAATTTTCTCAGAATTGAACCTGATTTCTTTAGCTCAATCTTCCTTGTTCTCAATTCAAATAACAGAGTATCATCAATAACCAAGAAATATTTATTCCCTAACTTGGAAAAGCTAAGGAAAATATACAGAATAGCCAGTAGCATTGAGGTTCCTGTAGGTCTCCAGCATCACATCTTTTATTCTTCTGAAAAGGATGCAGCTTTTTCTACTCTTCCTCAGTGAATTTCACATGCACATGATCATAAGTCACTACTTCCTAAAGTAACCCACACATGTGTACAACACAAAGCATGATACTGACATCACTTTAAGTAAATGCTTACCTCCTTGAAAATATAATCACATAATTCAGTTGTTTCCTACACTTATTTCCTGATACAGAAATTATAATCTAATCACCATGTTACTTTAGAAGGAATGTGATTCATAAGGTTTGCCTGTGTCCCTTCTTAATTCTTTGAATAGGATGTCAACTTGCAAGGGAAGTGCCAATTGAGAGGGAGATATAAGGAGAAACAGATTAGCAGGGCTGAGCACACATGAGAGAAATTGTATGAACAATTACTAACTACATAGATGATGGACAAGCTGGGTGTATTTGCTCATGTCTTTAATCCCAGAAGAACAAACAGGTGTATGGTTTTGAATTGGATGCCAGTGTGGTTGGCGTAATGTATTCGACCACAGCATAAGTCACACATAAATACCTCCATCCCCTGCAAGAATCAACCAAGGAGTCAAAAATGATAGAATCATCTCAGTATTTACTGAAATTTCTAGAAAGAATTGTACCTTTTGCAACTCTGTATTCATCTTGCAGAAACACAATTTTCACCAGTTTAAACTGAAAACTTGATAAAATTGTACCAAAAGGGAATGCAAGTTTAAACAGTTATAAATGGACAGATAAAAATACTAGTAAAATGAATGTTGATCATAAGTGAATAAAATAGGGCTGGAGAGAGAGACAACTTATGGCGAAAAGCTCTTGCAGGTCTTCCATATAATGGTGGTCAATTTTCAGCATTTTCATGGGGATCAACAACTACCCATTACTTCCAGTTCAGGAGATCTGGAACCATCTTCCGACAACAGTAAAGATGAGGCAATCATGATATTCATAATCATGCACACAGGCAAAATACTCTTACTTATTCAAAAATATCAGAACAAAGAGAATAGTTAGGCAGAATGCCATACACCTGGAATCCAAAGACTCAGGTAGTATTGATGTCATGAGGATATGCCATCATGAGAAGTACAATATAACCTATATATTTGGCCGTATTTCAAAATTAAACATGGGGATGAAGAGATGCACAAAAGCATATGCCTGTTATACATAAATATCAGGTAAATTATGTGGTTTCTATTCTTACTATCAGAACAGGAATGGCTTCACAGAGAAATTTTTCTTGAAAATCAAAAACAAATGAATAATGTTATAAATATAAAACCACCAGACTTGCAAAATGGCTTAGCTCTGTATAGAAAATGTGTCTACAGTATCTTATGTGACTTAGGGACATAGTTCAAATGGTGAGTGTATGGGAACATGAGGTGAATGTTTAAGGATCAGTTTCAAGCACAACACAGTAGACACAAAGAACAAAATTTGCCCTGTCTAAAACAAATGCAAAGTTGAAGGAGAGACTGAGGGAATGGACAATGATATCTCACCCAAATAGAGACACATCCTATGGGCTAGCACCAATCCATGACATTTTTAAGGATACTCTGTTATGCTCCCATAATTAAGCCTTACTTGATTGTCCAATGAGGGTCTCCACCCAGCAGCTAACTGAACCAGATGCAGAGATCCACAGTCAAACATTGAAAGGACCTTGGCGACTCTTATGGAAGAGTTACAGAAACGATTGAAGACTCTGAAGAGGATAGGAATGCCACAAGAAGACAAAAAATCTAATGTGGACCCATCTAGACACTCAGACACTGAGCCACCAACAAAAAAGCATAACTGGACTAAGGCCCCTTGTACATAAGTAGCAGATGTGCAGCTCAGTCTTCATGAGGGTTTCCAACAATAGGAGCAAGTTTTGTCCCCAAATCTGCTGTCTATCTTTGGAATCTGTTCCTTAACTGGGCTGCCATATTTGGCATAAGTGGGAGAGAATGCACTTAACCCAGCAGAGACTTGATGCACCATGATGTGGGGATACCCAGGTGGCCCACAGCCTCTCAAAGGACTAACAGAGGATGTTGGGGTGAGGGACTCTGTGAAGGAAGGAACCTAGAGTAGGGACAGTGATCAGGGTGGTAATGATTATATAAATTATTAGAAAAACAAAAAAGAAAGGAAAAAAGAAAGTTTGTGTGACTATACACACTATCCTCTCCACCAAGAAGTTTCTGAAAAGGCTGCTCCTACAAGAGCTTCTACAACCTCCACAGATAAAGACAGACAGGACAGACAAGTATTCAAAAACAACATCATATCAATTTTATAAAAGCCAACTTTAATTGGTCTGGCTTAAAGTTTCAGAGGTAGTTATGCAGGCAGACATGATGCTGAAGAAGGAGATGATGGTTCTGCATTTGATAAAAAGGCAGCCAGGAAGAAACTGTCAAGGGAGCTAGCAGGAGGGTCTCTCCAGCACTGGATGGAACTTCAAAGCCCACATGACAGTGATGTTCTTCGTCCAACAAGCCCACACTTCCTGATAGTGCTACTTCCTAGGCAAAGCATATTCAAACTATCACATTCCACTCTATGTCCCCCATATGATTGTTCAAACTCATTGGTCTATGGGTCTCACACTTAACCATAGTATAATGTTGGGGGTTTTCGGGGAGGGGGGGAAACCAGAAAGGTGTATAACATTTGAAATGTAAATGAAGAATATATTCAATTAAAAAAGAAAAAGAAAAAAGCATGGCATAATGTATAACACATGAGCTCCAACTTCAAAAGTCCACATCTATCGCAGGCTCAAAAATGGTAAAAGTGCAAACTTCATCTTCTGAGTTTCATCCAATCATGTAATTTAATCCCCAATATTTACAACAACAAATGGCACATCATATACCTCCAGATTCACAGGATATATTTCCCTATTCCAAAAGGCCATTGTCAGGAAATACTGGACTAAAGAAGACTAAAATCCAGCTGGAAAAATCTCCAAAACCTAAATCTCCATATTGGATGTCAAAGAAGTCTTCAGATCTCCAAATCATTTCTTCTAAGATCACTGCAGCACAATTCTTTCTCTTTGGCTGGTTTTATTTACTGAGTGCAGTTTTCCTGAGCAGGTATCTCATTGCACTGGCACCTTGAACTTTTGTGGTCTCCAAGGCAAGTTCTATATTTTAGCTTATTTTTCCGGTATCTGGGATCCACACATGATCTTCTGTGCTCCTCAAAAGAAATCGGGTTACTTCTCCAGCTCTATTGCTCTCTAGGTTCTGACTGACTCCACTCTACTCCTGCTGCTCTTCTTTCTGCCCATTCCATTGTACTGACATCTTCAATATACTGAGTTTTGCTGCTGCAACAATGTTTCACTGTTTTGTTCTCACACTCTCTCTTCATGATTCAAATACTTAGCTGCTAGGTATGACAACTTCATGCCTTCAAAACCAATACCACATGGGAGATTCTCACACAGAACCAAGTACAGGTGCACCACAAGGTACACCCTTGGCTATCTCTAAAGCATAGCTTCTTGGTCCTCTCAGAAAACCTTTAGCAGAAGATTTTACCTCAGTGTTGCTAGTCTTTCCTTTATCACTGTTAATATTTTAACTATAGCTAACCATAATCAATTGTCTCAGTGGTTCCATCTATTCTTGCCTCTAAAGCCAGAGACACATGGATAAAGCTGCTGAGTTCTGCTTCTTGCTAGGGCTGGAACATATCTCCTTCTATTACATTATCACTAGCTTTCTATTTTTCAATATTCCCCCCACCACACAAGCTTAAGCTTGCCTGTCCTGGGACTTGCTCTGTAGATTAACCTTGAACTCAGGGATCTGCATGACTTTGTCTCCTGAATCCTGGAATAAAAGTTGTGTATGTTTTCTCTCCCTTCTGGGTACTTTCATGATATTGGAGATTCCTTCGTTTTCCAAAGTCTTTACCACATTTAAGGTTTCTCTCCAGGATGAGTTCTTTTATGATATTGGAGATTACTGTGACATGAAAAGGCTTTACCAAATTGATTGCATTCATAAAGTTTCTCTCCAATGTGTGATCTTTTATGTATTTTAAGAGTACTGTGTTGTGAAAATGCTTTACCACATTCATTGCATTCATATGGTATGCATTCATTCTCCTGTATGTGTTCTGTTATGTCTTTGGAGATGACTGGATCTTGCAAAGACTTTTCTACATTGATTACATTCATAAAGTTTCTCTCCAGTATGGGTTCGTTTATGATATTGGAGATGACTGGGTCTTGCAAAGGCTTTACCACATTGATTACATTCCTAAGATTTCTCTCCAGTAAGTATTCTCTTATGACTTTGAAGATGACTGTGACACGAAAAACCTTTTCCACATTGAATACATTAATAATGATTCTCTCCATATATGTGTTCTTTTATATTGGAGATGACTGGGACTTTCAAAGTCTTTTCCACATTGAATACATTGATAGAGTTTCTACCAACTCTGTCTTCTTTCATAACTGCAATGATAAATGGGACGTGTGAAAACTTTATTGTATTCATTACCCCGATCAATAATTTTATCAATATGAATTAATTTTAAAATTTGGTCTAATAATAAAGAAGAATCAGATTTTATGATGCTTTTGTTATTTCGTATTTTCATGGTGTTCTCCTTCACTATGCATTTATTTGCCTCTTTGAATATACCTATGATGGTAAGAACATTTATTATATGGATGACATTTACAACATAATTTTTCAATATGAGATTTCCATATGAAATAGGTCAAGCATTTGAAGAAAAATGGAACAAGTCATACCTTTAAAACACCGATCCTATTCATAATTTTTCCTGTAGTGTGAATCACAGCACATTAGCATTGTGAACAAGGAAAATCAGAAAAATTTCCATATTTCTAGTACCCACATTATTTGTCTGCTGAGTGTCATTTTGAATATTCCAAGTAATGTCAGAAAACCAATTAATTACAAATTTCTACCATATTCAGAAAGTCTGCAATAGGCAGAATACTCCATATCTTCTCATTATTCTGAAAGAGAAACATGTATGTTACTACTGTCAATATGCCTATGTTCACATGTTGTTATCCCTACTCACACTGTTATACACATTAACAGAAAAAGATTAAATGAAAAGTTTCCACATTTCATTCACATCATTTGACTTTTTGTTCCTTGTAGATGTGGCATATGAATTAAGGTTATTCCATAACAACATTCTTGACACTCATAAACTGACCTCTGTAAACTTAGCAATGTCAGTACAAGAAAGTGAGTGTCACTAACTTTACCATGGACTATTTGCATATTGGAAAGGTCTGGATATATATTTATCACCATTCAATGTGCAAGATGTTAAGATTATGAGACTATACAGATTGGTAATTCCCCAGCATAGCTCTAATGGAGATACACTCTTGCACTGCTTGTGGGATTTCAAGCTGGTACAACCACTCTGGAAATCAGTCTGGTGGTTCCTCAGAATACTGGGCATAATACTACTGGAGGACCCTGCTATACCACTCCTGTGCATGTACCCAGAGGATTTTCCAACCTGTAATGAGGACATATTCTCCATTATATTCATAGCACCCCTATTTATAACAGTCAGAAGCTGGAAATATACCTTACAGAAAATGTTGTATATTTACACTATGGAATACTACTCAGCTATTAAAAACAAGTAATTCATAAAACTCTTAGGCAAGTGGGTGGAACTGGATAACGTCATCCTGAGCGAGGTGATCCAATCACAAAATAACACACATGATATGCACACATTGGTAAGCGGTATTAGTCCACACGCTTGGAATACCCAAGAACCAATTCACATATTAAATGATGCTCAAGAAGAAGATAGGAGTGGTCCCTAGTTCTGGAAAGGCTCAGTGAAGCAGTGAAGGGGAATACCAAGACAGGGAAGCAGAAAGGGATTTGATTGGGGAACAGGGGGAGGGAAGAGGAATTATAGGAATTTCAGGGAGCAGGGATCCAGGAAAGGGGAAATCATTTCAAATGTAAATAAAGAATGCACCTAATAAAAAATAGAAAGGAAGGAAATCCTTACAAGTACTCTGCAATGCATGTAACTTGATGATAGTACTTTCTAATATAAGAATGAACCTGTTCCTTGTGTACTTAATAAAACTGTATATGTATTTCTTAAAACATGTGAATGAAACTGGGTCTCACATAACTAAGGCTGGACTTAAACTTACTATGGAGCAAGGCTTGACGTTAAGCATCTGTCCTCTTGCCTCTATCTTCTATGTGCTGGTGTTACAGGCATGTATCACAGTAACTGGTTTTAATGAATTTCTGGGGATATGCTATGTAATTCTCTACAAACAGAGGTACATATTCAGCCTGGTTTTATGTATCTTTTTAGATGATTCTGCCTTTGTGACTAATTGAACTATAACTCATTTTGTAGATCGGGCTAGATGTTTAAGAGTGAACCCCTTTTGTCCCTGCCTCCCAAGAACAGTTGCTATAGGAATGTGCCACATTGCCTAGCTTTTGCTCTGGTTTTGACTTCAAGAATGTTCTGGACCTTTTCTGTATGAGAATGAATTCCTTTCCTGCTGAAAGTCTCCTGATGAAGATAAAGTTTTTTGAGGTCCTTACATTGAACAAGGATTGTCTGGTCCTAGAAATACCCTGATTCAATCCCTCTATCCAGAAAGTTGGTTTGACTTGAACCCCGGTAACCTCAAGCCAGCTCAACAGCCAAGCAAGTGTTTCACTGACACTGAAGCATCGTGCCAGAAGTTCCGACATTTCCAGTATGAAGAGTAAGCTGGTCCCACAAAAGGCTGTTTCCCAGCTTCGTAAGGTGTGTCACTAGTGACTTCAGCCCAATACACATTCTTGGAATCAGATTCAATAGTTGCTGGTGCTCGAGAAGTTCCTAAATGCTCTGCCTGAGAAGTTTCAGGTGTGGGTAGAGTCACAGCACCCAGAAGATTGCAGAACAGCAGTGGCTTTGTTGGAACATATGATGTCAGTGTTTAAAGACAATAGTGAGTGTCCAGGAAGAGTGAGGTGTCAAACATCTCTGTGAAGGCTTTATGAGGGGGTTTGGAGTGTTGGTATGACTGAGGATGTTCCCATTAAAGACCACAAATATCTGTCTCTTCCATGTTACCAGGATAAAATTAATGGAAACCTGAAGTGTTTGGTATCCAACACTGTTCACCCAAGCAAAAACATTCCCTAGGGGTCAGTGGAAGATTACAGACTCATTGCTATGTAATCTATTTCTTACAAGGTAAGTTCTACTGTATCTTAGCAAAATACTTCCCAGATTCAGGCAAGGTGGTGAGATGGAAGAGTCGTGTTTTAGAATCGTTAACAGCTCATAAGAAACTTACATGTCATAGGTGAGGGTTCTATGTCATTATCCAAAGAAAGCCAGGAACAGACTGGGCATCCTGAGGCATCTAGCAGGAAGAACTCTAAGCCCAACCCCACAGTGACATACTTCCTCCAACAAGGCCACACCTTCTAATAGTGATACTCCAAGGGACAAGCATATACAAACCATCACACAGAGCCTCCAGCTAAACCATGTGCAGACATCTTCCATGTTCTTATAACATCACAAATTGATACTTCTGAACGCTGAGCAATCTGTTCAAGAGATTGAGTAGAAAATCAGGCCTCCTTAAGCTCCAATGATTGTGCTATGGCCACAAGGTGTGCTCAGATTTTAGTGGATCTTGGCCCTCCCTTCACCCCCCAGGTTATTGCCATCTCACATTTGGGGGCTCAAGCCTTGACTCAAGACTCAGTACTTGTGGGACCTATTTGAGGAAGCCCATATAATCTCATACTATGATAGGGTCCTGTTATGTAGAAGCTGACAAGAAATGATTTCTTGACTCTCAGCTATCTCAGGGTCCTGTGGAGCTAGCAGGTTGCATCATGATGTTTTCTAAACACCTTGATGTAAGGAATTGCCTGAATAAAGTGCCACCAATGATTTGTCTACTGTATAATGGAGTGTCCAGTGTGGGATTTCTCACACCTAATCAAGCTCTCCCCTTCTGCCAACTCTCAGCAACCACAGACTATTCACCTCACAACCCAAACTTTTCTTCTCATGAACTGCACAGGGTGGGCACGAGCTAGGACCTTGGCTGAGGAATCCCAGGGAAATGTGATCTGTACCCACACAAAGTCTACTGCTCTGTCCAGAGACAGGATCCAGACATGGGGATGTGTGGAAGACAGTGGGACTGGTGGGGACAGATCTGCAAGTCCCGCCTTGGAGCTTGCTTTGGGACCTTAGCTACTACTAGGGTCTGGGTGTTAGGATAAAGTTACAGTATTCACTTTCTGAGCTCATCAGTGAATTCTGCCCAGGTATCAGGACATGAAAATGTGGTGTGTGTCCTCATGTAGCTGTTCTTGGTTTCTTCTAGAATGCTTGAATGAGGTCACACTCGTTTCTAGGAGTAGTGGCTATTCCTGGTTGTTAACTTGACTATATCTGGAATGAACTAATCAAGAATAGGAAGGCTCATGTATGATCCAGAAACTTGAGAGATACAAGTTTCTGACTTGGATCTTGGCATAGAGATCTTGAAGCATAGTGGCTATGAATTCCAGAAGATTAAGACAAGGAGATTTTCGAGTTCAAAGTCATCTGGGATTAAGGGTGCTGTGGCACATGCCTTTAATCTGGGTCACACCCTCTGCTAGAGACCTATACAAGGACATTGGAAGAAGGAAGATTTACAATCACTCTTCCTGGCCTGCTTGCCTAGGGGGACTGAGCAACTGCTAGATCGTTGGACATTCACCCTCAGCTACTGCTGACCATTGTGGCGGAGTTGGACTACAAGCTGTAAGTCATCAACAAATTCCCTAACTATATAGAGATTACCCATACGTTCTATGACTCTAAAGAACCCTAACTAATACACCAAGCTCAAGATGTACACTTCTCAGGGCAATAGAGGTGCAGAAGAACAGCCATTTAAAAGGCAAAACATGCCCACTGGCTATATTGAGAACAAAGCAAACATTCAGACGAGGTGGACTTACACAGTAAATTCAAGTTAATTCCCCAAGTCACTCTTGAGGAAAGACTTGTGTGCCAGGAATTAGGGGTTTGTTCATGCCCGAGTCACTGGAAAAACAGCATTTAACAGACACCTGGTTTCTTCCCTTCTTGGGAATTCTTTTCTTTTTTTTAAAATTTTTGTCTATTTTGCCTGCAAGCATGTATGTATACCATGTGTACATCCGGTACCCAGAGTCCAGTTTATATCCCCTAAAACTTGGTTGAGACCATCATGTGGGTGTTTGGAATAAAAACAGGTTCTCTGAAAGAGCAGCAAGCATTTATTACTCTAAATAAATCCATGAGTCATCTCTCCCACTCAGAAGTTAATTCTTGCTGCTGGTCCTCTGAACACTACCACCTAACCCAACCCAGGATAATAGCTAGCCACGGGCCAGAGGTAGTAAGCAGGTGTGTCCTGGGACCAAGTCTCTTCCTGGTAGTAGCCAAAGCAAGCCAGGAAACCATCCATCGTTATTATTACCCATGTTCAAATGGCAAGGCAGTGGAATAGATTCCTCCAGAGGAGACTAGACACAGCAGAAGGAACCTGACTAAGGTAGGTCATGGGAGATTTGAGTGCAAATCCAGTGTCTGATGATATAGATCCACACTGGGCAGTGGTCACTCTGAAAACCCCGCTGGTGCAGCAGCCTGACATATGACACTGCCTCTCTCAGGACCCCTCTTGTCCTTGTAGATCAACCACTTGGTGCAAGCTTTCTCTAGAGCTCCATGGAGTTTCTTGGTCTCTAGTGCCTCAGTTTTAGCTTTATCCATAGGTATTCTTGTATGTATGCATGTATGTTTGTATGTATGCATGCATGTATTTATTAAACATATAATATATATAATGTATATTATACATATATATATATATATGTATATGTATATCATTCATAACATCTATTTATATAAATGTACATTCATTTTCCTCTGGAATAAACCTTTCTGGTAGAAACTATGGCCCGCCCCCTTTCAGGTACCCATAATTTGTCTCTTGGGGGCAGGATGGGAAGCAGGCAGCCTGAAGAGGTTGAGCTATGACAACCCCAGGCATAAAGTGCCATGTAGGAGAGAGACTTGCCACACAGAGCAGAGCCTGCCTGCAAGTTGAGCTTTTTGCCCAAAAAGTCCAAGGCCCATTCTGGACATGGAGTCTATCCCTCTTAAAAATGGTCCCTGTAAGGTAGCAGTGGGAAATAAGAGACCCAGAACCACAGGGCTGCAGAAGGTGGGCCTCTTACATTCTCGGTTGGTGCTCCTGGCCATGGCCAGTCAGGAGATCACTATATTTGTTGCATGTTCCCATGGGTCTTCTGCACCCAGAAGCCAGGATAAACATGAAGGAAGTCTTGTCTATTGTTGGCCCATTGCATTGGGTTGGCTAGGGTTCACTGCACACCAGCAGTAGAAGGCAGTGCTCGGGTCCATGTAAACACTCCCTAGGGCTCGGCCTGTGGGACTGTAGGCCCTTCATGTCAAAGGTCTCCCTTTAATGAGTGTGCCAAGGATCAGCAGGTCATAGGTGAAAACAGTGTCATTCCTGGGCAAGCTGGATCTAGGAGTATCCTGGCCACCTGGAGAGAAATTCTCAAACAGCACGGAAAGGTCCAAGTACTCCTGTTTGTTGGACACGGTTGTCAGGGCTAACCCTTAACATGCACCCTTTCTATCCCACACCATCTGTATTCAGGCTATGTCTCCTAAAGGCCAGTCCCTCCACTGGAGCTCCAAGGAGCAACACCCACAGTAAGGAAGGCTGTCACAGAGCGGGCATGACTGAGGGACACTTACATCAGTTGATATCACAGTGAGGAAGCAGTCTAAATCCTCTCTCAACTTTTGAAGATGGGCCTATGTGAAGGCACTGCATTCCAACCTACCCGCATGAACATGCACCAGAGGCAAGATCAGTTATGGGTCCCTGGCCTGCGGCCCATCCCCACCTCACCCCACCCTGCCAGTCCCCTACACATCTCAAGGGCCCAGGTAGGAATCCTACCACCCTAGGGACTGGGTAGAGCAATGATCAAGGCTAACAGTTCAGGTATAAATTTGGCTGGCTTGTCCATGCGATGGCATTCTTTCAATAGCTTGAAAAGTTCTTCCACTAGGATGCCAGGATACAGTGAGTGCCCCAACATAAAGAACTCCCAGAGAAGAACACCAAAGGACCAGGTGGATGGGAGTAAGGACAGAAGGCCTATTAACCCTGACCTGGTATTGCAGGACACACCACTGATGGGCAAAGTGGGGCAGCTGGATAAGGAGAACCCAGCACTGTGCTGGTGGGCCAACGAGAGCATCAGGTCCCTGAAAAGCTGCCAAAGTGCAACTCATGTGCACTTCAGATCTCCCTACTCCAATCCTACATGAGGACACATACACATTACTCTGGTAGGTGTAGAATAGGTCAAGAGGTTCCTCTGGTGCCTTCCACATCACAGGTAGTCAGCCCTGGGCAGAAGAGGAAGTGTTGGCTCTTCGGTGGGGCTTCCTGTTGGGGATATGAACACCAAACATGCAGGACCAAGCGTCACATTTATGATCTTCTTGTAGTAATCCAGGTTGTGCACATCTCGGGAGGTTGCCACACTGTAATCTTCATCACATTGTCCATGGGCACCAGGACACACCTGGCAGCCAAGTCTCTGTGAATACACTGAGGAGCCAAGGAACCTGTGCTAAGCTGAGCACTCCACAGCTCAGACAAGTTTGTCATCCATAGTTCCATTCAGAGAGGCCCCACCTGGCCTGGGACCAGTCTCAGCCCACGTTCCAGGAAGCCAAGTATTCCATACCCCATGCCACCTGCTAGGTACAGTACACTAGATCCTTGCAGGTGAGCTGTTCTTCTGGCAGCCTGCAGGCATCAAAGGAGTAATCCATGACTGGAGGCCACCGTGCCTGAAGGAACTCTCTGAGATTGCCCTTGGTTGCATAATCCACCAGCACATACAGGGGCCCTGGAAACACAGGCATGTTAAGAGATGTTGTGAGACTCTGGAGCCCCATCTATCGGCGTGCCCACCTAACACCTGACCTACCGCTCTGGGTGCTGGCCACCAGCAGGTTGATGATGTTCTTGTGCTTGCCAATCATTTTCATTATCTCCATCTCAGATACCAGGTCTGACAGGTCTTTGTTGGTGGCATCATCTGTGCAAGGAACAGGAGTGTCAGCTTAGGGCCCCATACCATTCAAATGTTCACTCTACATCCCTCCCTCCTCACCTTTCAGCATCTTCACAGCCACAGTGATAGGATGGGCAGTACAGTCCTTGTTGATGTCAGTAGCTTCTGCAGTGATGAGATCTCTGAAGAAGCCTTCTCCAAGACACATACCAAGTGTCAGCCTGACCTCGGAAACAGGTGGTGAGTTTGTGACTATCATTGTAAGGACTAATGGGTCATATACCACTGCATCTCAGAAGCCTAGGGGCATTTTCCCATGAAGACAAAGAATGACCTCAAACCTTACCTTGGAGTATTTCAGCAATACCTCCAAAAAGCCCCTGCCTGGTAGCCACCTAGACACCAAACCCTGAATCCCCATCAGGTGCATACTAAACCCCACCAAGTACAAATTGTCCCTTACCACCATTGAGCAAGTCCTGGACAGCTCCCACTTGGGATCAGTAGGCATCTCAAATTCAGAAACATTGGTCAGAACAGGACCTTCTCCTGAGGAGAACCTGGCAATCCCAACAAGGTGTATACTATAATTCATAGAAGAGTTAGATTCCAAGGACACCTGCTTGGGACATCACCACACAACATGGGCTTGGCATTGGATAAGGGTTAGGGTGGTAGAGTCTCTAGGATAGCAGGATCAAGTCCATGAGGCAAGGTGTGAGTCCAATTAAAGGGCTGGCTGCTATACAGTGGTGACTGAAAACTACTAAAAATGTTTTGCCCCTCAGAGTAACTTGAGCTCCACATGTATATCAAAGATAAAGAGGTGTCAGTCCACTCTACCACAGAGAAGTATGTCCTGGGCAGGCCCCAGGCCCTGATGGGACTCTAGGAGACTCAAGGCAGGACAGGGAGCTCAAAATCTGGTATCTACTTTTTGTTACCTGACACTTAAGTGAGAGAATTTGTGCTTTGGGGTACTAGGCAGGTGGCAGAGCATCACAAAAGCTGTTACCACCAGGATGAAGAGGCAGAAGCTCACCCCATAGTAGCTGAGGTCACCTGCGTATACTCTGCCAGGCTCATCAGCTTCCAACAGCTCCTCCTCAGCTGCAAAGACACAAATTTTGGCGTCTAATACAGCCTTTTCAAACTTTCCCCAGGCCAGGAACACAGACCCCTTTACCCGAGGGAAGGGAGCTGGGATTCTTGGAGAGGAATGGCTGATGGCCCCACTCAACTTGTAGTATAATCAAAAAACATCTGAGAGTCAGCAGAGAACACACACAGAAGAGAAAACCAGGGGAGAATCCCAGGAGAGCCAGAAGCACTCACATGCTTCCCAGGCACCCAAGAAATTCCAGGACCTCAGACCAGGACTGTGAGAGGCCCGGCTAGAGAAGGGGCCACCGCAGGACAGAGACAGGCAAGGTAGGTTCATGTTTTCATTCCAAGCACCAGGCCTGGATAAGTTTCACAGGAAGGGCAGCAATAATCCATAAAGGGCCCCTGAAGTACCTGGCAGCTTTGGCATGTCCTAAGAGAGCATGCTAGCAGAACAGTTGTGACATGAGCAGCAGAAACCAGTGCCTGGCAGCACCACCAGCCACACGGAGTGATGGGAAATCCCGATAGAATTGCCCACCAGGCAGCTGTACTACCCCAAGTCCTCAAAGTGACTTTGTGCAAGGACAGAAACTCTAGATCCTTTTTGGTACTGTAAGTATCTGCAGTCTACAAAGAGAGAACAGAGCATGATAGGCAAGTGTCAACACCTCCCTTGGAGTACCACCGCAGTATACATGGAGATGATTCAGCCAGGCTGCAAGGAAAACACTGCTTCTGCCACCACATCCTTAGCCACCACCGTGGCCCTGCCACAGCCACAGAGGCCCAAGCCCTCTGCCTCCTGCACCAAGGTATTAAGCCTAAAGCCAGTCCCTTTACCAGTGGCAAGTCCTGTTGTCCCTAGGTGAGCAGCAAACAGGTGGGCAGCATGGTGCTACAAAAAGGCAGTAAGCAGAGTTAGTGCAGAAATAGAGATGCAGATGAAAAGATGGGCAGACAGATGTATGGATTGTAAGCCAGAAAGCATCAGCCAGCCAAAGATGGGTGTAAGGTAGATGCTCTCACACAGTGCAGGATGTGGCCCCTAACATGCTCTAAAGATATTCTGAGTAGGCAAGTGGGGGATACAAGAGGACAGCACAGGCCTTGGAAGATGCTTTGAAGCAGATGATCAGTCATTGGTAACTGGGACTGCCAGTTCTATTGAGGTATCACAAGTAGATTCTAGCTACAGGCTACAACGGGGTCTAACAAGTAGGCTGATAATTATTTCTCCTAGAAAAACCTCTGCATTATTGATTATTGGGTCCAAAGTGCTTTATCCCTAGAAATTACAGCTAGAAAAAGAAAAAAAAATGTTTGATTTAAATTTATAAGATTCTGTAGTCACTTCATTTTTGATTCTGATTGGTCTTAAAAGTATAAATGTGTTTTGCATGTCTTGACTATAGAGTATTAGCTTATAAGTTATTGGGCCTGATTAAAAATTATTACATTGGTAAAAGAAAGTTAGTTTAAAACTGGTAACTCAAGATTGGATTCAACTTAAACAATAGCACATGGCTTGAACCATGCCTGGAAAAACAGTTGTCTAAAGATACTTCTAAATTGGCATAATATTTTATGCAATTCTTATCATAGAAATGAGACTTATAAGGGAGAAGATTTAAAACAATGTCTCTTTAATGAGGCATTATATGCTGCACTGTCATGCATTCAAACATAAGAACAGGCAGACAAACGTTGTAATGTGAAAGTAATGCATATGGATTGATTTTAAAGAGAATAGATTGTTTAAAACTGGGTTTTGTTTTCCAAAGATGTAGTTACGCTATAGTGTCGAGAGAGAAACTTAAGAATTACCGTTAGCAATTGCAATTCACTATAGTTTGCAGTCTGATTGAAGGCTCATGATTCTTAACTCATTCATATTTTGTAATTAAGATAATTTCAAGAGTGATAAAATTTAAAACGAGCTGTGGCCAGTATAGGTCTGTTGCCACTTTTTCACATGTTTATTGAATACAGCAGTAGGAAAAAAACTTTAAGCCCCCAAGATTGTAAAGGAGATCACAATGGGAATGTATTTGGTATCAAACAGGCTCCTTTCGAACAGTTTCAAAAATTTGTAAATAAGACTACTAAAAACATCTAGTAGAATTTTTCCAGAAACCCTCAAACACAGGTTCCTTTTGTTATTGGACCCTCATACAATGGGGTCTGATTGCAGGCTGCTGTCCTGCAGGACAGATGGGTGTTGTATCTGGCCTTGGGCAATAGGCACAGATTAGAAAATATTTACATTTGAGTTAATGCAATGCTCAGAGCCACCTCAGAGGAGTCTTGTGAGGTACGGCTTTTGTCTTGCAAACCACACCTAGGAAGTTTCAGGCCAAAACAACATTACTGACTGATCTATCCAGGTGTGACTCAAAATAAAGTTCAAACGTAAGATCTCTGAAATTCTAATAAGACTATGTAGAACTTATAAAGGCATTGAAATCTGGCCTGCCTACTCCATACAAAATTATTATAGATTGAGAAGGTTGTTTTTTTTGCGTTGCATCCTGACAATTGTAAAAGCATTTGCTTCTAATGAGCTAATTTTAAAGAACCAGTAAAACAATCTCATTGGAAAGTTTTTCCTCAAGGAATGGCTGATATAGCCTTACCTTATGTGAGAAAAAAGTTTTTGTCTCTGATTCAATACAAGAAGCTAAGATTTTAAATCTTTCAGTGTATATATTATTCATATAATTTTTTTTACAGGCCTTTGCCCTTAACAATTTGCTTTAAAAATTTTGGAGTTGTTGTTGCTTCAGAAAAGATTCAAAGGTATATATCATTTATAACCTAAACAAATTGACACAGGAAATTCAAAGAAAAGATAATTTACTTACTCTAAATGATTTTCTAAGTTTTTAGGATGTATTGATTGGCTAAGACATTGCTTTAAGCTTGCCACAGGATGACTTAAACCTCTGATGTGCTCAAGATGGATGCAAATTAACTAGTGAAAGACAAATGACTTTACAGATAATAGAAAAGGTTACTATAATCAGTTGTTTATGTTATGTGTTCACAGCTATTCCTTGGCAATTGCAGCATTAATAGAGAGTCACACTATTTAATCTCCAAGTAAAGCTTTAGCCTCCTACTATAAAGCTGTTGGTGTGTTAATAAAGTATTGCAGGATAGAATCATGAAAATATTTTGAAAAGAATGTCTTTAAAACCTGATGAAACATTTGCTCCTTGTTTCAAATGTTAATCAAATTTGTCATTGCAGAATATTGATATATGATATATTGCATTGCAAGCCTTTTAGGTAAACTTGATAATCATTATTCAAAATATAATTGTTAAAATTTGCTTCCATTCATGCTTTTATTTCCTACAGATTTATACATGCATCCCACAAAGTATACATCTATTGTATTTATAACAGCTCTTCTATTGGAGAGAAGCTCATGTATTTGGATCACATGTTTATTCATTTTAGTTTCCCCCTGCTTCAGCACAGATAATTGAATTGGGTGCTGTAGCTGCTATTTTTAAAATGTTAAAAAATCAAGGTTTTAATTTGTATACTGAAAGCCAATATATCTATATCTATCCCTTTCTCTTTCTCTATCTATCTATCTATCTATCTATCTATCTATCTATCTATCTATCTATCTATCTATCTATCCATCTATCATCTATCTATCTATATATCATGACTTACAATTGTTTGAAATTGTTCCTTTTTTAGATACTACTAAGTTTCAAATTTTGCAATCATTTATGCAAATACAACTCAAGTTAAGAAAAGGTACTGTTCCTTCAAATGACTCTCCTCTGGACATTTAACAGCTCATCCTGGGGTGGAGAGACGACTTGGTGGTTAAGAGCACTGATTGTTGTTTCAAAGGTTCTGAGTTCTATTCCCATCAACCACATGATGGGTCGCAACCATCTATACTGTGATCTGACACCCCCTTCTGGTTTGTCTGAAGACAGCTACAGTATATTTACATATGGTAAATTAATACATCTTTAAGAAAGAACTCATCCTAGATTGCCTGGACAAGATCATTTAAGGCAAGCCTAAAAGAGATTTGTATCCCAGGCAGTCTATAGGTCTTGCATAGGAACAATTGGCCATACAATAATATTCTTTACATCGTCAAAATAGTAATGGCTGAGAATAGTTTTATATATTCAGATAATATGCACATCAAATTGTAAAGGCTTGTTCTCGGTGTCCTCAGTTTCTAACTGTAGCACATAGTGGTTTTAATTCTAGAGGACATAATCAATTATTACAAATGTATGGTACTCATATTTCTGATTTTAGAAAATTGAAATATATGCATGTGACTAATGATACATTTTCAGGCTTTCATTCCTTCTCTCCAAAGGGATCTCCCCAGCTGAGTGAGAAACTCACCCATGCATGGCACAGCAGAGTACCCACCAGTCTTCCTGAGTGGTACAAATGGTCCCCATGTTCCTGCATGAACCTAGTGAATGCAGGCCCAACTCAGGCCGACCCCCTCAGGCACCCAAAAACGAAAGTAGGACAGCGAGCTGTGAAAACAGGGGAAATCATTGTCTAAGTGAAAGTACATGACTAACAAATTGGTTAGTCGGACAAGGAAGAGCCACAATTAGCTGAAGGGAGCCTCCAAACATAGTGTAATGGGAGTGTGGTAGCAACTTTGGTTCCATGACATTGTGGTCTCTCTCATTTTTAAAAAAAACTCTAGTGTTTTGCTTAGGATTTTCTGTTTCATTTACTGTTCCTCACTTCCAGCACTGATGCCCACCCACCCTCACTCACCCACCTGCCCACTTTTCCAAAATTAAACACAGAGTTAGAGTAAATTTAAAAAGTGGTGAAATGGATAAAATTCCCATTTGTGTCTTTGTTTTTGTTGTTTTTTTTGTTTGTTTTTTTGTTTTGTTTTTATAAGAATACTTTTTCATAGTGAATTGCTTTCACTTTGACAAGAAAAAAAGTATTTTATTCACTGCTTTCCCTGGGTTGTGTGAGTGTGTGTGTGTGTGTTACTATATCAGTTCTCTATCTTTCTTCCTTTCTTCCTTCCTTCATTTCTTTCTTTCCTTCTTTCTTTCTTTCTACCTGGCAGCCTCTGTTCTGGGATCGACTGCACTGAGGAGACAGGTACCCAGGTTGCCCCCAATATAACATCAGTGTGGACACAGCATTTTGGGGCTTCCATCTGCTCCCAAAAGCGGGACAGCACTGCGGTCGACTGGGCGCAAGCTCTGCTGTGAGCCATCCCGCCTGCAGTGTGAACTTCACCGCCAAGAGAGTGCAGAGTGAACTCCACCATCTTTGCTCCAGCACCAGGGCAGCTGGGACCACCAGGCTCAGAGAGAGACAGGCATAATATTGCTTGGGTCTCTGGCAGCTTGTGTGTACCCTGCTCCCAAGAGCTGGGAAGATTTGCAGTAATTGACGAGCCAGCACTGCTGTGGGACTTCAGCCCTGCAAAGCGAAGCCCCTTCCCCCCCCCCGGGAGAGATCACAAATGCCTGCACAGAGCGGGAGCCTACCAGCCTCCCTTTGGCGACCTTTGCTCTGGGAATACACTACGCTGAGCCTTTGGATGAGCAGGGACTAGCCAATATAACATCTCTTGGGGCAAGGTACATCAGGGCTCCAAAGACACTCAGGAGCAGGGCAAGCCCCAGAAATCAGTGCCAGGGGAATCCCTGTAATCCAGGGGGTCATGAAATAGCTTGGCAGGCTCACAGGAGGTCCAACCAACAGCCAGTGACAGCAGGACCAACTAACACCAGAGGTAACCAGATGGCAAAAGGCAAACATAGGAACTTTACTAACAGAAATCAAGTAATATGGCACCATCTGAACCCACCTCTCCAACAGCAGCAAGTCCTGGATACCCCACCACACCCAAAAGACAAGATCTGGATTTACAATCACTTCTCATGATGCTATTAGAGGATCACAAGAAGGACACAAATAAAGCTAATAAAGAATTACAGGACACCATGAATCAAGGGTTAGAAACCCTTACAAAGATACACAAAAATCCCTTAGAGAAATGCAGGAGAACACGGATCAACAGATGGAGGCCCACAAGGAGACAACACAAAAATCGCTTAAAGAAATGAATCAGCAAGTAGATGCCATTTCAAAGGAATCACAAAAATTGCATAAAGAAACGCAGAAGATTATGGGTCAACAGATGGATGCACATAGGGACGCAACACAAAAATTGCTTAAAGAAATGAATCAAAGGATAGATGCCCTTACAAAGGAAACATGAGAACGGCTTAAAGAAATGCAGGAGACGATGGTTCAACAGATGGAGGCTCATGAGGAGGAAACACAAAAATCGCTCAGAGAAATGCAGGAGAACTTGGGTCAACAGGCAGAAATCCTGAAAGAGGAAATGCAAAAATACCTTAAAGAAATACAGGAAAATACAAACAAGTGAAGGATCTCAGCAAATCCATCCAGCATCTTAAAAGGAAGTAGAAACAACTAAGAAATCACAAAGGGAAACAACTTTGGAGATAGAAAACCTTGGGAAGACATCAGGAGTCATAGATGCAAACATCAACAACAGAATACAAGAGATGGAAGAAACAATCTCAGGTGCTGAAGAAGCATTGTCTCAACAGTCAAAGAAAATGCAAAATGCAAAAAAGGTGTAACCCAAAACATCCAGGTAATCAAGGACACAATGAGAAGAGCAAACCTAAGGATTATAGGTATAGATGAGAGTAAAGATTTGAAACTTAAAGGACCAGTAAACATCTTCAACAAAATTATGGAGGAAAACTTCCTTAACCTAAAGAGAGATGCCAATGAACGTACAAGAAGCCTACAGAACTCCAAACAGACTGGACCAGAACAGAAATACCTCCCGTTACATACTAATTAAAACATTAAATGTATTAAACAAAGAAAGAATATTAAAAGCAGTAAGAGAAAAGGGCCAAGTAATATACAAAGGAAGACCTATCCAAATCACATCAGACTTCTCTCCAGAGTCTATGAAAGCCAGAAGATCCTGGGCAGATCTCATGCAGACACAAAGAGAGCACAAATGCCAGCCTAGACTACTCTACCCAACAAAACTCTCAATCACCATAGATGGAGAGACCAAGATATTCCATGATTAAACCAAATTTTCACAATATCTTTCCACAAACCCAGCCCTGCAAAGGATAATAGGTGGAAACCGCCAATACAGGGAGAGAAACAACACCCTGGAAAAAATGAGATAGTAACCTTCTTGCTTCAAACACAAAAGTAGATAACCACTCAAACATAAAGATAGCATCAAGAATGGCAGGTGGCAATAATCACTATGCCTTAATCTCTCTTAATATCAATGGTCTCAATTCCCCAATAAAAAGACATAGAGTAGCAGACTGGATATGTAAACAGGACCCAGCGTTTTGCTGCATGCAGGAAACACACTTCAGTGTCAAAGACAAACACTACCTCAGAGTAAGAGGCTGGAAAACAATTTTACAAGCAAATGGTCCAAAGAAACGAGCTGGAGTAGCCATCCTAATATCAGATAAAATTGACTTTCAACCTAAAGTCGTCAAAAAAGACACAGAAGGACACTACATACTGATCAAGGGAAAAATCCACCAGGAAGAACTCTCAATTCCGAATATCTATGCTCCAAATGCAAGGGCACCCTCATTTGTAAAAGAAACTTTACTAAAGCTCAAAGCACACATCGCACCTCACACAATAATAGTGGGTGACTTCAACACCCCACTCTCTGAAATGGATCGTTCAGGAAAGCAGAAACTAAACAGGGACACAGTGAATCTAATTTAAGCCTTGGACCAAATGGAACTAACATATATATATATATATATATATATATATATATATATATATATATATATATATATATATATATATATATATATATATATATATATATATATTGAACATTTCATCCTAGAGCAAAAGAATACGCCTTATTCTCAGCACCTCATGGTACATTCTCCAAAATCAACCATATAACTTTTCATAAATCAGACCTCAACAGATATAAGAAGATAGAACTAATCCCATGCCTCCTATCAGATCACTATGGAATAAGGGTGGTCTTCAATGGCAACAAAAACAACAGAAAACTCACATATACCTGGAGGCTGAACAATGCTCTACTCAATGATAACTTGGTCAATGTAGAAATAAAGAAAGAAATCAAAGACTTCTTGAAATTTAATGAAAATGAAGGCACAACATACCCTAATTTATGGGACACAATGAAAGCAGTGCTAAGAGGAAAATTCATAGCCCTAAGTGCTGCCAAAAAGAAACGGGAGACAGCATACACTAGCTGCTTAATAGCACACCTGAAAGCCCTGGAACAAAAAGAAGCAAATACACCAAAGAGGAGTAGAAGGCAGGAAATCATCAAGCTCAGGGCTGAAATCAATCAAGTAGAAACAAATAAAACCTTACAAAGAATCAACAAAACGAGGAGTTGGTTCTTTGAGAAAATCAACAAGATAGATAATCCCTTAGCCAGACTAACCAGAGGGCACAGAGACATTATCCAAATGAATAAAATCAGAAACGAAAAGGGAGAGATAACATCAGAAACTGAGGAAATTCAAAAAATTATCAGATCCAACTACAAAGCCTGTATTCACACACACACACACCATACACACATATGCACACAACTGAATTACATAAAATTTAAAAAGATATAGAAGAATGTTACCAAAACCTTTATACTGGGAGTCTACTTTTCACTGTTCTCCTAAGGTGATAGAACTACAGGAACCTCTAGAGAAAGGATCAGATGGGTAGAGATGACTGGGTTTATTTTCAGACACTTTACAAATAACTCTCAATTTTAAGAATATTATCAAAGACACACTTGTGAAATTGTCAGGTACAGCACAGCATCTTGAAATAATCTTTTCTATGTGTACAATTTAGATGACTCTTCAAAAGATCAGCTTTGACACCACAGAGTAGCCTGAGATAGGTAGCTGGTGAGAGTCAGTGATGAGATAAGCTGACATGAGTTGGTTGTTCCAGAAACTCACAGGGGCTGCTGGCTCTGACATCCAGTGTTAGAGAAGAGAAAGTGAAAGGAGGGAACCAGGCATTCACAGGCACATGCACTCACACATACACATTCATATGCTCATGCACATTAGCACACATATACAGTGGTTGAAACAAATATAAGTTCTAGCAACTTAACACATATAAATACATCCATTTGTACACACAGAGACAGAGAGACAGATAAACACAAACACACTCACACATTTGTTGGATGGAGCCAAGCTCTTACATCAGGTTCCAAGCATTTCACATAAACACATATGTACTCATATACACATGCACATATACATATATACACATACTAGTGGGTGTGTGGAACAAATTTCCAACAGGCAGGCTCCAAGCATTTGGCACATGCACATATATAGATATATGCACAGATGAACATATATAAATGTTTACATACTAGTAAGTGGATGTAACACTGTTCTAAGAAACAGGTTCCAAATATTTCTCACATAATACACATACATATATACACACAACTGGTGGAAGGAGCAAGTTCTAAAACATACCTAGATATCGTTTCATATATCCATATGTGGAGATAAAATGAATGGAAGAAAGTTTTAACACACTCTTACACACAGTTTACATGCAAAAACACACACACATATATATTTATATAATACATACATACATAAATATATACATACAAGTTGGAATGTATAAAGTTCCAACATATATCTACACAAAGTTTACACATACACATGCATACACATAGTTGATGGGCAGAAAGTACAGTGTTCCAACTACTTTATTTTTTCTCCCATCACTTATGTAACCCAGAAAAAATCTTGCAGGAAGTAAAATATTTCATTTTAATTTTCGTCTAGTGAATCACTATGAAAAAAACAGTATGTTCCCAATAACTTCACAAGAAATATTGCATAGTACAGGTAGATAAAACAATAAACTACTTATAGAGTTTATTGTAGAAAAGAATAAACTGTTATAGTGTAAGGCAGGAAGGTAATTTTTCAGCCAATTTCTCTTACTGGCAGACAGAAATCTGAAGTTACAAAAATTGGAGCAATTATTTTATTAATCTTTTTTCTTTTTTTAATTAAATTACATTATTTATTTACATTCCAAATACTGCCTCACTTCCCACTCCTTGCTCCAGAATTTTTCATCTCATCACCCTCTCCTTTACATATGAAATGGTGCTTCCCATTCTCAGCCACCAGCATCCTCTGCCCCTTCCCTTAGACTTGAAACCTTTACAGGATTAGATGCACTCACTCCCAGGGAAGTGTGTCTTAAGACAGTCCTCTGCTACATATATACCAGAGATCATGACCCAACCAATTTATGCTCTTTGGTTGGTGGTTGAGTCTCTGAAAGTTCTCAGGAGTCCAGTTAAGTTTACAAAGTTTTTCTTCCTTTGGAGTCGCCATCCTCTTCTGCTCCTTTAATTTTTCACCCTATTTGATAGAGGTTCCTAATCTCAGTCTAATTGTTGGCTGTAAGTATTTACTTCTGTCTCAGTCAGCTGTTGGTAGAAACTCTTGGAGGACAGTTATGCTAGGCTCCTGTCTGCAAGAAGACCAAGTATCAATAATAGTGTCAGTGTTGGATGCCTCTGTGTGGAATGGAACCAAATCTGAACTGGGCACTAGATGGCCTTTCCTTCAGTCTCTGCTCCATTTTTGTCTATTTATCCTTTAGACATAAAACAATTCTGGGCCAAAAATATTGAAGACGTGTGTGTCACCCCATCCCACCACTAGGGATCCTATTTAGCTACTTGAGTTGGTCTATTTAGGTTTCAACTCCCCATTGTTGGTCATTTCAGCTAAGGATATCCATATTGAGTTCTGAAATACTCGCACACCCTAGATATCTTGGACATTCTAGATGTCTCCCAACCACTCCCAACCTACATCCCTGCAGCTGCATATTTCTATTCATTTTCCCTGTCCTCTGGGTTTCTCTTCCATTTATCGCCATACCTGATCCTGTTTCCCTTTTCCCCTCAACCTCACAACTCCCACACGAGTTCTTCCTTTCCCCTGTCTTCCATAATTGTTTTGTTCACCCTTCTAAGTAGGATTGAAGTATCCTGACTTGGGCCTTTCTTCTTGTTAAATTTCATAAGGTCTTTAAGTTATATCACAGTTATCCTTTATATTTTGACTAATATGTACTTATAAGAGAGTATATACCATGTGTGTCCTTTAAGTTCTGGGCCTTTTTGCTAGAAATACTTTCTAGTTCCATCCACTTTCTGGCAAATTTCATACAGTCCTTGTTTTTAACAGCTGAATAGAATAACATTGTGTAATTGAACCAAACATTCTGTATCTATTTCTCTATTGAAGGGCATCTGTGTTGTTTTCAGCTTCTGACTATTTTGAATAATGCTGCTATGAACAGGGTAGAGCATGTGTCTTTATGGTATACTGGTGCATTTTTGGATATATGCCCAGAATTGATATAGGTGAGTATTCAGGTAGAACTATTTCCAATGTTCTAAAGATCTACAAAATTAATTTTTAGAGTGGTTGTACCAGTTAAATTTGCAGCAGCATTAGAGGAATGTTCCTGTTTCTCCTTATCCTCACCAGAATGTGCTAATACTTGAGTTATCTTTAAAATAACCTTGTATAAATCAAAAGGCTTTGCTTTTATATAAAAATTAATCATATGTATTTTAAATGCTTTGAATGCATATTTACTAATCAGCAATCCTTATTAAATTATATCAGTTACCTGAGTGCAAATATGGGTACAAGAAATCAATCATCACAGAGATGCCTGAAAAAATTTAAGTATTATTATTATTGTGAGTGCCAGAAATACTGCACACTGACTAGTTTCAAGCCCATTTGGAGTTTTCATACAATTCTTAGAATAAGAGGGAAGTTATGACAGGAAACAGAGCAGAAACCCTTAATAGCATGAAATCCTCAGGACACAGTTCTTGGAATCTTGCCTTAACCAAGGTGTACCCATAGTGGTGGTGCTAACCAATGGGTCACATTCTATGAGTTTTAAAGCCATTTGTCATTCCTAGAGCATGGCCCTGTGAAACTCTGGCCATTAAAATTCTTGGCATTTATCACATTATTCTTGAAATAAAACATTGGTCACAATACTACTATAATATTTAGGAACTATCAACGATGAAGGATTTATAAGTTAAATATTCCTGGGCCTAGTTTATAAATGGTAAATTACTTTCATAAAAAATATTTTCTTAACTTTCCTCTCTCAGGTTCTTTAATAATATACAAGTAGAAATCAGAGAGTTGAGAATGAAGCTTTGAGTCTTCAGGTATCCATTTGCATCTCAGAGCCAAGGCTGTGCCACAGATATCCATACCCAATACCCTGCAGAGAGAGCTGGTCTCCCCGGAGTGTTGACACACCTAGATCACAGGCTCACAGGCTCATAGGAGAGACAAGCTCCAGTCAGAGACAAAAAACAAAGTAACACCAGAGATAACCATAAGGGGAGAGGCAAACCCAAGAACCTAAGAAACAAAAACCAAAGCTTCTTGAAATCAACAGAACCTAGTTTTCCCAATACAGCAAGTCCTGAATACCCAAACACACCAAAAAAAGCAAGATTCTCATTTAAAATCATATATCATAATGGTGATAGAAGACTTTAAGGAGAACATAAATAACTCCCTTAAAGAAATACAGAAGAACACAGATAAACACATAGAAGACCTTAAAGAGGAAACACAAAAATCCCTTAAAGAATTGCAGGAAAACACAACCAAACAGGTGAAGGAATTGAAAAATCCCACCCAGGATCTAAAATTGGAAAGAGAAAAAATAAAGAAATCACAAAGGGAGAGAACACTGGAAGTAGAAAACCTAGTAAAGAGATCTGGAGTCATCAATCTAAACATCACCAACAGAATACAAGAGATAGAAAAGAGAATCTCAGGTGCAGAATATACCATAGAAAACATTGACACAGCAATCAAAAAAATGCAACATTCAAAAAGCTCCTAAACGAAAACATCCAAGAAATCCAGGACACAATGAGAACACTAAACCTATTGATAATATGTATAGAAGAGTGTGAAGATTCCCAACTTAAAGGGCCAGTAAATATCTTCAACAAAACTATAGAAGTAAACTTCCCTTATATAAAGAATGAGATGCTCATGAACATACAAGAAGTCTACAGAACTCTAAAAAGATTGGACCAGAAATGAAATTCCTCCCGTCACATAAGTGTCAAAACACCAAACGCACAAAAGAAAGAAAGAAGTTAAAAGCAGTAGAGAAAAAGGTCTAGTAACAAATAAATGGAGACCCATCATAATTACACCAGACTTCTCAACAGAATCTCTAAAAGACAGAAGATCCTGGGCAGATTTCACACAGACTCTAAGAGAACACAAATGCTAACGCCGACTACTATATCCAGCAAAACTCTTCATTACCATAGAGGGAGAACCCAAGATATTCCATGACAAAATCAAATTTACACAGTATCGTTTCACAAATTCAGCCCTATAAAGGATAATAGATGGAAAACTCCATCACAAGGAGGGAAACTGAACCCTAGAAAAAGCAAGAAAATAATTCTCTTTTAAAAAACCCAAAGGAAGATGGCCAGACAAACATAATTCTACCTCTAAGGACAAAAATAACTGGAAGGAACAATCATTTTTTTCTTAATATCTCTTAATATCAATGAAATCAATTTTCCAATAAAAAGACATAGAATGACAGAGTAGATAGGTTAACAGGACCAGCATTTTTCTGCATACAGGAAATGTACCTCAGTGATAAAGAAAAACACTACCTCAGAGTAAAAGGCTGAAAAAAATTTGCCCAATCAAATGTTCCCAAGAAACAAAGTTGAGTAGCAATTCTCATATTAAATAAAATCGGTTTTCAACCAAAAGTTATCATAAAAGATAAGGAAGGACATATCATACCCATGAAAGGAAAAATCCACCAAGATGAACTCTCAATTCTGAACATCTGTGCTCCAAATGCAAGGGCATCCACATTCATAAAAGAAACTTTACTAAATCTCAAAGACATATTGTACTGCACTCATTAATATTGGCAGACTTCAGCACCCTACTCTCATCAAGGGACAGATCATGGAAACAGAAACTAAACAGAGGCACAGTGAAACTAACAGAAATTATGAACCAAATGAATTTAACAGATATCTATAAAATATTTCATCCTAAAATAAGAATATACCTTCTTCTCAGCACCTCATGGTACCTTTTCCAACATTGACCATATAATCAGTTCCAAAAAAGGCCTCAACAGATAAAAGAAGAGTGAAATAATGCTATAAATTCTATCAGATCACCACGGACTAAGGCTGGTCTTCAATAACAGAAAAAGAAACAAACAAAAAACCCAGAAAGTCCATATACACATGGAAGCTGAACAATGTTCTTCTCAGTGATAACTTTGTCAGAGAAGAAATAAGGAAAGAAATTAAAGACTGTCTTGATTTAATGAAACTGGAGACCCACCCAGTATACACAGTTTTGGGACACAATGAGAGCAGGTGTAAGAAGAAAACTCATAGCTCTGAGTGCCTTCAAAAGGAAACTGGAGAGAAGATACACTAGGAGCTTGACAGCAAATCTGAAAGCTCTAGAATAAAAGAAAGCAAATAGTCCCAAGAGGGGTAGACAACAGGAAATAATCAAACTCGGGATTGAAATCAACCAAGTAGAAACAAAAAGAATTATACGAAGAATCAACCAAACCAAGAGTTGGTTTTTTGAGAAAATCAATAAGATAGATAAACCCTTAGCCAGACTAACCAGAGGGCACAGAGACAGTATCCAAATCAATACAATCAGAAATGAAAAGGGAGGCAAAACTACAGAAAGCAAGGAAATTCAAAAACTCCTCAAATCCTTCCACAAATGCATATATTCAGCAAAACTGGAAATTTTGTAGGAAATCAACGATTTTCTAGGCAGAAACCAGGGACCAAAGTTAAACCAGGATCATATAAGCCATCTAAACAGTACCATAACCACTAAAGAAATAGAAGCAGTCAATAATAGTCTTCCAACCAAAAAAACCCTAGGACAAGATGGGTTTAATGCAGAGTTCTATCAGACCTTCAAAAAAGACATAATACCAATACTCTTCAAACTATTCCACAAAATATTAACAGAAGGAAAACTACCCAATTTGTTATACGAAGCCACAATTAAGCTTATACCTAAACCACACAAAGATCCAACAAAGAAAGAGAACTTCGAGCAAAATTCCCTTATGAATATCAATGCAATAATAATCAAATTCTCATAAACCGACTCCAAGAACACATCAAAATGGTCATTTAGCATAATCAAGGAGTCTTCATTCCAGGGATGTAGGGATGGTTCAATACACAGAAATCCATTAATGTGTATTTCTATGTGGATACACTATATTAAAATCTCATAGAAAAACACCACATTATCATATCATTAGATGCTGAGAAATTATTTGACAAAACCCAACACCTCTTCATGGTAAAAGTCTTGGAAAGATCAGGAATTCAAGGTCTATACCTAAACATATTAAAAGCATAATAGAGCAACCCAATAGCTAACTTCAAACTAAATGGAGAGGAACTTGAAGCAATCCCACTGAAAACAGGGACTAGACAAGGCTGTCTACTCTCTCCCTACCTACTCAATATAATACTCAAAGTCCTAGCCAGAACAATTAGACAAAAAAAGGAGGGGGTTGAATGGGATAAAATTGAAAATGAAGAAGTCAAAATATCATTATTTGCAGCTGATATGACGGGATAATTATGTAAACCCAAAAATTCAATCAAAGAGTTCCTAAACCTGAAAAACAACTTAAGCGAAGTGGCTGGATATAAAATTAAAGAAATCAATAGCCTTCTTCTACTCAAAGGATAAACAGGCTGAGAAAGAAATTGGGGAAACAACAACCTTCACAATAGTCACAAATATAAAAATACCCTGGTATGACTCTAACCAAGCAAGTGAAAGATCTGTATGACAAGAACTTCAAGTCTCTGAAGAAAGAAATTGAAGATCTCAGGAGATGGAAAGATCTCCTATGCTAATGGATTGGCAGGATTGCATAGTATAAATGGCCATCTTGCCAAAAGCAATATACAGATTAATTGTAATCTCCATCAAAATTACAACTCAATGCTTCATAGAATTAGAAAGAGCAATTTTCAAATTTATTTGGAATAGCAAAATACCCAGGATAGCAAAAACTATTCTCAACACTAAAAGAACTTCTGGGGGAATATTGATCACTGACTTTAAGCTGTATTATAGAGAAATCGCAATAAAAACTTCATGGTATCGATACAGAGACAGGTCAGTAGATCAATGGAGCAGAATTGAAGATGAAGAAATGAATCCACACACCTTTGGTCACTTGATCTTTGACAAAGAATCTAAAAACCACCCAGTGGAAAAAAGACAGGATTTTCAACAAATGATGCTAGTTCACCTGGAGGTCATCATGTAGAAGAATGCAAACCAAACCATTATTATCTCCTTGTACAAAGGTCAGTTCAAGTGGATCAAGGACCTCCTGGTAAAACTAGATACACTAAAACTAATAATTGATTAAGTGGGGGAAAGCCTCATACACATGGGCACAGGGAAAATTTCCTGAGCAAAACACCAATGGCTCAAACTCTAAGATCAACAATTGAGAAATGGGACCTCATGAAACTGAAAAGTTTCGGTAAGGCAAAGGACACTGTCAACAGGATAAAACATCAACCTACATATTTCAGAAAGGTCTTTACCAATCCTACACGCAGTAGAGGGTTAATATCCAATATATACAGAGAATTCAAGAAGTTAGACTCCAGAGAACCAAATAACCCTATTAAAAAATGGCATACAGCGTTAAACAAAGAATTCTCAACTGAGGAATATTAAATGAGTTTGAAGCACCTAAAGGAATGTTCAGCATCCTTAGTCATCTGAAAATAAAAATCAAAACAACCTTGAGATTCCACCTCACACCAATCAGAATGGTTAAGGTCAAAATCTCAGGTGACAGAAGATGCTAGGATGTGGAGAAGGAGGAAAACTCCATTTTTGGTGGAATTAGAAGATGGTATAACCACTCTGGAAATCAGTCTGGCAGTGCCTCAGAAAACTGGACATAGTACTACCTGAAGAACCAGCTATAGCTCTCCTGGGCATGTACCCAAATGATTTTCAAATATATAACAAGGACACATGCTCCACTATATTCATAGAAGACTCATTTATAATAGCCAGAAGCATGAAAGAATCTAGATGCCCTTCAACAGAGGAATGGATACAGAAAATGTTGTACATTTACATAATGGAGTACTACTCATCTATTAAAAACAATGAATTCATTAAATTCTTAGGCAAATGAATGGATCTAGAAAACATCATCCTGAGTGAGGCAACCCAGTCCCAAAAGAACACACATGGTATCCACTCACTGATATGTTGTTATTAGCTCCAAAACTCAGAATACCCAAGATGCAATTGACAGAACATATGAAGCTCATGAAGAAGGAAGATCAAAGTGTGTTTGCTTCAGTCCTTCTTAGAATATAGAAAAAAAACTCATGAGAGGTAGAGGGTAGCAGTAATTTGAGATGAAGAGAGGAGGGGGAGGAAAAGGAGGCCAGGATCAGGTATGGGAGGAGACTGGAAAGATATACAATGGGTCAGGAATCAGAATAGAGGTGTATTTCAATGGGGATGGGGAAGAGGGTATAGTCACCAGTGAGTCCCTGAGGCCAGGAAAGCAAGAGATTTCCAGGACCCAAAGGGGATGAGATTAGCTGAAATGCCCCAACAAAGGGGAGGGAGAATCTGTATGGACCATATCCAAAATTTAGGCGAGGCACCCAGTTGGGGGATGCAGCTAGCTACCCAATCATCTCCAAATTTTTAACCCAGAATTGCTCCTGTCCAAAGGAAATACAGGGACAAAGTATGGAGCAGAAACTGAAGGAAAGATCATCCAGAGACTGCCCCACATAGGTATCAATCTCTTATACAGTCACTAAACCCAGACACAATTGTGGATCCCAAGAAGTATTTGCTGACAGGAGCCTGATATAGCTGTCTTCTGGGAGGCTCTACCAGAGCCTGACAATACAGAAGAGGATGCTCGCAGCCAACCATTGTAATGAGCACAGGGGCCCCAATGGAGGAGTTAGAGAAAGGACTGAAGGAGCTAAAGGGGTTTGCAACGCCATAGGAAGAACAACAATAACAATGAATCAGACCCACCGGAGCTCCAAGGGACTAAACCTCCAACCAAAGAGTCCACATGGAAGGGCCCCTGGCTTCAGCCACATATGTAGCACAGAATGGCCTTGTATAGCATCAATAGGAGGAGAGGCTCATTGTACTCTAAAGGCTTGATACCCCATTGAACAGGAATGCCAGGGCAGTGAGCTAGAAGTGTGTGTGTGTTTGGGACAGCACCCTATTAGAAGCAGGGGGACTGGAATGGGATGGGAATTTCCAGAGGGGAACCAGGAAATGGGATAACATTTGAAATGTAAATAAATAAAGTATCCAATTAAAAAAAAAGAACAGGGATTAAAAGTAAAATATATTCAAGCAGCTCTCTTGCCATGGATATGTTTTTGCAGAGGAAAAAAAGGACAAAACTTAAAGAAAGAATGGAAGAAGACCTATAAGACTAATTGGATGGGGTGAAGAATTCTGAGAGAGGGAATTGGGAAGAGGAATAACATTTGGAATGTGAATAAATAAAATAATTTAATTTAAAAAAAAGAATTAGGTTTTGAATAATATCACCTAGAATTGACATAATTTTTAGCTCTTAAGTGGATGCTGGGAAGTAAATTCTTGTCCTCCAAAAGAATAGCATATGTGTTTGTGTGTGTGTGTGTGTGTGTGTGTATGCTGTTTGTCTTTGTATGTTGTTACATGTTAACTATAACTCTTTTACAAGATCAGTAAACAACAGCCCTATCTGACTCAACTATTAAAGAACACCTAATATACTTCACACTTCAAGAATTGGCTTGAATTCATCCCAAACTTTATGTAGTCTATGTCTTCTAATGAGGTTCTAAGCCCAAACCCATCACTACAATTTTGCACTGGAAATACAGGTTCTAATATCCTAAGAGGCTTAGCCACAGACTTTTGGTTTCTTTGTGCGATGAAATGAGGTAAACTGACTAAGGATCTTCATCTCTCCCTGTTCTGCCTTTCTCACTCCCCTGCTCTAACAATGGAAATCAACTGCAGTCTTCCCTATCCCTTGCCTCCAACTCCCAAGAATCACACCAATCTTCCACTCCTAACACTCCAACCTACTGTTTGCTTTCTCTCAGTCCTTCACTCCAGAAAAAATTCCCTGCTCTCCAAAAGGACACTCCAGGCAGAAAATAAAAGATAAGCTGAATGGAGATATTTAAGGTTTCTGTTCTTCCATATCCAAACTGTCAGTTTTATCTCCACTGTTATAACAGACCTACATGTAAGTTCTAACATCAATCCAGGAGAATAAATGAGCAGATCTGGGTAGATCATTTGGCTTTCTTTCCGTTGAGCATCTCCAGAAATCCACCCTATTCCCATTCCTAAGTCTCAGGTCTTAGTATCCACAAGAAGGCTTTCACTGGAAACCCAAGTTTTCTTACCTACAATGCCAACATAAAATATTCTACCCAATAGCACTTATCTACCTAGAAGAGAAACAGAAACCAAGAAAAAACACCAAATCAAAACTAAAAGAACCAAGTATCACAAAGAACTCTAACATTTCTGAAAACATACTTACACACCAGCATAAAAAACACACACAATAAAATATTGCCAGAAAAAGAGGACTTAGATGGAGCACAGGAACACTACCACAGAAGTGCCTGAATATTCTCACATAGCTAAAACACAGGAAAAACACTTCCAAACAGCATTTATAAATATTATAGATTATCTTAACGATGACATTAAGAAATCCTTTAAGAAATCCCAGAAAAAGCAAACAAACATGGGAAGAAAATGAATAAAATTGTTCAATAAAAAGAAAATAAATATTAAAAAAGGAACAAAAATCATATGTTAGATTTCTGAAAATGATAAACAAATTTAAGCAGAAAATCCATCATCAGTCATGACCATCAGAATGGATATTTTAACTTAATACTTCAAAGTATTTCAAAAAAGAGTACTCAGCAACATATGAAAAAAAATAAAACAAACAAAATCCAGAATTTCTAGTGAAATATTCAATAGGAAAAGAACGTCTTTCTGTATTTCTCATTATTCTTTATTTCATATTATACTATAAAATTGCAATAATAAAAACATCATAACATTTGCATAAAGAGACAAGCTGATCAATCCACAAACCTATGCACACCTGACCCTTTAATAAAATGGCCAGAAAAACACACTGGAAGATGTACCTTAAAAGTATCTTAAAATAACGGTACTTATGAATTTTTTTGTCTGCATGTAGAATTATGAAAATGGATCCATAAGGATCATCCTGCATAAAAGCTCAAGGGTACATTTATGAAAATCCTCAACATAAAACGATACCCTGAACCTGATAATGAAGATAATGGGGAATGGGATTGAAATCACTGGAACACGAGAATACTTGCTGAATAGAATTCCATTATTGCAGGGGCAGTAAAAAACAACAATTAATAAATAGGGTCTCACAAAGACAGAAAATCTTTAAGACAAAGGATTATATATATCATTCAGACAAAATAGCAGTCTACAGAACAGAAGAGTATTTTTAACAACTCCACATCTGTTAAAAGATTGGTATCCAAAATACATTTGGCACACAAAAAAACTGCATATTAAACAAAAACAAATAATCCAATTTACAAAATACAGTATAAATCAAACAGGGAATTCTTAAAAGTGGAATATCAAATAGTTGAGAAACACATAAAGAAATATTTGTTTGCCCTATTTTATTACAAACTGGTTTATAGTCGTTTGTTGCCTTTTGGATGCCTGCACTTTTCTGAAAAGTAAAGGAGGCATACTGGATCTGTGGGAAAGATGTGGTGTGGGGCAGGTAGAAGGAATTGAGATGGAGAAACTCTGGTTTGTAATGTACAATGTGAGAGAAGAATAGACTTTCAAACAAAAAGACATGATCAACATTCTTAGACATCAGAGAAACGCAAATCAAAACTACTTCTTTTAACTGCCAAACTTAATAAGATCAAGCACAAAGGAGTAAGATCATGTTGGTGAGTACCTGAAATAAGAGGAAAATGCATTAGTCTTCAGGGGGAATGGAAACATGTGCAAACATTAGTAAAATCAATGAGTAATTCTTAATAATTTGATGGGATTCAGTCTACTTCAGATCCTGCTAAACTACTCTTGGGCATTTACACAAATGATGCTTTAACTTCTAGAAAATTTGGCCCTTTGGTGATCTCTGTTCTGGTAGACTGCACTGAGGAGACACGTACCCAGGATCCCCCAATATAACATCGCTTAGGACACGGCCTGTTGGGACTTCCGTCTGCTCCCAAGAACAGGACAGCGCTGTGGTTGTCTGGGCGCCAGCTCTGATGTGGGCCATCCCCTATGCAGGGTGACCTGCGCCTCTGAGAGAGTGCAGTGTGCACTCCACCATCTTTGCTCCAGTGGCCAGGTAGTTGGGACCGCCAGGCTCAGAGACAGACAGGCATAATATCGCTTGGGTCTCAGGCAGCTTGTGTGTACCCTGCTCCCAAGAGCTGGGCAGGTCTGCAGTAATCGACGCACCAGCTCTGCTCTGGGACTTCTGCCTTGCAGAGGGACCCCCTGCACTGGGCGGAAGCCTACAAGCTTCCCTTTGGCGACCTCTGTTCTGGTAGACTACACTGAGGAGACAGGTACCCAGGTTCCCCCCAATATAACATCTCTTGGGACATGGCCTGTTGGGGCCTCCATCTGCTCCCAAGAGAGGGACAGAGCTGCAGTCGTATGGGCGCCAGCTCTGCTGTGGGCCATCCCCCCTGCAGGGTGACCTGCACTGCCTAGAGAGTGCAGAGTGCACTCTGCCATCTTTGCTCCAGTGTCCAGGTAGTTGGGACAGCCAGGCTCAGAAACAGACAGGCATAATATCGCATGGGTCTCAGGTAACTTGTGTGTACCCTGCTCCCAAGAGCTGGAAAGATCTGCAGTAACCAGCATGCAAGCTCTGCTGTGGGATTTCTGCCTTGCAGAGGGATACCCTCCCTTCCTGGAGAGACCACACAACCCTGCACAGGGTAAGAGCCTACCAGCCTCCCTTTGGCGACCTCGGCTCCGGGAATCCACTACGCTGAGCCTTTGGATGTGCAGGGACTCCCCAATATAACATCACTTGGGGCAAGGCACATCAGGGCTCCGAAGACACTCAGGAGCAGGGCAGGCACCAGAAATCGGTGCCAGGGGAATCCTTGTAAGCCAGGGGGGCCAGAAGTAGCTTTGTAGGCTCACAGGAGGTCCAACCAACAACCAGTGTCAGCAGGACCAACTAACACCAGAGGTAACCAGATGGCAAAAGGCAAATGTAGGAATGTTACCAACAGAAATCAAAGTAATATGGCACCATCCAAACCCAACACTCCAAAAGCAGCAAGTCCTGGATACCAAAGCACACCCAAAAGATAAGATCTGAATTTAAAATCACTTCTCATGATGCTATTAGAGGATCACAAGAAGGACACAAATAAATCTAATAAAGACTTACAGGAGACCATGAATCAACGGTTAGAAGCCCTTACAAAGGAAACACAAAAATCGCTTAGAGAAATGCAGGAGAACATGGATCAACAGATGGATGCCCACAAGGCGACAAGACAAAAATCGCTTAAAGAAATGAATCAACGGGTAGATGAACTTTCAAAGGAATCACAAAAATTGCATAAAGAAATGCAGAAGAATATGGGTCAACAGATGGATGCCCATAGGGAGGCAAAACAAAAATTGCTTAAAGAAATGAATCAACGGATAGATGCACTTACAAAGGAAACATGAGAACTGCTTAGAGAAATGCAGGACATGATGGATCAACAGATGGAAGCCCATGAGGAGGAAACACAAAAATCGCTTAGAGAAATACAGGAGAACTTGGGTCAACAGGCAGAAATCCTGAAAGAGGAAATGCAAAAATACCTTAAAGAAATGCAGGAAAATACAAACAAACAAGTGAAGGATCTCAGCAAATCCATCCAGGGTCTAAAAAAGGAAGTAGAAACAACTAAGAAATCACAAACGGAGACAACTTTGGAGATAGAAAAACTTGGGAAGAAATCAGGAGTCATAGATGAGGCTGAGGTGTGACAAAAGTCTTCTTCCCTGAGCTCTGCCAGCTCTGCCAGATCGGTGGAGGTGTGGTTGGAATTCCTCAGCTTGGAGTAGGTGAAGAATGCAGTCAGATGAATTATGGCTAAGGCTATATGGCACTTCAATGACTCTCTACACTGCCCCGCTTTGCACATCGGTGGTGTGTCCTGGTGCCGGGCTGCTGCAATACCAGGTCAGGGATAATAGGCCTTCTGTCCTCACTCCCCTTTGGTGTCCTTCTCTGGGAGTTCTTTTTTTTTTTAAAGATTTATTTATTATATGTAAGTACACTGTAGCTGTCTTCAAACACTCCAGAAGTAGGTGTCGAATCTTGTTACGGGATGGTTGTGAGACACCATGTGGTTGCTAGGATTTGAACTCGGGATCTTCGGAAGAGTGGTCAGTGCTCTTAACCATTGAACCATCTCTTCAGCCCCTCTCTGGGAGTTCTTTACATTGGGGTACTCACTGTATCCCGGCACCCCAGTAGAAGAACTTTTCAAGCTATTGAAAGAGGGCACATGAACAAGCCCGCCAACTGCACACCTGACTTGTTAGCCTCGATCATTCCACTACCCAGGCCCTGGGGTGGCAGGATTCCTACCTGGTCCCTTGAGAAGTGAGGGGGATTTATGGCCTGCAGTGAAGTGGGGATGGGCAGCCGGCCAGGGACCCATAGCTGTTCTTGCCACAGGTGCATGATCATGCGGGTATGTTGGCATGCAGTGCCTTCACATAGGCCCATCTTCAAGCAGTTGGTAGAGGATTTAGAATGCTTCCTCACTGTGATATCAACTGATGTAAGTGTCCCTCAGTCTTGCACGCTCTGTGACTGCCTTGCTTACTGTGGGTGTTGCTCCTTGGAGCTCCAGTGGAGGGACTGGCCTTTAGGAGACATAGCCTGAATACAGACGGTGTGGGATAGAAAGGGTGCATGTTAAGGGTCAGCCCTGAAAACTGAGTCCAACAAACAGGAGCACCTGGACCTTTCCATGCTGTTTGAGCAGTTCTCTCCAGGTGGCCAGGATATCCCTAGATCCAGCTTGACCAGGAATGGCACTGTTTTCACCTATGACCTGCTGCTCCTTGGCCCACACAGTAATGGGAGAACTTAGACATGAAGGGTCTAAAGTCCCACAGGCCGAGCCCTAGCCAGTGTTTACATGGACCCGAGCCTTGCCTGCTACTGCTGATGTGCAGTGAACCCTAGCCAGCCCAGTGCAATGAGCCAACAATTGACAAGACTTCCTTCATGTTTATCCTTTGCTTCTGGGTGCAGAAGGCCCTTGGGAACATGCAACAGGTATAGTGATCTCCTGACTGGCCATGGCCAAGAGCACCAAGCAAGAATGTAAGCGGCCCACTCTCTGCAACCCTGAGATTCTGGGTCTCTTATTTCTCACTGCTACCATATAGGGACCATTTTTGAGAGGGCTAGACTCCATGTCCAGAGTGGGCTTTGGTCTTTTTGGGCCCAAAGCTGACCTTGCAGGCAAGCTCTGTTCTGTGTGGCAAGCCCCTCTCCTACATGGCACTTTATACCTGGGGTTGTCATAGCTCAACCTCTTCAGGTTGCCTGCTTCCCATCCTGCCACAAAGAGACAAATTGTGGGTACCTGAAAGGGGGTGGGCCATATTGTCTATCAGAAAGGTTTATTCCAAAGGAAAATGAATGTACATTTTTATAAATAGATGTTATTCATGATATACATATATGTATATTACATATATATGTATGATATGCATTATATATGTTATATGTATAATATATACATACATGCATACATACATACATACATACATGCATACATACATACATACAAGAATATCTATGAATAAAGGCAAAACTGAGGCGCTATGGACCATGAAACTCCATGGAGCTCACTAGTAAACTGACAAGAGGAGGCTGAGAAGCAATGGGCTTTTCTGGCACTGCAGTGTTGTTTGTACCTCGAACTGTATATATTTGAAGCTATTCACCCATTCGCAGAGCTCCGTTCCCCAAACCCAGGTTTATAGCATTTAGTCACCAGGGTATTGCAGATATTTTAATTTTTAACATATTTTCAGCAGAAGAGGCTTATGCTGGATTTAGAGAGCTGCTGAGAATGAGTGTCTGGCTCCACCAAACTGGACCTGGCCCCTTGGTGCGTGAGTAGCTCTACTAGTTATAGCTGGCTCCAGGGAGCATTTTCTGTTGCATTTGGCGCTCTTTTGTGGGGGATTATATTTATATAAGAAATTTCTTTAGGAGATGTTTAAAATTTTCAAGGTGAACTTGTATTTTTCATAGAGATTATTCTAATTCCTAGGTATTCTAAGCAGGGGCCTGTGCCCAGGGAGTCACTGGCCCTACAGAAAGTTCAGATATTTATATATATCTGTTACAAGTATCTATAATTCATTGAGTTTTTACAAGTTGTTTTGCTCTAGGCTTAACACTTCTAATGCAGTGCCTCCAGACTTTTATAGCATAGAGTGCTTCCTTTCAAAGACTAGGAGACAGAGGTGAATACAATTTTTGTACTTTTTGTACTGTTACTGGGCCCTAGGCTTGGATGGCTGTCCCTTGCCTGTCTGCCAGCAGGGTCATGACAGTGTCTCAGAGTGACTTTCTTGGGGTATAGCAAATTTTCTGTCAGCCCACACTGGCAGATTATGTTTTGTTAACTCAGTCAACTTACTTTACAAAAAATAAAGAGATAATTCTGATTTTCATGAGTGTCTCAATTCCTGTTCTGAGATTGTTACAACTGTGTCCATCTTGCCTGTGGTGACAGATTCTGATGTATGTTCCCAGGGGAGAACGGATAACAGTACCTGTGGATTCTGAGCCTCTGGCTGGTCTCTAGAAGAAAGTACTGGTCCCAGGCTCTAAAGAGACTGTCGTTGCTTTTCCTTCATATGGTAAGGACAGCTGGGCTGCAGAGTGCCTGACTGTGGCCCAAAGTGGCAGGCTGGTCAGGTTTACCAGACTCTAGAGTTGCCAAGGACAGGATACAAGGAAGTTGCCTCCATAGGAGTGGACCATGGATATGTATATGGAGAAAGTGTTCTGGGTGTCTTCAGTCCCCTGGCTGTCCTGACAGGGGAGGGATCTCATCAGAACAGTTGGTGCTTAATCATATTAAAATCCTATGAGGAAAAGGCAGGTACCCAAAACCCTGGTTTAAGCGATCTACAATGGCCATATACAGTGCAGGCAATTTCTGAGTTTAAGGCATAGATGGTCTACATAATTAGTTTTAGGACAATGCAGAGAGAACTTAGTGTTCCTTTCCTACATCCATTTTGTCTGTCGTACTTTCTAACCTTGGGAAAAGAACTTGGATGGAATGTATGTCCGCCCAGGTTGCACCCCTTGCTAGGATCAAGGCCACCTTCTAAGTGAGGGAATTTTTTTTTAAAAAGTCAAGATGACTAGAATCTTGGTTCTAGATTGAAATAGGAACTTGAGGATCTTCAAGAAGCACTGGGTTTCAGAGGAAACTATAGGTTGTAGCCACAGCCTATAGTTCTCTTGGTTACTCATAACTTCTTAAGGGGCACCAGGTAGTTTCAGGGACTCAAGCAACAGAGGCACATGTGAGTAGGGAGAAGGCAGCTAAACAGTCTGACTAAAGTCTGAGGAACAAAATGTGTGTATATGCAAGCATATGTATGCAAATGTGTGTAGTGTCATGGCACCAGGAGGATGCATTCTTATCCCACAATCAAGCTCAACTATCCAAGAGAGCTGTGTAATTCTGTAGAGCCCTCTAGTACTGTGCTGAGCATAGCTTTGTATGGTAATCTGGAGGCCCTTTTCAAGTCCAGGGGTATTGGAGATCTAGAGAAAGCTAGCGCCAAGGGGTTGATCTACAAGGACAAGAGTGGTCCTGAGAGAAGCATGGGGCATATGTCAGGCTGCTGCACCAGCAGGATTTTCCGAGTGACCACTGCCCAGTGTGGATCTATATCATCAGACTCTGTATTTGCACTCAAATCTTCCATGACCTACCTTAGTCAGGATCCTTCTGCTGTGTCTAGTCTCCTCTGGAGGAATCTATTCCACTGCCTTGCCTTTTGAACGTGGGTAATAATAATGATGGATAGTTTCCTGGCTTGCTTAGGCTACTACGAGGAATAGACTTGGTCCCAGGACACTCCTGCTTACTACCCCTGGCCTGTGGCTAGCCATCATCCTGTGTTGGGTTAGGTGGAAGTGTTCAGAAGACCAGCAGCAAGAATTATCTTCTGAGTGGGAGAGATGACTCATGGATTTATTTAGAGTACTTGCTGCTTTTTCAGAGAACCAGTTTTTATTACCAACACCCACATGATGGTCTCAACCAAGTTTTAGGGGATATAAACTGGACTGTGGGCACCGGATGTACACATGGTATGCATACATGCTTGCAGTCAAAATAGACCAAAATAAAAAAAAAAAGAAAAGAATTCCCAAGAATGGAAGAAACCAGGTGTCTGTTAAATGCTGTTTTTTCAGTGACTCGGGCATGAGCAAACCCCTACTTCCTGGCACACAAGGCTTTCCCCAAGAGTGACGTAGGGACTTGAATTTACTGTATAAGTCCACCTCATTTGAATGTTTGCTTTGTTCTCAATATAGCCAGTGGGCATGTTGTGCCCTTTAAATAGCTGTTCTTCCTCACCAACAAGTAGTTCTTACCCTTGCCCTGAGACGTGTACTTCTTGAGCTTAGTGGTTTTTTTTGTTTGTTTGTTTGTTTTTTGTTTTTTTTTTTTTTTGGCCAGGGTTCTTTAGAGTCACAGAATGTATGGGTAATCTCTATATAGTTAGGGAATTTGTTGATGACTTACAGCTTGTATTCCAACTCCCCAACAATGGTTAGCAGTAGCTGTGGATGAAAGTCCAAGGATCTAGCACTTGCTCAGTCCCCCGAGGCAAGCAGGCCAAGAAGAGTGAGAGTAAAACTTCCTTCTTCCAATGTACTTATATAGGTCTCTAGCAGACGGTGTGGACCAGATTAAAGGCATGTGCCACAGCAACATTAATCCCAGATGACTTTGAACTCGACGATCTCCTTGTCTTAATCTTCTGGAATTCATAGCCACTATGCTTCAAGATCTCTATGCCAAGATCTGGGTCAGAAACTTGTATCTCTCAGCCAACACATTAGGATCATAGGTGAGCCTTCCAATTCTTGATTAGTTCATTCCAGATATAGTCAAGTTGACAACCAGGAATAGCCACTACACCTAGGAACCAATGTGACCTCATTCAAGCATTCTAGAAGACACCAAGAACAGATACATGATGACACACACCACATTTTGGTGTCCTGATCTCTGGGCAGAATTCACTGAGGCGCTCAGAAAGTGAATACTATAACTTTATCCTGACACCCAGACCCTCATCCTAGCTAAGGTCCCAAAGCAAGCTCCAAGATGGGACTTGGGAACTTTCCCCACCAGGCCCACTGTCTTCCACACATCCCCATGTCTGTATCCTGTCACTGGACAGAGCAGTAGAATTTGTGTGGGCACAGATCACATTTCTTTGGGATACCTCAGCCAAGGTTAGGGTTAGGGTTAGGGTTATTGTTAGGGTTATTTTTAGGGTTAGGGTTAGGGTTAGGGTTTGGTGATCTCGTGCCCACCCTGTGCATTTCATGAGAAGAAAAGGTTGGGCTGTGAGGTGAACAGTCTGTGGTTCCTGAGAGTTGGCAGACTGGGAGAGCTTGGTTAGGTGTGAGAAATCGCACCCTGGACACTCCGTTATACAGTAGACAAGTCATGGGTGGCACTTTATTCAGGCAATCCCTTACATCAAGGTGTTTAGAAAACATCATGATGCAACCTGCTAGCCCCACAGGGACCTGAGTTAGCTGAGAGTCTAAGAAGTCATTTCTTGTCAGCTTCTACAAAACAGGACTCTATCACAGGATGAGGGTATATGGGCTTCCTCAGATAGATCCCACAAGTCATGAGTCTTGAGCCAAGGCTTGAGCCCCCAAATGTGATCCTGCAATCACCTGGGGGATGAAGGGAGGTTCAAGATCCACTAAAATCTTAGCAGACCTGATGGCCATAGCACAATCATTGGAGCTTAAGAAGGCCTGATTTTCTACTCAATCTCTTGAATAGATTGCTCAGGGTTCAGAAGTATCACTTTGTGATGTTATAAGAACATAGAAGATGTCTACACATGGTTTAGCTGGAGGCTGTGTGATGGTTTGGAGTATCACTATTAGAAGTTGTGGCCTTGTTGGAGGGAGTATGTCACTGTGGGGTTGGGCTTAGAGTTCTTCCTCCTAGATGCCTCAGGATGCCCAGTCTGTTCCTGGCTTCCTTTGGATAACGATAAAGAACCCTCACCTATGACATGTAAGTTTCTTATGAGCTGTTAAGGATTCTAAAAGCAAGACTCTTCTATCTCACCACCTTGCCTGAATCTGGGAGGTATTTTGCCAAGATACAGTAGAAATTACCTTGTAAGGAATAGATTACAGAGCAATGAGTCTGGGAACACTTTCTTCCCAATGATTTTGTTGAAGATATTTTCCACACCTTTGAACTCAGAACCTTCTCCTCTATTCCTAATATTCGTAGGTTTGGTCGTTTAATAATTTCTCAGATTTTCTGGGTGTTTTGTGTCAGAAACATTTTAGATTTAGATTTTCTTTGACTGATATATACATTTCTTCAATCATACCTCTACACCTGAAATTCTCTCTTCTATCTCTTCCATTCTGCTGCTAATTTACTCTTCTCTTTCCTACGTTTTCCAACTGCAGGATTCTGTCTGTATTCTGCCAACCTGTAAGTCGCAATTTTATCATATTGACAGTGTCCTTTGCTCTTTCAATTTCATGAGGTGAAAATAACTAATTTTTGATCTTCTATTTCTATTTTCAGAACTTAAATAGTTTTATTCATTTCCTTCATGTTTGTTTGTGTTTTCCTGTATTTCTTTAAGGGATTTATTCATTTCCTCTTGAAAAGCCTCTATCATGTTTATGAGGTTGAATTTAATGTCATTTTCTTGTGCACCAGCTCTGCTAGAATATCCAGGCCTTGCTTTAGTAGGATACTGGGCTCTGGTGGTGCCATATTGCCCTGCTTTTGTTGACTATGTTCTTACTCCAGCTTATATCCAACTGACTGTCCCTGTTGCCAGCAGGCCACTGAACATTTCTGGTGCTTGTGCATATCCAGAAGGCAGGAGGAGCTGTGGGTAGAATAACGGAGCTCAAGGAACACTGTGCAACTCACCACTGCTGAGCATGCCCCCAGGCAGGCAGAGCATTATGGCAGAGAGATCTAACCTGGACATTCCTGGTACTGACAGGCCTAAGGAATGCAGGCCCAACCATGGAACTCAGGGGAAAGCCAGTTTCTATTATTTTGATTACTTTTTGATTATTTGTTTTCTTCATTTTTATATACTTCCCTCCTCTTCTCCCAGTCCCTATTCCATTCCTCCCCTCTATACCCACCCACCATCCACTCCTCTGATTATTGCCAGAAAAAGCAGGCCTCCCATACTCATCAACCAAGCAGGGCAAAGCAAGTTGCTGTAAGACTCAACATCTCTCCTCATTTTGAAGCTGGAGGAGGCAAGCCAATACAAGGAAAGTGTTCCAAAAAGCAGGCCAGAGTGTGACAGATAGCTCTTGATCCCACTATGAGAAATCCCTCCAGAAGATTAGGATACAAAACTGTAACATATGTACAGACAACCTAGGTCAGACCCACAAAGGCTCCCTGATCATTTGTTAAGTCTCTCTAGCCCCTATGAGTCCTGGAGAGTAGATTCTGTGAGCCACCTAAGTAGCTGCAACTGCAAGCATGCACCCAGTATATCAGCAGTTTTTCTAGGCTTTTAAGGTCCATATTTGAATCTTTTCTGGATAGGTCTTTCTTACGCCCTCATTGGGATGCTTTCCTGCCTAGTCATTGGGTCGCCAAAGCGCTGCCAACTGGCCACTCAGGGGAGGCAGGACACTATAAGAGGATCCCTAGCCTGACTAGAATGAAATGTTCTGTGGGGCTGTGCCCTGGCACAAACGGCCAAAGTGTCGCAAATCTCTGAGGAGATGCTGGGACAGGAATCAGCTGGGCAGAGTCGAGGTCCAGCCATGAATGTTCCAGAAGAGAAAACTCTTCCCTAGAGTGTTACAGATCAATAAAACAGGCACCCTCAGATGATTATCAGCAAGATAACTCACACATTTTATTCCATGTGGATACAAACTTTATGAACATTTGGGGAGTAATGTTGGATCCAGGGATAGATGCTTCCCATTTTGTCAGTCTGAGATGTTAGGATGCTTTGTTACCTCTGAGAAGGATTCAGGTATCATCCCTACCTTACTGACTCACTGGCCCTGGCCAAAAGCTGGACACACATGGTATGTACTCAGTGATGAGTGGGTATTAGGCAAAGAGCATGGAATACCCAAGATGCAACTAATGGACCACATGAAGCTCCAGAGGATGAAAGTCAAAAGAGTGGATGCTTCAGTCCTACATAGAAGAGGGAACAAAATATTCAAGTGAAGCAGAGGGTGGGAGGGACTTGTGAGGAAGAGTAGAGGGGCAGGGAAAACAGAGCAGAAGAATTAGGTATGGGAGGAGATGGAGGAGATGTACAAAGGGTCAGGAAGTTGAACACATGTGTGTACCAATGGGGGATGGGGAGCTGGGGGTAGCAACCAGAAAGTCCCAGATGTCAGAAAATCAAGAGTCTCCCAGGATCCCACGGAGATGACATTAGCTGAAATACCCCCACAAAGGGGAGGAAGAACCTGTCAAGACCATATCCATGGCTGCCCAGTTGAGGATTGAGGATACACACTCATCTCCAAAATTGCAACCAAGAATTGCTTCTATCTAAAGTAAATACAGGGACAAAGAGTGGAGAAGAGACTGAAGGAAAGGCCATCCATAGACTGCCCCACCTTGGCATCCATCCCACATGCAGACACCAAAACCCTGATACTATTGGTGATGCCATGAAGTACTTGCTGACAAGCATTTGATAGAGCTTTCCCCTGAGAGGCTCTGCCAGATCCTGCCCAACACAGATGTGGAGGCTCAATGCCCACCATCAGATTGAGCAAAGGCACCCAAATGGAGGAGATAGGGAAGGCCTGAAGGAACTGAATGGGCTTTATATGGCATCAATTGGAGGTGATGCCCTTGGTACTTTGAAGGCTTGGTTCCCCAGTGTAGAGGAATGCTAGGGGTGTGAGGTGAGAGTGGATGGATACTGGGGGAGCACCCTCACACAAGCAGAGTGAGGGAAGATGGGAAAGGGTGTTTGCAGAGGGGAAACCGGGTCAGGGGATAACATATGAAATGCAGATAAAATATCAAAAAGTGAGGTTCCCAGACAGCACTGGCAGCAATTTGAAGGTAAGAAACAGTTATATTCTCAGGCCAAAAGGCAGACCCCTCGATCCCACATTCTGGAGAGATACATGGTGTGCAAGTGTGTGTGAACAAGTGTGCATGGGAAAGAAGAAGACAGTGAGATGTAAAAGAGAAAAAGAGACAGAGAGACCAAAATGGGATGCAGGACAATTGCAGAGAGCAATATTGTCTCAGAATATAAAACACAAGTTACAGGAAGAGGAGTAAATATTCTAGGCCTTGCAGTCTAGCACTGATAAAGAAAAGGTGAATTCCAGGGCCCTCTAGCTGCTACCAGGACTATCCAGCACCAAATCATCTGCCAGGGAATTTCAAAGACTTACCCCATACTCACAATAGCTATAAAGTCAACACCTGTCAAGGCATTTCCAAATGCATGTTGGGAACTCAGTCTCCACTGACTATCCCTATATCCAATTTGAAGGAAGTAGAAGGGTCCATTTCCCACCTCACTGGTACCCATGTCTCAGGTTCTGCATCTCTTCAGAGAAAGATTTATGGACAAGATGTTGGGCACAGTGACATCCTGCAATTGCAGCCACGTGGAAGCAAAGGCCTGAAAATACAAGTTGAGGGAAACATTGCAGAACTAAAACTGACACCATGGGATTTGAATCAATGTATACCTACAGTCCATGCATCCATCACTGTTGATGGTCCAGTGATCTTGCAGCTCACTTCTCACACTGGGTATCTGGTAAGTGGTCATATTCTCCAGTTTCTTTTTCTGCTTCTTGATAACAATAGTTGGAGGAGTGGATTGTGTCGTTTGCCAGCCTCTGCACCTAGAGGAACACAGAGGAACTTGCAAACTGAGAAGGCATAGAGAATGGAGAGACAAGGCTGAAGCCCAAATAGAAAGCAAGAATTCCTGGAATCCAGTGAGACATCAAAGACTTTGCAGAGGCTTGAAATGTTTGTTCAGTGGATCACAGCCTCTCATCGTCCTGTAGAGGTTTGGGTATCTAAGCAGCCAGGTGTTTTTCCTGCCTCCCTACACATGCTTATTATGACTGCAGAGATGGCCTCTCCAGGCTGGTAAACAGCTGCACTGTGTACAGCTTGGCTTCAGAGCCCCCAACCACTTAGCTTCAGAAACTAGGAAAAATGGCACAGCCCCCAAGCACCCATATGCAGTGTTCATAACCAGATGCCCTATCATGGATTCTAGGCTCATGACTGTGGAGTAAATAGTCATGTATGGCAAACCATCATCAAAAGACTGAAAGAATTCATCCAACTGAAAGAATAAAATGATCCTGAAGTGAAAAAAGTATTAAGTCTCAGATTCTGAAAGTTGTTTGGCTGCATTAGAGATATGTCTGAAACCCAATCAAATTAGGGTGTCATTCTCATGGATAAGATTTTCAGAGGATGTCTGAGAACATAAGGTGTCATAAGAATATTTTGTCTGGTAGCCACTGTACCTAGAAAAACAAACTGGGATTAAAGTGTTCAACTGATATAAACTGGGAGACATCATTTCCTCCCTGACCCTTTATGGTCTCCTTTTGACTCAGGCTACACCCCCATCACCAGTAAGAGGAAAATATAAAAATTCACAGTAGAATAGCTTTGGACTAGCCAGCTCCTGTCTTTGGGGATGGACAAACTAATGTACTAGAATCCTTGCCTTTCAGGAATTATGATAACCAGGAAAGTTCATTAGCTTCACATTGGTACCATTTCCTGTTACCCACTATTGAGTTGCCAGGCTTAAGGATTCCTATTTCAGTAATTTTTACATCACTGTTCCATGACTCACTGTGTCTTTTCCAGGACCACATCTTCCTTGCTGGTTTACAGTGAGATGGAAAGGCAGCTTCCTTTGGTCTCTCTTATTTCTCTAAGCTCTCCATTGTTACTCTCAAGTAGACTCCTCCTTTATCTTTCATACATAAATATAGGTGAAATCTCTAGGGACTATTTGAAAGCCTTTAAGAGCAGTTGGTGTTTGTATATCACTGATGACATCACAGGGGTGCTTAAAGCTCTCCGGGATACAATAGAATGTCCAGACAACGGATTGTTTATGTCATGGGGAACAGGCTTTGTCTTTCTATTAATATTCTCCCTCTACTGAACAGAAGCTGAGGTGCTCATCCTCGGGGACTCTTCTGGGAGACAAATGTTAATCACCTCCCTTTCACAAGCCAGAGATCTCAGCCACTGAGTTTTTTCATGGTCAGAACAAAGGGAAAGTGGTGTGCTTTATTTCCAAGTGTGTTAACTAACAAGAACTGTGACAGGATCATGAGGAGAGTCAGCCATCAAATTGGTACCATAAGATTTGAGATGTTTCTTCCTATGTTTTGGCCACAGAAAACTTGTTAGAAGGCAATTCCAGGGACACCTTAAGCATGTGGTGATTGAGGACTGGAGGGACCTTCTGAGGACAGTCTTGCTTGGAAATGATGCCTACGGACAGGGATCAAGAAATCAAGATTATGCAGATCTGACATTCTGAATGAGAGATGAAATCAAAGGGTATAGTATATACTCTATATTCTGTGCTCTGTCAGTCAGACTGTAACATACATATCTCCCTAGACATTGCCCATCACATGCGTAACCCAATTTGTCAACAAATATCCAAATACTATATGTCCCATCCAGCTCTTCTCTGTCCCTTAGACACTTCCAACCTATTCCATAACTGAATTAGCCACAGTACACCACATCCAACTGCCTCCAAGTGTGGACTAAATGTCTCAAACCTCACAACACCCCATTACTCTACATAGATAACAGCCTCTATTATCCAAGAGATGTGTTTTCTGGAGAGAGACAATGACCACCAAGCCTGAGCGTGGGCACTGGTCTCTAGAGTCCTTCATTGCATAGGAAGGATATAACTGCTAAGCCCTATATGGCCATATAGCTATAAATTTCACATTCTCATGGAACAGACAACCTTTTTGCCCTTGATGATTAAAATCCTAATTACAATCTCAAAATTAATCATTTTAATATCAAGAATATTGTCTTCAGTAGAACCAGTTATAAAATTAATTTTCTTGAGCAAACTTGACCATAAAGGAACCATGTCCAGACAAGCATCATGATACACTTAAATAAGATGGCCATATGATGTGATGATGTTCTGTTTTCACTGTGTGGGTATGTCTTCTCTACACCTGCCCAAATGGTTGAGAATTGTGAATGAGAGATACACACATGTTGTCTTAATTTTAATATACATTAAACAGTGTATTGGGTGGGTATTTTAAAACATTTTTGCATCTAAATACTTTCTAATAATATTGAAGATTTACATTGAATAAATTTCTGATGAAATTGAAAAAATAAATACAAAATGTTTTAAAATTGAAGATTTTCATGGAAAAATAACACAGATAAAATGGTAGACAAATTAACCATTTATAAGCTAGTTGAACGGTAAAGCAGAAATATTTTCTGATAAAATTATTTATTATGGTGGAAAATATTTCTGATAAAATTGAAGAAATACATATAAAAAGTGTTAAAATTGCAGATTTTCCTGGAAAATTATAGAGATAATATGGAAGATGTAGAAAACATTTCTAAACTAAATAAAGAGTTAAGTAGAAACATTTTCTGATAAAATTGATGATTTACTTGGAAAATATTTCTCAAAATATTGAAGAAATATATTAAAAAATGTGTTAGTATAGAAAACTTTATTGGTAAAAAATACTGGTAAAATAGAAATGACAGAAAATATAGTATAACTAATTGGCAAAGCCCATAGAAGCATATTCTGATTAAACTGAATATTTTGATGGAAAATATTTCTGAAAAAAAATTGAAGAAATATGTAGAATAAATGTTGAAATTGAAGATTTTCATGGAAAATAATACAGAAAAAAATGTATAAAAACTTAAATATTGCTAAAATTATTGAAGTAGTTAGAAAAAACAATTTCTAATAAAAATGAAGATTTACATAGATACTAGTTTTGTTAAAATTTAAGAAAGATATAGAAAAAGCTTTTAAAATTGAAGAATTTGTTGGAAAATAATAATGGAAAACAGTAAACATAGAAAATATATCTTTACTAATTTACCAAGCCAATAGAAAATTTTCCGAAAAGTTTGTAGATTTTCTTGGAAAAAATTCCTGCAAAATTGAATTAATATACAGAATATGTGTTACAATATAATAATTTGTTGTTATAAATAATTTGTTGTTGTGATTAAATTCAAGAAATATATAGAAAATATTAAAATAGAAGAATTTGTTAGAAATTAATAAAGGTAAAAAGCAAACATAGAATTACCTATAGTAAATGACATAGCAAATAGAAAAATTTTTTGATAATATTGAAGGTTTTGATGGAAAATATATCTGATAAAATTGAAGAGGTCAAGAAAAAGTTTTAAAATAGAAGATTTTGATTGAAAATAATACAGATAAAATGGTAGACATTGGAAATAATTTAATAAAAATTATAAATAATTTTCAATAATAAAAGTTGAAGGAATAAATGGAAACCAGCATTAAAATTGTAGAATTTGTTGGAAAATGATAATTGTAAAATAGTAAGAATGCTAAATATCTTTTCTAATTTACCAAGCACATAGAACATTTTTTACATAATATTGAAGATTTTGATGGAAATATTTCTGATAATATTACAGAAGTATAGAAAAAGTATTAAAATTGAAGATTTTCATGGAGAATGATACAGATAAAATTGTAGATATAGAAAACACTTCTAAACTAAAGTGTTAGTTAGAAATATTTTCTCTTAAATTGAAGAGTTACATCAAATATATTTCTGAGAAAATTGAAGAAATATATACAAAAATGACTTAAGATTGAAGATTTTCATGGAAAATAATACAGAAAAAATGGTAGACATATTACAAATTTACAAATTATTTGAGTGTTAAGTAGAAATATTTTCTGACAAAGTTGAAGATATATTGAAAATATTTTTGTTTAAATTGAAATATGTAGAAAATATCTTAAATTGGAAGAATTTGGAGAAAATAATAGCAAACATAGAAAATATTTCTTTCCTAATTGACCAGGTGCATAGAAATATTTTCTGATAAAATTGGAGATTTAGATATAAAATATTTCTGATAAAATTGGAGAAATGTACAGAAAACATGTTCAAGTTGAAGAATTTCATGCAAAATAATATAGATTAAATGGTAGACATAAAATCTTTCTAAAATAATGAAAAACGAAGTAGAATCATTTTCTGATAAATTGAAGATTTACATTGAATACATTTCTGATAAAATTGAATAATATAAAGTATAAAAACTAATATCTTAGAAAATAATAATGGTAAGCAGTAAGCACAGAAGAATTAGCTTAGTAAATGACCAAGCACATGGGAAATTGATAGGTGATAAAATTGAAATTCTTAATGGAAAATATTTCTGATAAAATTGAATATTATGGAAAATAGTGTTAAAATTGAAGAATTAATGGGAATAATAAATATAAAAGGGTAGGCATAGAAAACATTTCTAAATTAAAAAAGTTATTTAGAAAATTTTCTGATAATATTGAGGATTTTGATGGAAAATATTGGTCATAAAATTGAAGAAATATAATCAGAAATGTGTTCTAATCAAATATTTTCATCGAAAATAATGCAGATAAAATGGTAGACATAATAAGTCTTTCTAAAATAATGAAAAAAGGAAGTAGAAACATTTTCTGATAAAACTGAAAATTTGCATTGAAAATATGTCTGATTAAATTGAAGAAATATATAGAAAGGTTAAAAATAGAAGAATTCATTAGAAAATAATAAAGTTAAAAATTAGAAATAGAAGAATTATCTTTATTAAATGGCCAAGCACATAGAAAATTTTTCTGATCAAATTGAAGAGTTTGATAGAAATTATTTTGGTAAAATAAAAGACATATAGAAACAAGTGTTAAAATTCAAAATTGCCATGTAAAATCATACACATAAAATAGTAGATATATTGCACATTTCTAAATTAAATTAGCTGTTATGTAGAAATATTTTCTGATAAAATTGGAGATTTTTATCTAAAAAAATTTCTGGTACAACTGAAGTAACATATACAAAATGTGGAAAATTGAAGAATTTAGTGGAAAATAATAATAGCAAAATGTCAATAGCAGAAAATATTTCTAGCAATTGGTCAAGTACATAGAACTTTTATGATAAAATTGTATATTTTGAAGGAATCTATTTATGATAAAATTAAATAAATATACCAAAAACTGTGTTAAAATATAAGAATTTGTTGGAAAATAATGGTAAAAAAGTAAACATATCAAATTTAAATTTACTAAATGACCAACCACATAAAGTTTTTCTGATAAAATTGAAGTTTTTGATGAAAAATATTTCTGAGCATATTGAAGAAATATTTTTCTATATATTCCTTGCATTTTATCAGAAAGGTATCCTATGTAAATTTTCAATTTATTCGAAAAATTTTCAGTTTGCCTATTCTATTAGGTCAGATATATTGTCTTTGTCTTCCATTTTATCTGTTTTAATTTTGATGCCATCTAAATTTTCAATTTTGTCAGAAAATGTTTATAATTCCTCTTTTAATTATTTTACAAATGTTTTATGTCAACCAATTTAACTATAATGTTTTCTCACCAAATGTTCAATATAACACATTTTATATATAAATATTTCTTCAAATTTATCATATCTATTTTCCATGGAAATCTTCAATTTTATCACATGTTTATAACTCCAATTTTAAGTCATTTAGAAAGGTTTTTTATGCATACCTTTTTTTCTGTATAATTTTCCATGATAATCTTCAATTTTAACACATTTTCTATATATTTCTCCTTTCTATCAGAAATATTTTCCGTGTAAAACTTCAATTTAATCAGAAAATGTTTATAATTCCACTTTCAATTAGTTTAGAAATGTTTTTAATGCCTATCATTTTATCTATATAATATTCCATCATAGTCTTCATTTTAACAAGCTTTCCATATATTTCATCAATTATATCAGAAATATTTTCCATGTAAATCTTCAAGCTTATCATCAAGTATTTCTACTTCCTTTTTCAAATAATTTAGCAATGTTGTTATGTCTAACATTTTATCTATATAATTTTCCAGGAAAATCTTCAAACTTACCATGTTTTTCTATGTATTTCTTCAATTTCATTAGAAGTATTTCTCTCACTATCTTCAATTTTATCAGAAAATGTTTCTAGCTACTTTTTCAATTAATTTAGAAATGTTTTCTGTCTACCATTTTGTATGTATAATTTTCACTAATTATCTTTGGTTATAACATATTTTTCTATATATTTCTACAATTTCCTCAGAAATATGTTTTATGTAAATCTCTTATTTTATCAGAAAATTTTTATAAATCCTCTTTCAGTTATTTTTGGAATATCTTTTATGACAACCTATTTATATTTTTTATTTTATTTGAAAATCTTCAACTTTAACACTTTTTCTACATATTTCTCCAATTGTAACAGAAATATTTTTCATCAAAATCTTCAGTTTTATCAGAAAATATTTATAATTCCTTTCAATTATTTTCAAAATGTCTTTTATTTCAACCAATTTATCTGTATTTTTTTCCATGAAAATCTACAATTTTAACACTTTTTTTCTATATACTTCTTCAATTTTATCAGAAATATTTCCTATGCAAATCTTCAACTATAATATAAAATAATTCTACTTTTTAAAATTAATTCAGAAATGTATTTTATGACCACCAATATATCCGAGTTACTTTCCATGAAAATCATCAATTTCAACATTTATCTGCACTATTTTCAGATAAGTGGCTACTGACGGACATGATGTAATATGCTGGGATCAAATATAGCCAGCAATGGGTATCAAACCTCCCACCTCCCTGGCAGTGCTCTTCACAGCTCAGGGAAACAGAAGTTATTCTCATGAGGAAAGAAGTTCCCTAAATACATAACCCCAGATTCTCATCTTTTCTGTAGAAAGAAAGGCCAGCACCAAACAGTTGCTTTGCCTTTTATTCTAGGTCTGATTTTCATCTGGGCTGCTGGGCTGTTGTCTTGAACTAAACATTGGATTAGTGGGAAACATGTTTTACAAATAAAATAGAATTGTTTAACAGATTTTACTTTATCTGTCATCATGTATATGAGTCACTGCCTCTGAGTGTGGGCATGTGAATGCAGATGCTCCCAGAGGCCAGAATCTTCAGATCTCCAAATACTGGTGTGACTGGTTTCATGGTTTTCCCATTATGGGCACAGCAAGCCTGATTTTGCTCATCTGTGAGAAATGTGCACTTCGCTGCTTAGCAGTCTCTCAAACTTGAATAGTAAAAAACAATTACTTATTTTTATTTTGTGCTCATTGATGTCTTGACTGTATGTGTGACTGTGTGAGGGTCTCAGATCCCCGGGAAATGGAGGTGTAAGTAGTTGTGAGATGCTGTGTGGGTGCTGGGAATTAAACCTAGGTCTTTTGTAAGTCCTCTAACTGCTGGGCCATCTCCCCAGATCTTTGCAGTCAGAATTTTAAGTTTATATTGTACAGTGCATATATCATTTATATATAGGGCATGTAATTATGTATATAAATACACATTATATATTATATAGTACATACAGTATAATATTATAGTATGTAAATATAATGTACATTTATGTATAGTTACACATGATATATTATATAGCATATACAATGCAGTATGCATATTGTGTATATATTATATATAGTTCAGTATAAATATATAGTACAGATTATTTGATATGTATTTTATGGATGATTTGTAAGTATATTTCTATCCATATAAAGTGTATTACTTACATGTGATTCATTAATTAAACACACACACACACATATATACATACATATATATGTTGTATATATTTATGGAGACATACAACAGTGTATGGTAACACTATCACAATCACGTGTCAGTTTCAATGCTAAATGGTGCATGTGACTAATAAGATCTCCATTCACTTATTTAATAATGTATTTAATCATGGATTCCAATTAAGTGTTTTCCCATCCTCACATTCACCACATCCTAAAAATTGTAATAATTATCTCACCTCTCTTGTAGCCTCTACTCACAAGACTCTTTTTTCCAAAGTATGAAAATTATAACCCTACCCTCCAGAGATGCCGGGTTAGCAAGGAAAATGGTTTTACCTTTGCATGGTTTTGTCTTTTTCCTGACATGACATTTTCTCTCATTTTATGTGTTTTGTGCCTGTAAGGAAATGATGTCTTTTCAGTCTCCGAAGAGGTCACAGGACAGAAATCCTTGACCTGTTGATTTCAAGAACCTGTATTTCTACCTTGACTGGAATCATTAAGGATTTTACAAAACTGTACAGAATATGTAATGGTAAAGACAGCATCTCAGCCACTGCTCAGCTCTGCTGTCAAATTCTTGTGCAAACTTCACTGTTCAGTGATTCTGAATGATCTACCTGTGTATCTCCCTAGCCTGATATGGTAGGTTTGCACCACCATTCCTGGCTTCTTAGACAAGGGTTGTGAATCCCCAACATAGCCTTCACGATCACATGGCAATTTCTTTATATGCTTATCCAACTCCTTGTCCCCACAGACATCTATTACTTTTGACATCATTGGAAGTTTCTGAGTGCTTGCACCATTCAGTACCATGCCTTATGCATTAGACAGGAATGAGGTGGATTAGCCAGTTGCTCTGTAGTACAGTGCTGTTGAGGATGGCTCACTGGCCATGCTCTTATGTGAAGAATTTAGAAGGGGATATGAAAGACTTGCTCATTCAACCTTCCTGCATACAATGTTCATGGCTCCCATATGAGGGCCCAAGATTGCCTTCACAGGCTATCTCTCTCTCCGTTTACTATTCTCCAGATTACTAAATTAACTGAAAAATAAATTATAAAGGATTTTTGATAAAATTGAAGATTAACAAGAAAACTAATCTTGATCAAATTGAAGAAATATGTAAAAAACTCAATAAAATTAATGATTTTCATAAAATGTTATAAACAAAATGGCAGACATGAAGAATAGTAAATTAATTGAAAGTGGAATTATAAATATATCTGATAAAATTTCAAGATATGCATGGAAAATGATTCTGATTAAAAGCACTTGTCAATTCTGGTTGATTATTCCCTTTCAGCTCAGCTGTTCTTGGGTTCTCTCTTCTAACCCTGTCTTGGTTAATCCAAACATCCTTACCCATCAAAAAATATGCCCCATGCAATACAACAAGCTATGCTGATATTTATTTGATATGAAGAAGTCATTTCAGAAGAAAGATATAATCAATAAACAGAAAAGGCAGGATCCTGTTTCCTCTAGGACCTTCATAAGACAGTAAACCATGTTCTCTCTCTTACCATCAGTCAGAGCACCCCTTAAGCACTTGGGAAGTAAAGCTTGGAAATAGCTACATAATCTCACTATCAGTAATCTACAAGGAAACTGATCAGCTGAGTACACTTAAACATAACTAAAAATCAAATGCATTTCATAAGCACATATTTATACATGTAAGCCAAAAATATAATTAAAAATCAAACACAATTTTCTATGGTCTTAGAATGACTGAAAATGTGTGATTCTGTGAGGCCAAATCTACTCCATCTTGGGACCAGCCTTTATCTTAAAAGAAGATAATACCCAGTGAACTTGACTTGCAGCAGAACCAAAGCTACATGCATGTACCAGGAAGGACCCTATGGTAAGTCCTTAGTTGATACACTCGAGTTACTGCCTAGTTATTTCCACACAGTCAATCAAAGATTAATCTGATTGCTTCATATGTACTTTCATATCTTTTGTGATCTTCCTGATCCTGGTTCAGAGCACCAATCTGCAAGATTACAATTGTTATTCCACTAGATTCTTGCCAGGCTGGATACCCCAACACTTGCTCCCATTTTTCTAAAATACCCTGTCTCAATGAGGGTTTGGGACTGCTTCACCAATCTGTCCTATGGGTCAGAGGTGAGTAGGTCCAAACTCAAGTTTGTAATAAAGAGACCATCATGTGATTACATTGGAGTTGGCTACCTGGTTGTCTTCTGGGATTTATGAATGTTTTTGGGAACAAAAATAGATGTATAAAAGGAGAGAGAGGCTTCATGTAGAGATCCCTCAAGTGCTGCATGTGGTGTTGATTTTAAACACAATCATGTTTCTGTAGCCAAACAGCCCACGGAATCTGAAATGTGTGTAGCCTGCATGTGAGATGTACATGTGCTAAGTTTCATTACATTGTGCATCTTTGACAGACTTTCTTACCTGTATACATAGAACATGTCTTCCTCCTGCTCTGAGCTTCATGTACTCTGGAGTGAAATAGGGCCACTGTGCAGAATACAATGGAGTATTTTGAGAATGTGTGAACAAGCCAACTCCGTCAGTCAACAGGTTCTCCAGGGAAAAAATGAGGATTAAAAGAAAAAAAAAAAAAAACAGACAACACTGTAGTATGACCCCGTCCAGTTCTGAATCTGAGCTGGTTTTATTTTTTCCCAATCTGCTTTTATATCATTTTAATTACATGCAATAATAACATAAGTTCTAGAATAACAAACAAGATAATAATCACAATTAGTCAAGGAACAAGAAAATTTGTAAACAAAGTCCCATGATCAGAGATTCTAAGGCCTTATCAGGATGAACAAGATATCTGAGCCTGCTTCCCTGTCCTAGCCCAAATTCATATTCTTGCCTGACGCCTACTTCTTTGTTCTAGTCTAAAATCTAGTCTAAAACCTGAGCTTACCTTCCTATCCTGGCCCATTATCAAATTCCTGCCTGAAGCCTAAATCCTTGACCTGGCATGATGGCAAATTGCCAGTGAAGTGTCCCCAAAAGCTATTCACAGATATTTAAATCCTAAATGGTGAGATAAATACTCATCATCATCATCGTAAACTTCATCATCGTCATCACTCCTAAGTTGTTCAGTATCACTAATGACATGTTGTCTTTTGACTCCTGTTATAACTGTCATGTGGAAATGACTAGAAGATGAGTCAGTAGTTGGTGTACTTACTATGTGAACATGAGCACTTGTTTGCAGATTCCTAGTCTACACACAAACACAGCATGTACATATCCCTGGGGTTTAACTCACACTCAGTCCAGTCATGTTGGTGAGTACCTCATTCATGGGGAGAGCTTAACCAAGAAAATATGGTGGATATTGACTGAGGAAGACACTGCATATCACCCTCTGAAGTCCACATATGTGACTATGCTCAGACTGGGAGGATATTTTATCCTGATTTGAATTATGACATTTTTCTCTTGGATATGAAATTCTCTAGTTGCTGAATCTTTCTATTTTAGAGAAAAAATAGCTCTGAGTTGGGATTGTGTATGAAATATCCACAGGACATGAATTTTATTCCTTATGGGTTAATTGAAGTTTTTTCTGATCTGAATGCTTGAAGAATCTGTTCCCTTTATATTTTCATCTTGTAATGGATAGGTTTTAGGTTTATCTCTTGCTGTGAGGTGATCCTCCTTAGGTTCCAGTTTGACTTCACATTTCAAGGTCTGTTTTCTTGAACAGATTTCCTGATGGCTCTGACTTCTTTTGAAGACTCTTTTTAATAAAGAGACAGTTATCTCTGACAGATTTGCCCACACCTTTGGTTTCTCCTTCACTTTTAATTCTTTGAATAGTTTTTCAAGTGTTCGTCAGTGCTCAAACCCTTCTTTTCTATTCTTATGCCATGAATAGGCATGTTTCCTTTCATAATGAGCACTGAAGTGACACAATCCAATTTCCTGTGCTCAGTAAGTCTCCCTATCTACCTAGTCTACAATATACTTCTTGCCTTTTTCAGGATCAGTGTAGAAACCTCTTCAAGGTTTTCTCAGTTGAATGTATGCATACAGGTATGTATGCTATTGGATTATATGCTGGATTTCATGTCTCTTTCATGGTGTCATTTGCTTTAACATATTTATCTCCCTTTATTTCCTTTCTCCCTCTTTGGAATCTTTACTCACTTCTCCTGGTTTCCTCACTTCCTCCTCTCTTTCTTCTGCTTCATATCCATCACTTACTGGTACAAATGTGTCTGCTTCTGTGTGCAGATGGCTTTGGAGATCACAAATCCAACTCGGATGTGAATTTCAGGAGCAGGCTGCTCTGGGTCTTGAGACAAGAGTATTTCACTGGACTGTCATTCTCAAAGGTGTATAAGCTGCCTGTCAGTCAAGCCTATGTTGGTGTCTCTGTCTCTGTGTCTCCACCACTGGAATTAGGGGTGTAGGCCACTTCCTCTGTGATTTTATTTTAATATGGATTATTTCTTCAACCCATTACCCATCCCCACATCAGTGCTGGCTTCTCTGGACCCAATTGCTTTCTTTTCCATCCTATCCCATCCCATTATGGACTTCACTGCTGGTTTGGCATAATCACAAGTGGTCTTTCCTACATCCTCTTCCTCCCTAACTCCATGGCTGATGTAAAATAAACCCAAGCATCCTCTGATACTCCCTCTACGTCCATCCATGGGATTTGTCTTTATCAGCTGTAAATGGTCACCCTGCTGAACTCCAAGCTCCAGATATTTATAGAGGACTTTCCGTCAAAAACTAATCCCTGGTTATGAATATACTTTAATAAGATAATTTCCCTAAACATTTGATTCTTTGTGTTGTTTGGAATGTTTAATATATGTCCTAACATTAAAGATTTTTTTCTGTTTAAAGAAAAAATACTCTGACATTTATTCCATCCATTATTTTTTCTATTTCATATTTTAACTGTTTTTATAGAAAGTTTGTAGACATTTACCTTTTCCTCAAAATGTAAAAGAGATATGTCAAATACAATCATGTAATACCCAACTTCACACAAGATTGAACTAGTGTCCAAATTTGGATAAGGTGGACATTATAGAACTGGACTCATATTTTTCCTCATCATTACTTAACCATCTGTGGTTTGACACTGGTATTCAGTTTAATATCAATGCAAACTTCTTAAAATTACATTACTGAATAAAGATATCAAATGGAAGGGGTATATTCTGTAAATGTTTGCAACTTTTAAGGTGATTATATCATGCATTCTCAGAGAGATATAAATGCAAGAAAGTCTATGACTATTTTAGGAAAGTTTATTTTTTAGAGTAACTATCTTTTTTTGTATAATTTATGTTGGCTACATTTGCCTGAAATTATGTATATGTGCTCTATATTCTTCCTGCCAGTGGTGTTTAGCAAAGATAACTGGATTTAAAGAACTGTGTTTAAAAATCCATTGTGCATTGCCATGAGGTTTCTCTGAATTAAATTTAATAAAAGAGAACTTTAAAAGATATTATGCAATCCCAAGTGCACACAAAAATTTTGAATGTAGTGATGGAGGAAAATCTTTCCTTTGCTGCTAAGGTCCAAGAAAACCACAGAAAATTCATGAAGGTGAGAGCCTTAATAAAGGAGAGCATTGTAGCAAGTCATTGTATAGATTGCCTATGGAAGAGCAGTAATTCATAACTTCAGACACATCTCCATGAGACTTTTAGAAAACATTTGTCCTTCAATATTTTCCTTTCCTCAACTGTATCAGAAATTATCTATTATTCTTAAGGGTTTTTTATTAACATAGGAATGCAATTTTGTCCAGTAGCAAATAAGTAGACTTCATTGCAGGGACTGTTAACCTTCAAGGATGTGGCTCTGGACTTTTCACTGGAGGAATGGGAATGTGTCAGTTTTGCTCAGTGGACATTGTACATGGATGTGATGTTGGAGAACTACAACAATATATTGTTTGTGGGTAAGACTAGTTGAATTCCTGAATCATTATTTGAATTTTCATACATTCTGTTTATGTAAACTCTCTGAAATGTCAAGAGACCACTAGAATAAGGGAAGTTGTGGTTAGAATCACAACTTTTTCATGGTATTTCCTTTACAGTACTCTGCTTTCTTTAGAAGAATATCCAGTGCTATATTCATTGATGCCTTTCCATACCTCTTATATTTCTTTAACTGGAAACTTCTGAGCTGTAAGAAATTTTCAAAATAAGGAATTATATTTCTATAAACATAATTGCAGCACTTAATTTTGAAATTATATTAAACTTTTAACTTATTTATGGTTTTTCAGCCTTAATATTGGTTTTGTTATCAAAACACTTGTGTCCAATTAAGCAATTCTCTACAAACCACAAAATGTATAACTTCCTGTTAGATAGAAAGAGAAAAATGTAAACAGTATGCAACTCTTCAACAGAGACAAAGCCCACATGAGGTTTTGATATTAGACATTTTTATTGGTGTAAGTTGGAATCTCTGGGTTGTTTTAATTTACGTTACCTTGTTCACTACGTACTTTCAAGGTTTCTTTAAGTGTATTTCAGCCATATGGCAGTCCTTTGTTTGGAATTCTCTATTTAGCTCTATGCCCCATTGTTTGATTGGGTTGTTTTATTTCTTTATAGTTATCTTATTACATTCTTTTTTTCATTTTGGGTGTTAGTCTTCTGTTGGACATGGGATTAGAGAATATTTTTCCCAACCCCTAGATTGCTGGTTTGTCATTTTGATGTACAAAAGCTGTCTAGTTTCATGAGGTCACGTTTATTGATTCTTGATCTTAGAGCATGAGTCAGTAGAATTCTGTTTAGGAATTTTCATCCTGTGTCAGGGAGTTTGAGGCTCTTTACAAATTTGTCTCTAATTAGATTCAATGTATCTGGTTTTATGTTAAAATCCTTGATCTACTTAGACTTGAGCTTTGTGCATGGTGATAGATATGTACCTATTTTCCTTTGTCTATATATAGAGTGCTGGTTAGACCAGCACCATTTATTTAAGATTCTTTCTGTATTCTGTTGTATATTTTTGGCCTCTTTTTCAAAGATCAAGTGTCCATAAATATGTAATTTTTTTTCTGGATCTTCACTACTTATCCATTGATCAACCTGTCTGTCTCTGTACCAATACCATGTTGTTTTAATCACTATTCCTATGTACTGTAGCTTGAGGTCTAGGATGGTGATTTCCCATAGTTCTTTTATTGTGAAGAAATATTTTAGCTATTCTTGGTTTTATTGCTTTTCCAGATGAATTTGAGAATTTCTTTTTCCATATCTTTGAAGAATTTTGTAGGTATTTTGATGGTAATTGCATTAAAGCTGTAGATTGCTTTTGGTAGGATGGCGGTTTTTATTCTGTCACTTCTACTAATTCATGAGCATGGGAGATCACTCTACTTTTGAGGCCTTACTCAATTTCTTTCTTGAGATATTTGAAGTTCTTGGTATATGTATATGTATACATATATATATATATATATATATATATATATATATATATATATATGTATACATATATATGTATGTATGTATATGTATGTATGTATGTATATTTCACTTGTTTGGTTAGAGTTTACCCCAAGGTTTTTCATATTATTTGTGACTACTTTGAAGGGTCTTGTTTCTCTAATTCCTTTCTCATCCCATTTATCATTCTTATAATGGAAGACTACTAATTTATTGAGTTAATTTTTTTAATTAGCTACCTTGTAAAAGATGTTTATCGGCTATAGCAGAACTCTGCTGGAAGTTTTGGGATTGCTCATGTATTCTATGATATCACCTTGTGGCATCTGTCTAAAAAACCATCCATTTCATCTAGATTTTCCAGTTTTGTTGAATATAGGCTTTTGTAGAAGGATCTGATTTTTTTTTAATTTCTTCCATTGTGTTGTTATGCGTTTTCTCTTCATTTCTTATTTTCTTAGTTTGGATACTGTCTCTGTGCCTGTGAGTTTGTTTAATTAGGAGCTTATCTTATGGATTTTTGAAAAAAAATCACATTATTTGTTTTCCTTGATTCTGTAAATAGTTCTTTTTGTTTCTATTTGGTTGATTTCAGCTCTTAGTTTGTCAATTTGCTGCCATTTACTCCTCTTGGGTATGTTTGATTCTTTTTGTTCTAGAGCTCTCAGATATGCTGTTGAGTTGCTAATGTAGGATCTCTCCAATTGCTTTACCAGGACACTCATTGTTCTGTAAGTTAGGGTGTGGTGTGTCTTCATATTCATTGAATTTCAGGAAATCTTTATTTATTTTTTTTGTTATTTCTTCCTTGACCAATTTATCATAGAGTCGAGATTTATTCAGTTTCCAGTGTTATGTTTGTTTTCTGTTGTTTGTGTTCTTAATAAAGACCAACCTCAGTCTGAAGATGGCTCAGTGGATAAGTGCACTGACTGTTCTTCCGAAGATCTTGAGTTCAAATCCCAGCAACCACATGGTGGCTCCATAATGAGATTGATGCCCTCTACTGGGGTGTGTTAAGACATCTACATTGTACTTACATATAATAAATAAATCTTTAAAAAAACAGTCTTACTCTGTGGTGATCTGATAGGGTTCCTGTGATTATTTCAATCTTCTTGTATTAGTTGTGAATTGTTTTGTGATGGATTATATGGTCAGTTGTGAAGAAGGTACCATGAGTTGCTGAGAAGCAGGTACATTCTTTTATTTTTGGGTGAAATGTTCTGTACATTTCTGCTAAATCAACTTGGTTCATAACCTCTATTAATTTCACTGTGTCTCTGTTTAGTTTTTGTTTTAATGACTTGTCCATTAGTAAAAATTGGGTGTTGAAGTCTTCCCCTATTGTATGGGATTTAATGTATAATTTGAGCTTTACTAAAACATTAGTGTGAGCACTCTTGTATTTGTAGCATAGGTGTTCAGAATTGAGACTGTTCCTTCGTGAATTTTTCTCTGATGAATATAAAGTGTCTGTCCTCATCTTATTTGAAAACTTTTGGCTCAAAAATCTATTTTATTGAATATTAGGATGGCAACTCTGCTTGTTTTTGGGAGCATTTTCTTGAAAGACATTTTCCCTATTTTACTCTGATATAGGTTCTGTCTTTGTTATTGAGGTCTATTTTTTTGGAAGTAGTAAAATTCTGGGACCTGTTTTTATACCCCGTGTGTTAGCATATGTTTTTATATAGGGGAATTGAATCTATTGTTATTGAGAGATAGTCAAGACAGATGACTGTTGGTTCCTGATATGGTTGCTTTTGTAAGTGGCTTTATGTGCTGTGATTCTATTCTTTTGGTTTTGTTGTGAGATGATTGATATCTTGTTTTTTTCTGTGGTACATGTACCCTCCTTTTGTTGGAGTTTTCCTTCTAGAATACTCTGTAAGGCTGCATTGGTTTATAGTTATTGTTTTAATTTCATTTAGTCTTGGAATATTTTTTCCATCTGTGTTGATTGAGAGTTTTGCTTTGTATAGTATCCTGAGCTGTCATTTGAGTTTTCCTAGGGTCTGCATGACCTCTGTGCAGTCTCTCTTGGGTTTTTGTGTCCCAGTTAAAGAAGTCTGGTGTCATTCTGTTAGGTCTGTCTTTATATGTGACTTGGCATTTTTCTCTTGCAGCTTTTAATATTGTTTCTTTTTTCTGTGCATTTAATGTTTTGAATATTATGTGATAAGAGGATTTTCTTTTCTGGTCCAATCTATTTGGTGTACAATATAGGCTTTTGTACATTTATGGTGTTCTCTTTCATTAGCTTGGGGAAGTTTTCTTCTATGATTTTGTTGAAGATATTTTAGATCAGCTCCCTTATTTTCAGATGTGTTTTCTGTGATCAGAAGTATGTTTTGATTATACCAAAGTATATTGGCTTCTATTGATTATGCTCTTCCACTTGCCTCTCACCATCCGGTTATCCCTGGTACTAAGTTGTCTGAGTGTCTTTGACTGATGCCTGCCTTTTGTGTCCCTGAGTCTCTGTCAGTCTCCTGGTAGGGCGGTTGCCCTGGCTATAGCAAACCTCATTGTCAGGCCTTAAGACTGTGGGACTGTTGCCTTTTTTGTTGCTGTTTTACGGGAGACCTTCAGATTGTGGGGTCGGTTACCCTGCATCAGCCAGAAAAGTTGCCCTGTGTGCAGTGTATTTTCTGGATTCCTTGAGACTGTGGTGTTTTTAGAGGTTCAGACAATGTGTCGTCCTGCTGAGGCTGAAGGAGCAGAGTTAAGAGGAGTGGAATTCAGAATGCATGGGTTTTTTTTGGGGGGGATGGGTCGAGAGCCCACCAGGCTCCTTTGGATTCCCAGTGGGTTTAGCTGGCAGAGAAGTTTCCTTACAAGTTTCCCTAAATATATCAGACCTCCCAGCATCTCTAAAAAAACAGTGTGCCCAGACAAGATGGTGATTTCCTCATTTAGATTTTTTTAACAATACTAAAGGTAGATATACAGATGTTTTTTGGAGAATTTTGATATTCTTTATTTATATTTTAACGTGATATCTGTGTTTATTACTGATACAGCATGATCTTAATGTTAGCAATTTGCTCAGTGAAATAAGCATATATAGAGGATTCATTTTACATCATTAATTTCTAGCTGACTAAGCTATGCATTGTCACTATGAATCAAATTGTAATAAAAAAATTAGAGGTACATTGTTCTGAGATCTAAATTGTGAAAGTTCAGTACTGATCAAACACTTATTTATGCTAGCTTCTGCAAAGTGCAGTTTTAAAAACAAGAATTAGAAGGGTATTATCATTTACTGTCAGTTGATGTAGATCAGAATTGAGGGTTTTCTGAGGATGCATGTAATCATTATGAAAAAAGAAAAAGCTATTTTGGGAGCACGAATTCTTGAGGTCTAGTTAACCTGACATATTAGCAAACACCCGTTATTGAATCTCCTTTTCTTCAATACAGTAATCCCTGATATCTCAACTTGTACTTTTTCAGAAAAATAACCACACATGTGAAAAACATGGGAAGGTCTTAGATCAAGACACAGAGTGCAATGTCCATGAGCATGTGAATATGCAAGAGAAGTCCTATAAATGTAATGATCTTAACAAAATGATTAATGAATCAACACTAACCACACCTTATAAACCTAACCAGAGAGAAAGCTTTCTTCAATTCTCAAACCTGAAAAGACTTAAAACTGGGAAAACCAGAGAAGTTTCCAAATATAATGACTATGTAAAGTGTCTAAATGAGTGTTCTATCACTAATCTAAACCAAGGAATACACACAGGGAAGAAAGAAAAAAAATACAGAATTTGATAAGGGTTTTCCATCTAAACATAAACTTTTGCTGAAACAAAACAATAATCGTAAGAAGCTTTACATATGTAGTGAATGTGACAAATGCTTTATGCACAAAGGCCATTTTAGTATTCATTAGAGCGTTCATACAAGAGTGAAACCTTCCAAATGTAGTGAATGTGAAAAATGCTTTACTGAAAATGGCAGTCTTAGAATTCATCATAAAAGTCATACAGGAGAGAAACCTTACAAATGTAACTACTCCTCTATACTACAGAATTATAAGTATGCAAAACTTGTGAAAAAATCTCTTGCATGTTCAAATCTTAGAAAATTTGAACTATTTATGTGGGTAAATCACATAAAAAAATGTGACAATATAGGAAAGTTTTACTTGTTCACCCTGAAATATTATGTGATAAAGACAAATTGGGGAAGCAAGAAAAAAATAGTATTTTTGACACTTTCCTTGATATGAAATAAACCATTAGAAAAGAATACAAGATAGGTAATACACCCTTTAAACTATTTAATAATACTGACAGAATTCTGTATATTTAATACACATGAAGAAATTCAGACAAGTTTTACTTAAAAGAGGATTTGATACACTGAGCCAACAAATTTGATTGTTCTTTATACTATAGATATGCCTACAGATCTGATCCATTGTGGTACATGACTTTAATCCCAGCACTTGGGAGACAGAGGCAGGTGGATATCTGAGTTTGAGGCAACCTCGGTCTACTCAAGGAAACCCTGTTTCAGAGAGAGAGAGAGAGAGAGAGAGAGAGAGAGAGAGAGAGAGAGAGAGAGAGACTACAGATATGCAGTGTGCTTGTAATATCCAGTATTCGTAATCTCTGTTAAACTCTTGTTTCAAGTTTCAGGATAACTACTGACTATAAGATTGGAGAATTGGGGAATTGGGACAGGAGAATTTGGTCCACATTTACACCAGAGAGACAGGCGTTCCACAGCCCTCTGTCCATAGCCCAGCAGTGTCTCCACTCATGAGAGCAGAGGTGAGAGCTCCACTTTCTTTCCAATAGTTCTCTGGTGAGGAACAGCTAGGAGTGCTGGACATATGATCAGTAGAACAGTGGAGAAGTTGCCTTTGGTCGCCATTTGCACCGGAGAGCTAGGCGGCCCCACAACCTTGTGTGTGCAGCCCACAGGGAGAGAGATATCTCCCTGGAGAGCTGCCATTTCTGAATGCAGAGGTGAGAGCTCTAAGTCATCTCTTATATCTCTCTGTAGGGGAACAGCTTTGACCTCACAGGACATTCAATGGAGCAGTGGGGACAGGAACCTTTAGTTGCCATTTGCACCAGAGATCCAGTCAGCTCCACAAACTCTTTTGCACAGACAATATCAGAAGAGAGGTGTTTTCCCAGGAGTAGGGACACAGCCTTACAGGCCGACAGGAGGTATAAGCACCAGCCAAAGACAACAAGACCAACTAACAAGAGAAATAACCAGATGGCAAAATGTAAGTGTAAGAACCCTACCAGCAGAAACCAAGGCTACATGGCAACATCAGAGCCCAGTTCTCGCACCACAGCAAGTCCCAGATACCCCTACACACTGGAAAAACAATAGTTGGATTTAAAATCCTAATTCATGATGCTGATAGAGGGCTTCAAGAAGGACTTAAATAACTCCCAAAATATCCAGGAAATCCAGGACACAATGAGAAGACCAAATTTAAGGATTATAGATATAGAAGCAAGCAAAGAATTACAACTTAAAAGCCAGTAAGTGTTTTCAATAAAATTATAGAAGAAAACTTCCCTAACCGAAAGAATGAGATGCCCATGAACATACGAGAAGCCTACAGAACTTCAGACTGGACCAGAACAGAAAGTCCTACTGGCACATAATATTCAAAACACCAAATGCACTAAACAAAGAAAGAATATTAAAAGCAGTAAGGGGGAAAGTGCAAGTAACCTGTAACGGCAGACCTATCAGAATTACACCAGACTTCTCACCAGAGATCAGGAAAGCTAGAAAATCCTGGGCAGATATCATAAAGAGACTAAAAGAACACTAATGTGAGCCCAGACTACTATACCCGGCAAAACTCTCAATCACAGTAGATGGGGAAACAAAGATATTCCATGATAACACCAAATTTACACAATATCTCTCCACAAGTCCAGCCCTACAAAGGATAATAGATGGGGAAATGCCAAAACAAGGAGGGAAACTACACCTTCGAAAAAGCAAGAAAGTAATCTTTCAACAAAGCTAAAAGAAGATATCCACACAAACATAAAAATAATATAAAAAATAACAGGAATCAGTATTCCATTTTTTTTTACAGGTCCTACAATTCTTTTTTTTTAAATATTATTTTCTAAGTTTTTTTTATATACATTCAAAATCATTTCCCCTTTCCGGTTTCCTCCCTCCCCGAAAGTTCCATAAGCCCCCTTCCCTCCCTCTTTTCCCCATTCACCCCCCTCTTGCTTCTCTGTCCTGGCTTTGCCCTACATCCCGTCTTTCCAGGACCAGGGGTCTCTCCTTCCATCTTCATAGAAATCTATTGATATGCGAATTGTGTCTAGGGTATTCCGAGATTCTCGGTTAATACCCCCTTATCAGTGACTGCATACCTAGTGTGTTCTTTTGTGATTGGGTTACCTCACTAAGGATGATATTTTTAAGTTCTGACCATTTGCCTAGGAATTTCGTGAATTCATTGTTTTTAATTGCAGAATAGTATTCCATTGTGTAAATATACCACATCTTCTGAATCCATTCCTCCGTTGAGGGACATCTGGGTTCTTTCCAGCTTCTGGCTATTATAAATTAGGCTGCTATGAACATAGTGGAGCATGTGTCCTTATTGCATGCAGGTAAAGCCTCTGGGTATATGCCCAGGAGTGGTATAGCCGGATCCTCTGGGAGTGTCATGTCAAGTTTTCTGAGGAACCGCCAGACTGCTTTCCAGAGTGGTTTTACCAGCTTGCAATCCCACCAGCAGTGGAGGAGTGTTCCTCTTTCTCCACATCCTCACCAACAACTGCTGTCTCCTGTGTTTTTGATCTTAGCCATTATGACTGGTGTGAGATGGAATCTCAGGGTTGTTTTGATTTGCATTTCCCTAATGACTAAGATTGATGAACATCTCTTTAGGTGCTTCTAAGCCATTGGATATTCTTCAGGTGAGAACTTTTGTTTAGCGCTGTACCCCATTTTTAATACGGTTACTTGCCTCTCTGGAGTTTACCTTCTTGAGTTCATTGTGTATATTGGATATTAGCCCTCTGTCGGATGTAGGGTTGGTAAAGATCATTTCCCAGTTAGTTGTTTGCCGCTTTCTCTTTTTGACAGTGTCTTTTGCCTTGCAAAAACTTTGTAATTTAATGAGGTCCCATTTGTCTATTCTTGATCTTAGAGCATAAGCTATTGGAGTTCTGTTCAGGAAATTCTCCCCTGTGCCCATATGTTCAAGGTTCTTCCCTAAATTCCTTTCTATTAGTTTCAGTGTGTCTGGTTTTATGTGGAGGTCCTTGATCCACTTGGAATTGAGCTTAGTGCAAGGAGATAAGAAACCTTGGGAAGAAATCAGGAGTCTTAGATGCAAACATAAACAATACAATACAAGAGGTGGAAGAAAGACTCTTAGGTGCTGAAGATACCATAGAAAGCATCAACTCAACAGTCAAAGAAAATGCAAAATGCAAAAAACGTGTAACCCAAAACATCCAGGAAATCCAGTACACAATGGGAAGACCAAACCTAAGGATTATAGGTATAGATGAGAGTGAAGATTTGCAATTTAAAGGGCCAGTAAACATCTTCAACAAAATTAAGGAGGAAAACTTCCGTAACCTAAAGAGAGAGATGCTGATGAATGTATAAGAAGCCTACAGAACCCCAAACAGACTGGACCAGAACAGAAATACCTCCCGTCACATAATAATCAAAACACCAAATGTACTAAACAAAGAAAGAATATTAAAAGCAGTAAGAGAAAAGGGCCAAGTAACATACAAAGGAAGACCTATCCGATTCACTTCAGATTTCTCACCAGAGACTATGAAAGCCAGAAGATCCAGGGCAGATCTCATGCAGACACTAAGAGAGCACAAATGCCATCCTAGACTACTATACCCAGCAAAACTCTCAATCACCAAAGATGGAGAGACCAAAATATTCCATGATAAAACCAAATTTTCACAATATCTTTCCACAAATCCAGCCCTGCAAAGGATAATAGGTGGAAACCGTCAATATAGGGAGAGAAACAACACCCTGGAAAAAATGAGATAGTAACCTTCTTGCTTCAAACCTAAAAGTAGATAACCACTCAAACATAAAGATAGCATCAAGAATGGCAGGATGCAATAATCACTATGCCTTAATCTCTCTTAATATCAATGGTCTCAATTCGTCAATAAAAAGACATAGACTAGCAGACTGGATATGTAAACAGGACCCTGCATTTTGCTGCCTGCAGAAAACGCACCTCAGTGTCAAAGAGAAACACTCCCTCAGAGTAAAAGGCTGGAAAACAATTTTACAAGCAAATGACCCCAAGAAACTTGCCGGAGTTGCCATCCTAATATCAGATAAAATTGATTTTCAATGTAAAGTCATCAAAAAAGACACAGTAGGACACTACATACTGATTAAAGGAAAAATCCACCAAGAAGAACTCTCAATTCACTATTCCTTAATATCTCTTAACATCAATAGACACAATTGCAAAATAAAATGATATAGACTAACCGACTGTATACATAAACAGGACCCAGCATTTTGCTGCATACAGGAAATGCAAATCAATATCAAAGACAAACACTACCTCAGAATAAAAGGTTGGAAACCTTGGTCAAGGAAGTAATAAGGAAAGAAATCAAAGACTTTTTCAAATTTAATGAAAATGAAGATACAGGACCAGATGGTTTTAGTGCAGAATTCTATCAGACCTACAAAGAAGACCTAACACCAATACTCTTTATACTATCCCACAAAGTAGAAGCAGAGGGAACACTACCCAACCCGTTCAATGAAGCCACAATTACGCTGATACCAAAATCACACAAAGTTTGAACAACAAAAGAGAACTTCAGACCGAATTCCCTTATGAATATTGATGCAAAAATATTCAATAAAATTCTCTCCAACTGAATGAAAGAACACATCAAATCAATCATTCACCATGATCAAGTAGGCTTCATCCAAGGGATGTATGGATGGTTCAATATATGGAAATCTATCAATGTAATCCACTGCATAAACAAACACAAAGGAGAAAAAAGTGATCATTTCATTAGATGCTGAGAAAGCATTTGAAAAATTCAGCATAGGGGAAATTTTCCTGAACAGAACACCAATAGCTTAAAAAGACTTGACAAATGAGATCTTATAAATTAGAAAACTTCTGTAAGGCAAAGGACACTGTCAATAGGTCAACATGGCAACCAACAAATTGGGAAAAGATCTTTACCAACTCTACATTTGACAGAGGCCTAAGAGCCAATATATATAAAGAACTCAAGACGTTAGGCTCCTGATATAGTTGTCACCTTGGAGGCTCTGCCAGTGCATGCCAAATACTGAGGGGGACACTCTCAGACAACCATTCAACTGAACACAAGTTCTCCAATGGAGGAGCTAGAGAAAGGACCCAAGGAGCTGAAGAGTTTTGGAGTACCATAGGCGGAACAACAATATTAACCACCCAGTATCCCCAGAGCTTCCAGGGACTAAACCACAAACCAAAGAGTACAAATGGAAGAACCCCTGGCTCCAGATGCATATGCAGCAGAGGAGGGCCTTGTTGGACATCAAAGGGAGGAGAGATCCTTGAACCTGTGTAGGCTAATGCCTCAGTATATGGGAACACCAGGAGAGGGAAGCAGAAGTGGGTGGATTGATGAACAGGGAGAGTGGGGATGGGTTAGGGGATTTTTGGTTGGGGTAACCAGGAAAGGTGACAACATTTGAGTTGTAAATAAAGAATTTATCTTATAAAAATGAAAGTGAAATCTTGGCTTAACACCAAGAGAAGACTTAGTATCTTTATCAGCCTAGCAAGAGACACTAGAAACAGCTCTGGCCATCCATCTATGCAATGACTATAGTTGGAAACTATCTATTGACTGCTGCACTGAAATACCCTGGAGGTCTCCCAAGTCCTTATTTGGATTCTCATTCTACAAAACAACAGGATATACTCTGTATCATTTTAGAATATGATCGTATTTTTGAATGATGTGTTATAATAATAAATTAAAGCAAGTAGGGGCAAAGAAGTAATAAAAAAACCTGACTGTGAATCCCTTGTGCTCTCCTCAACAAGTCCTTCCCCATTGTCCTCTAAGTAAACCAATAAAGCTCATTGATTAATCAAGTTTGACTGGTTGTTTTCAATTTCAACTTGGGATGCTTAGATGAATATATGTTGTGTCTCCCCAGGAAATGCCTCTCATGAAACATATAAGAAAGCAATTAAAATTTTCTGCAAATATGTAACATAAATTTCATTCTAGTGATTTTCAATGTGTGGATAATTCCTTTGGAGGGTAGCATGAACCTGCCACAGGTGTTGACTAAAAGCAATAAAAAACATGCATTTCTAAAGGTCTTGGGACTTAGAAATCATTCATGTGAGTCTGCACACATGAAAGTAATTTGTATGGTATGTCAGTTTTCTAAACTAGGAAACACTAGGGAAAGTTTAGAAAACTTGGAAACACTGTATTAGAGATGATGATTGGTCTTAGCTGAAATAGGTAAGATTTTGTATAATGGACCAAGCTTACTTATTACCATAGTACTACTATGTTAATTTAATCAGCCTTGAAACAGACAAAATGGAGAGGCTTTTAGAGCCTCAACAATAGGTCTTCTCTTTTTCATGAATTCATGAGAATATGAGAGAAAAGTCTACCAAACAATAAAGGAAAATATGGCTTTGTCATTTTCAGGGATAGACATCCATATTCGGCTGTGTAACTGCATATCTCTAAACACTTTAATGACATTTGATAGAAGCAAATTCCAATAAAACTCAGAAAAAACTAATGGCTCATATAATATAATAGTACTGTAAAGATACTACAGATCATCATGGTGCCATGACTTGTGCCTTAGGACTCCAACAAAAGAAATCTATTAGATTTGCTTATTTTTCTTAAGTCATTTCTAAAAGGGTAATATTTTATACATCACACAATATACATTCTGAAAAATTACTCAACAACTTACTATACATGTATTGTCCTCATCTTAATTTCATGTGTGAATTCATACGTACAAATATCATGAACCATTGAGATAGCCCATCAATAGTAGATGAGGAACATGTTCAATCATAGTTTAGAAATAACAAATGTCCTCGAAATACATTTGGAAGTACTTAAAACAGACAAAAGTCTTCCCTTCAAGCTAAGTATTAAATTAGAATATTCTTAAAATATTCTGTAAGGCTCAGAAAATTAGGACCTTAGAAAAAGTAACGTTAAATTGAAGAAATCCATACTTAATAAGAGTTTTTCCTTGTTTAAAAAAGTAATGGAAATTGTTTAACTTGTGAGAAACTACTGAGTGATAACATTAAGTTGTTTTCAGTATTGATGTTTGTGGAAATATGACATCTTCAGTAGAATCCTTTAGTGTACACAGGCCACTACTTTAAAATGATTATGTATAATATCTGTCAATTGGAGCATCAAGGATGTCAAAAGCTCAACTGGCAGGCAATTGAAAGTTAGGTGCCTGGAATAGCCCTTACAATATGGAAATTGCAAGGAACTGGATAATTTCTGAAGAATCCAGTTTCACAAGTTCAATGGATATAGATCCCACTTCTTGATGACTTAGATATCATTATTCCAAATGTGCAGCAATTTCATGAGCAATGGTAGAATTTCAAATTGTGCACTATGAAAACACATCTCATCTACACCTAACACAATATGATTTTTTTATTCTATAACCATTTATGCACATACTTCTTGTCTGTGATACAGGACACATATGGTAAGGGTGGACAGATAGGTCCAGGTAGATTCCCTGTTGGAGTTATGTAGAAGAGAACACATAAAGAGTTTGAAGGATGAAAATCATTATCTTCGAAAACATCATCATGTCACATTTGAAGACCAAGTAATCAGAAGTTCTCTAGATTTGGAACATACAGTATTTGTGGAAGAGCATTGCAAGGACCACACTATATGCCATAATACAAGAGCCTCAAAAGATTTCATAGAGAGCCATTACCAGTGGCTTCATTTTTAGGAACCCAGCAGGACTAAGATGTAGGGACCATGCAGGGAAATGTAACTTCTCTTCAGCTGCAGGACAACTTGTCAGAGAATCTGAGGATGGGAAACTTTTGGAGTATGTGGTAAAAGTCATTTCTTGATTGAAACTGTTATTCTGATGGGAGAACTCAGAAAAGGGCCTGCCGTCTTGAAGGAAGGAGGAATCAGAAAACGATCCTTGTCCTGAGGATTCTTGAGGTGGCATGGTGAGGAATGAGGAGAGGAAGACATTGTTTTTTATCTCACAGCAGTAGAAATATTCCCTTGATCTGCATTTCCTGCACATTTAGGCCTTGAGAAAAGTATCAGTCTACCCAGTAGTGGGTGTAACTGCACTGAAGAAGCCATTGAACATCCCAGAGTGCAGGAGTTTTTGGTTAGTAGACAGACAGGAACTGGACAATCACTGAGAATACTTTCTCTCCTGCTCATGGGAACACTGACCCTCAAATCCTAATGTCCATATCTTAACTGTGTTGGTAATCTACTAACTATGTTAGTGTGACTCATTCTGTTTTTTTTTATTTACGTTATTGTTGTCAGGATATTTACATAATGATTTTTAAGTGGAAGTTCTTGTCATATTTGCTTAGTGGCAGGTACAAAGCTGGTATATAGTACATATCCATCTATGGTTTGTTAACTCCCCTGTTTTATCACTGTCCTAGTAAAGATAGTGGTCTTTGCTGTTGGATATTTGTCATTCCCAGGGAGATTTTTAGGTCTTAGTCCCTGAAAGATCACTGGAGTTTTGAGGGAATGTGAAGTTATATTTAAGCCTTTTTTTAAAAAAAAAAATCAGCTGTCTTTAAAGTTACGGTTGTTTAAACATAGATTAATCTAGGAAACACTCCATATGTATTTTCCATCTGAAATATATGACCTTTCAGGTATAAATACAGCATTAAGAAATATGGCCTCATATACTGATTTATTAATGTTATACTATAGAGTCTGTAAAAATACTTTATGTCTGGACGCTGTGAGATGATTTTAGCCCACAATGTTTTGCTAGTTTGAAAATGTAATATACATTAAGATAACAAAAGAGATCAAAATTTACATAATCCTGATCAGGTAACTATGAGAAAAATCCTGTGTCTTTTTTCTCCATCCAAAATGCTGCATTGTTCCCATGCATACATGGCAAAAGTGTCCTGGTGTTGATTGCTTTTCATTTGTTGTCTTAAAAAAGCATCTTTTCCCTCTATCACTCAGAATTTCCCTAGTGTACAATGTGAGGTCTTAAAAAGCATCTGTCCTACACACTGCCTTTTAGTACTGGATTTACGTCAGTGCAAGAACACATCTGACTCAAACACTCACTTTTCTAGGTGACTATCCAGATTTCTTACCAGTCAAATCAAGAGGATGGTCATTACCTAGAACCTTATCAGCTGGCTTTGAACTGATACTGGAAGCTTCAGAACTGTAGACATGTGGAATTTTTCCTTTATTTCTTAGTCCTTGTGTTTTCAGAGTAAACCACCCTTCAAATTGGTGAACATTGTGTAAATGAATGTTAGATCACACAGAGAAAAATGCGATCATTAGAAGAGAACATTGTATGAGCCTTTGCCTATTCTTCATATTGTTCCTTACTGGAGTTATAATTGATCCTTCATATTTTGTTCCATGGAAATTTCAGGGACTGTCCAAATTATTTAGTTCCATTTGCACCTTTATTTGAATGACCTATGATTAGAAGTGGTAGGTCTCAGCCGGGCATTCATGGCACAGGCCTTTAATACCAGCACTTGGGAATCAGGCAGTTTTTCTGAGTTCGAGGCCAGCCTGGTCTACAGAATGAGTTCCAGGACAGCCAAGGCTACTCAGAAAAACCCTGTCTCAAAAAACTAAAAAAAAAAAATGAATTGGTATGTCTCAAGTTATTCTAATTTAAACAGTTCCATTAAGAATTTTTCTAATCTGAAACTGCATGAGTTGAGAAATTTTATGCAGAATTGATTGTCTATGTTTGTTCCTCTTTTTCAGTTGAGCAAAGCACTTTTAGACGTTGAGATACATTCTGTAGAATATATTTCTCATGTGGAAGGTTCACTGATAAGAATGTCTGTTTTAACCTATTCTACTTAATTTCATAGATTCAGAAAGAATGATGTATGTCAGCAACGAGAGGAGACAGACATTAGGAGGTAAACCTAATGAGGACAGAGTTTCCCCATATGAAGTAAGGGATGCTTATTAGTAATTCTTATTCTGGCATCATTGTTGGTTTGATTACCAGGACTAGCATAAAAAAGAGAACTTACTTCTCAGGGTTGTCTCTTGATTTTCACTTGTCCACTTTGGCATATGTGGACACTTATAATAACAGACAGACAGACAGACAGACAGACAGACAGACAGACAGACAGAACATTTAAAGGATAAAATTTCCCTTCAGATCCTCCACAGCTCATTCTCTTAGGGGTTTCGCTCTTCTTAAATAACCTGTCCTGAAGTATAAGTAACTAATTGTTCATATTTCTACTCTGGATGTTAATAAGAAGAAGGTATATTAGGCAACATATCATCTATTTTTATGTCATGTGTATTAGTGTTCAACCTGTATGAATATACGTGCACAGGTACATGGGCTCGAAGAGATTGCTGGATTCTCCATAACATGGATTATAAGTGACTGTGAACTACCACAAGATTTTGGATCAGAACTCTGGTCTTCTAAAAGCCCCAAGCACTTCTATTCACCGAGTCATGTCTTCAGCCTCCAGTGAAGAAAAATAAAATTCTTAAATAAAAGGTACAACATTGTACACAAGTAAATAAGTGGAAAATTTGAGAAAATAAGTAAAATAAGTCTTTTTATTAGATATTTGGGGCATTAATATTATACTGCAGCATGACCAAACTTACACTGGTTATATTATGGGACATGAAATACAATAAAATCGTTTTCAAAGCTTCATGAGCTGGAGTCACAGAGCAACACAATCCTCAAAGGTAAGGATATTACAAAGAGAGAAGCAAATGCTTAGGAATGCAAGACGGTACACACCTGCATTCCTTACACCCAGAGGCTAAGTCTTGAGGATCCAGAACAACTTGATCTCAGAAAACTAAAACAGAACACACAAAAAAGCAAATGCCTCTGAACAGCTCACTTTCCCATTTGCTTTGTTTTCATTTATGAATCTGTCATTAAAAAAGAGACAGTCCTCTTATTTTGTTTTCATTTAAATATACAGGTGTTTAGCCTGCATACATTTTTTTTCCTGTGTATCTTGTGCATGCTTACTCCTGTGAAGGTCAGAAAAGATCATCAAATTTTCTGGAACTGGAGTTACAAAAGATTATGTGCCACCACATAGGTGATGGGAATTGAACTTGGGACCTCTAAAAAGCACCCATTCTCATTTTTTCTGCAATTTCTCTGGCCTGAAACTGGAAGTTACAAAAAGATATGTATGTGAAGACATGTTCCGAAGTGTCTAAAGAATCCAGAGAGGTGTGTACAGTCCCCTGCATCAGAGTTCCTGGTATCTGTGTACCACTGGATATGGGTGATCCAATGCCAGCCCTCTGATGTCGATGTGAATAAGTTAATTTTACACTACTATGGTAAAACAGCATGACCAAGGCAACCTACAGAAGCAAGGATTTATATGGTTCTTGAAGAGTACAGCCCATAGTGAAGGGCACATCACGGCATGTTGTCAGCTGAGATAGAATCTGAGAACTGAGGGCTTGTATCCAGTGCCACAAAAAGTATACATGGTAAATGCACTCAGAAGAGAGAGTCTTTACACTCCCAAAGCTTCCATTCACTGATATTATTCCTCCAAGGCCACATCTTCACAGACACTAAGCTTTCACACCCCAGGGACTACAGACAATGCATTCATTAAAACTACCACAATTAGTATGTGTGCTCGTAACAGTGTAGCCCTCTCTCACATATCAAATCTCAAATTTAATATTATACTACCTAAAGCATACAAGGTGTTTCAGAAACACTGGCAAGATTTGTTTCTCATGAGGTTCTTAACTGTCAGCTTCCCACTGTATCGTTCATTGGAGATGTGGACAACCCAGTTTTTAGAACTGGGCCCAGAAATGAGCATAAAAATACCAGAAACCTCAAAGGAACCATTCCACTGAGATTAAGGAGAGAGTTCACTCAAGATGAGACACATTTTTCAGTGGGTCCCATGATGAGATCATGTATGTGTGTGGTTACAGGTGTACATATGCCATGGCATGCATATGAAATCCTGAGCACCACATTGGGTGTGAGTCCATACCTTCGACCCTGAGGTATGGGGATTCATTGTTATTCTTCCAATTTATATACCTGGTTATCTTTCCCATCAAGCTTTGGGATTCCTCTATTTCTGTCTTTCACTATGCACTTGGCCATCAAACTTACATGGGAAGGAACCTTACCCATTGAGCCAACTCCACAATCCTGAGATATTTTCACACTGACCTTGGTCTAGCCTGCTTTGGTGACACAATCCCTATCTGTCTGATAGGTAGAAATCTATCTTGATCTGAGATCTAGAGGAAAGCTAATATCCTGAGCTACTTTGTCCTCTACTAGGCATAAGCAGAACACCCTTTGATTCCCATCCTGACTAGGATATGAGACGCATAATCAAAACATAAAGGTCTGTGCTTGAATCCATCTCTCAAACCAGCACTGCTTGGCCTCTTAAGTCCTGTGTGTGGATGAGGTAAGACTGACTGCCTTGGCTCTGAGGAACTGTCCTCCTATGTGCTATATATATAGGGCTAAAGAACTCAGTGAATAAAGCCATTTAAGATACCATGTAAGGGAAAGGCAATACACCTGCCCACGAACTGAGGATTTCACAAGACAAAACCTGCTAGAATTTAATATCCTTTTAGCAAACTTTCTTCCTAAGGCTAGCTCACAGTACTTGCCAAGCTGACTCTACCCTCTTAGTGCAGGGAGCTTACATAACACAAAGTCAGAGCACCAGATGCATTAAAGCTCTTTCTACTGTGAATTTAATATAGGTGTGGATGGTACAGGAAGGATAGTGGGATGTTTACCAGGTGTAAGAGATCACAGCCCCCAAATTACCTAGAATCACATTCTGTTCCCTGCCCAAGTTGCAAATGTCTACTGTGACCCCTGGTATCCAACTGTTCTTGATACCCATGTAACTTGCACCTCCTATACCAGATTTTCATGTCTCTGCTAATTCTGTGGTATCCAACACACATGGCAAGGGGCACTCCTGCCGAAACGCTCATGAAACATACAACAATTGTTGGGAAAAGAGTAAACACCTGTGAGAAAAATGAGAAACCACAATTCCCTATAAGGTTAAGTAATTGTTTTAGGACTGTCCATAGTTACAGAAACCGTATCATCCATTATGGTGTCCCTTTGTTCCCAGCCTCTTTCCTCTCAAAATCTTTGGTCCATATCTAAGTTCCTCCCAGTGACAACATTTTGGTGAGATGTGATTATAAAGGGCAGATCCAAAGATATTCAAAGCCCTTGGCCAGGATGCATCAGTAATACTTAGACACCAGGATGTCCTCATTGAATCTGCAACTCAGAGTGACCTGGTGGTAGTGTATACTCACACTTGTGGTCCAATTCAACACCACTGCTCTCATGCAGACCAGGGAACACAGCTCTGGGTTTGGGGAGAGAAGAGGAGGATGAGTGATGGAGGTCACCAACAACACTGGACAGGTCCCTTCACCCATGAGTTCTCAGGGTTATTGCAAATGCCACCCTCTTTGTTGTTTTCTCCCCCTCTACAACATAGAAAGGATTTTCGGTTCACTAGTGACCAGAGAACTAGTGGCCAGGGATATTGTGGTGGCCAAACATAAGTGGGTGAGTTGAAGCAACTTTCCCCTTAGAGTCTACACCTACTATTAATGCCAGATTAGTTTGAGCACCATCCTTCCTTGCTATAGTCAGCAGTCCAGAGACAGGTTCCCCACAGAGCCCTTAATGGGGTTCACATACTCTTCCTATTTTGTATTAGAGAAAGTAACTAACTGAACTGAGTCTGCCTCTTGAGGGCTGAGATTAAAAGCCATTGTCTCAATGTTTACTTCTGTTTAGAGACAAGGTCCCATGTAGCCCAGTCTGGCCTCCAACTCAACAATTTTGACTCTAATTACTAGTGCAGAAATCTGGCTAAGTTATTAGCTGGAGAAAGAGTGAGAGACTAGACAATGTTCCTTTTTGAGGAAGTCAAAATCTAAGGAGATGAAAGACCAGTCTGTTCCCAAGTAATTCTGTGAAACAATGTTGAATAGGGAGACTTGCTGGCAAGCTGGAGACCAGAGCCAGGTGCCTGCATACCACAGGTTGGACAATTCAAGAGTGGTCTGAGATGCTGACCAGAGCAGAGATCAATGAACTCACAGGGACAATTCAAAAGAATATTCAATAGATGTAGGTGTGAAAGCCCTGAACAGTCAGGAGCTTGGTGTGTGAGGAACAGTCAGACTGAAACCATGGTCAGAGCACAGTACAGGGTGAAGGTGTACCAATGCAGGTAAGAGTCTAAAAACATTCAGGGCAAGGTACGACATATTTTTCAAGTATTGTCCCTTGATGCTCAGAATTGAGGGGAAGCATGGACGGTAGGAGAGAAGTTTTAAATTCTAGAATTGTTTTGAGGAAATTCTAGAGAATGTACTAGCCATCAGGTCATGGAATATGTAAAAGGGGGGCAAGTCAAGGGTAAACCCCAGGCATAGCTTGACTTCTTAGGTTCATATGTTTGCTAATGTACGGAGATAGGAAGAGGGACTATACTGAGGGTGGGGGTAGAAATCAGGACCTTGATTATTGTTGTGATATTAAGACATTTTAAAATTCTATTTTATTTTATATATTTTGGTGACTAATTTTTTTTACATGGGGTGAAACACTTTTAATCTTAGGAGTTAGGCGGTCTGATCCCAAAAGGACTTACATGTTGCATGCAATGAATAGGAAGACCTATGTGAGAAAACAAACTCTACTGTGAATTTTAACTAGTTTTTTTCCTTCTTGGGTTTCTTTGTTTTGTGTTTTATTATCATTTTAGATAGGGTCTTAATGAATATTCTGTCTGGTCTTACACTTGCTATGTAGATCAGGTTGATCATTAACAAAGGGAGATTTGTCCACATGCCCTGTAATATAGTCCTGGAATCAAAAGCAAGTAAAACCATCCCAGACTTACATCTTATTTAGACCTAGGTCTCCCTATGTATTCCAGGCTAACCAGGAAGTGAAGATCCTCATGCCTCAGCTCAGCTACCAAGTGTGAGCTGCCACCTACTCTGTGCCTCTAAATTTATTCTCTTACAGTATTTTATCAGATTTGCATTATCAAGGCTTGTAGGTGGCATAAGGTGCCAGCAACTAATCAACTAGTCAGTTGCTAGAGTAGGTGAAATGAGTGGCCTGTTTTTCCTCTCTGTTCTCAGTGTTGATCTTGAAGCCCAGGTAAGAATAAATGTTAATTTATACAAAGGCCTAAAGAGAGAAAATTTTATCACTTGGAGCACTGGATGTTCTTGTATAGAACCTAGGTTAGATTTCAAATACCTACAAAGCATTACACTGTATTGTAACAGAGCAAGCAAGACAATGCCACCCGTCCTCCATCTTTTATCATTGCTGGGTCCATTTCAGATTTACCTAGAATTTGATCTCCTTGAAGATACCTATGGAAATTATTCAACTTCATTTATAGGAACCCAAGATCAGGATATACTAGATGACTTATCTCAGACTGTTTGTGCTGGAATCCACCCTGGCTAGCTGCTTATCTTGGGTTCTATTAGAGACTACTTGTTTCTGTGAGGATCCCACATCTGCAAACTGATGTGAAAATTAGATGCTCAGGACACTCAGTGTCTATGGTAGCTCAGATACCTTACCCAGGATTAGCACTGAAAAGCAATTTTGGTGTAGTTTTCACCCTATAGGTATCAGTGGGTTAATGTTGATTTTTGCTGTATCAAACCAATTCAACCACTATGAACCTAATTGAAATTAAGTATTTAATATTTAAATACTGATCAAGAGATGGCCCTACGTTAGGAAAATCCTCTGCAATTTCCAAGATAGAATGGCAAAGTCATGTGTTATAGGATTTTTTTAATGCTAAAATCAATTAGGCTGCCAAACATTCCCATGAAATTTTGTTATTCCTAAAGAACTACAATTCCTATAATTCCAGGAAGTCATGTGGTTCCTGGACTGAGGATTTCCAGTTAATTTTGAGAATTACAGATTCAAGCTATCTTTCTTGATTTCAGGAAGAAAGAAATGAAGTGCATAATAGTGCTATGAGACATGCATAGGCAAGCTTCAAAGCTGCTACATGGAAATCACAGGATCATTGCCCACATAGGGGTTAAACAGACTGCTTAGACTCTGGAGATCCTGTGGTGTGGCACTAGGTAGTAGGCAGTAGACATATGTGCCTCCCTGTGTAGTCTCATTTACTTCTAGTTATTTCCTGGACTAGACAACACCGATTTATAACCAGCAAGTTGGCCCATCTCTCTTGGAAATTTTTGTGTTCTCTGATGGTTAAATAAACCAATTCAAGAAAGATTAGATTATTTTTAGTGCCCTTTTATTGGAAAGCTGCTCTTGAGTGAGTTCACTGGCCCCACGGACCAAGCTTAGGTAAGTCATCAGGGTTTGAGAGGGGGGCAGTAAGGGGGAAGAGAAAGAGAGAAATCAGGAATGAGCAGAGAAAGAAGGGCCTCAGAAGGCAAGAGAAAGAGACATGCCGAGAGAGGGAGAGCATATTTAATCAGTGTATACAGGAGTTTTGAGCCAGAAGAGCTAAGTTGACCATCCAGTGAAAGTTCAGGAAGAATTAGTAAGGGGTGTTTATTCAGGCTTTCATCTCTGAGACTGAAGTTATCCCAAGCCTACATATAATTGTAAGAAGACTAGAAAGTTCCATGATTAGGCTAGGTAAGCAGAGTGAGGCCATATACCCCAGAGAAGACAAATATTTCAGGTGTATAAACAACTCCTCTAAACAACTCCTCTAAAGCAAGGTATATGCTTAGGGAACCTGGTAATGATCTGCAGCCAGGACTTGTGTGGAAGGGTTGTGTCAGATCATGAGAACCCAACTCTTGCAACCACATGGGACAGTGGTTATTAGTCCCAAGTTCACTTTAGCCTTGATCAGTTATGTTCTTGATATATCCAGTGTTCCCTGTTAACAGCATGGATTTGTTAGTCTCCTCCTGAGAATCCTGAGAGTAAACAAAATTAAGAAAAATCAACCATGGATGGAGAATTGAGAAAAGCAGCCATCTGATAGCAAGGGAAGCTAGGGCTGTTAAGACAAAGGTAATGAGAGTGAGAGAGAATTGGGAGCAAAGACAGAGACATGCACAGGAAGCAGCATTTAGGTATCTTCAGTTTGGAGGAGGTCATTTGAGAAGGTGTGGCAGTAAGAGATTTCTTCAGGGATTTCAGCTGAAGAATACGGTCCATAGGTTGTTTCTCTAGCTCTCTGAGCTAGCAGGCTTCCACCTAGCTTCAGAATCCTGAGTCTTCCTTGGTATAATTGAATGGATTGGAATTTATTCAAAACAATATACCTATCCACTTCAACTTTTATCTTTTACATCTTCATCTTTTGCTTTCTTTTTCAAACTTGGGTCTTTCTATTTAGGACCTTGTCATTGAAGACTGACCTGTTGTTTTAGGGTACACATATACTTATGAAATAATTCTGGGAATATCATTGCTATATAAACTTCCCATCTGCCTAAGCGGCTAGAATTGCAGTCTCTAGTCCATATTTAAATTGTTAAAAGCATAATTTGGGTTCTGATCCTAAAAGAGACTTTAAAATTACAGTATATGCGGAAAGCAAGATTCTAGGCTAACTTGTCTCTGTGGACTATCATGAGCCAAATGCATGTTGTCCATAAAGTGATTTATTAATTTAATCTTTTTATTGCATAGAGTGATTTCTCCATGGGAAAGCATCTTAATTCTAGGACAGCTACATCTTCAGCCCTCTACAAAATGGTTTCTGAGCAAGCTGTACTGACTCCAAACACCTTGCTGCCAGTTTCTTGTTCCCCAAGGTAATGACCTTGCTTTTCTCTTGATTAAACTTCCAAAATTCTTTAACTGAAAGGGTGTCCCACAACAGTTTTAAAATTACCCATTTGTGTTATGTAATTAAGTATCCATTGCGGCATCAGGAGAAGTATTTGCAGGTGGAGCATGGCTTAGGCTTTCAGACCAGAGCAGGTGGAACAGTTTAAGGTGAACACTGTTGGGCGAAGCAAGATAGGCAATATGTAGATCACAGACTGAAGGGTAAGGGAGTCAGCTGCAGGTGTCAATGTGATGAAGTAAATCCTGATTCAGGGAGAGTGAGTGAGTTTGTAATTTCTCAGCATGCATCAATTCATGCATTTGAATAAAATTATAACAGTTTGGTGGGTGTACAATTTGTGAAGGTTATCTGGAGCCAGTGAATATTAAGTTTCCAATGATTATTCTGTCCTATGCAGATATTCATTCATTGACATAGTTAAATCATCTTAGATATTTCAGATGGGCTATTGGTTGTAGCTGTGTGTGTCAGGCTACAGATCTCAGCAGCTCACATTGCACAGAGAGGCAAGGTCAAATAGTATCATATTAGTGCCATTCCCTCTAATGGAAGAGTCTGCTCTGTTTCAATGTCACTACACTTATTTTCAATTATATTTACTATTTATTAACAGTCAATTGTTGCTATCAATATTTAAATTTCATTTTCTGTATGTTCACTGCTCCGATCAGGTACTTGTTTCAATTCTCCAATATTCTCCAATCACCAAGTGTTATATTCTTTTTTCTCAAGGGTTTTAATATTTTTTATAGCAAAGCCTCATGTAGCTCAGAATTGCTCATGTTATGTTGAAAAAAAGACTTTCTTTGAACCCCCAATCCTGGCTTAACCACCCAGTGCTTGGAACAAAGTCCTGCAACTTTTTTTCAGACTGGGCCCTGACTGTTCAGTGAAAAGGAAAAGACAGCTCCTGGTGGTGTGAGTGTCTGTCCACCTCCCAGGATCTTGCAGAGGATTGCAAGCAAACAGGGACCTGTCTAAGAATTGAGTTTAGTGAGGAACTTTGAAGCTGGTGTCTTCACAGCACAGAAATGAACTGGGAGGAAGGGAGGAGAGAGAGAGAGCTTTCCTGATTTGGTAGTAGGTTGCATTAGCAACAAGTAGTCAGGTATTCGATTTTAGATGATCAGTAAAAGATCAAATGGCCATTTTCACAGGCCAAGGCAATAAAGATTCTGGATGAGGAACTTAATTTATTTCTAGAAACCAAATTTGTGTGTAAGCAGTGATGTCTGGAGAAACTGATGTAGCTCTGCATAATAGAAAGGTAACTTTTCCTCTCTGGAAATACAAAATCTGAGAGGGAAGTATGGTTAGTTCTTGGTGTGCTCTAAGTCACTTGTGTAGATCCTGAAGTATTTGGGACCATTAATCATGTTTCATCATTTTTAAATAACTTAAGATTATAAGATAACCATGTCAACCTTCTCATTGCACCCTAATGTTAATACTCAAACCTTGGGAAAACTGGATAAGATGCCTAATTAACACATCAAGTAGACCTTGCTGCAACATTTTCCCAGCATCCCTTAGTCACTGCCTATTACTGGGTGTTGCTGAACTATCACACCTTCTAGTCCAGTGGTTTGCTGGCTCTTCTTCCAGATGTCCTATGTTGTATAAACCAGCTGTTTTTGTTCCCTGGTCATTTTTATTTACCATTTATTATGCTGACCTCTTGGTCTTGCTCTCCCTGCTACCTCTCCTCACATGGCTCATCATCTTATCCTTTCTCTACTTTCCCAGATGTCCCTATGTCTGTCTATGCTCTCCTTTTGTTTTATTAAAGATTTATTTATTTATTATATATTAGTACATTATTGTGAGCTACCATGTGGTTGCTGGGATTTGAACTCAGGACCTCCAGAAGAGCAGTCAGTGATCTTAACCAATGAGCAAACTCTCACTCTGGCCCCAATCTCTCCAGCACCACTAAGTCTGGCTCCTGTTAACTGTAGCTGTCTTCTGACACCCCAGAAGAGAGCATCAGATCTCATAAGGGATGGTTGTGAGCCACCATGTGGTTGTTGAGATTCGCACTCAGGTCACTCAAAGGAGTAGCCAGTTCTCTTAACTGCTGAGCCATTTCTCCAGCCTCTGGGCTCTCCCTTTTTATCTAAAATGAACTTCTGCTGCACCACACCTAGAAGCAGCCTTGTCCTTTCCTTTTTATTTGTTTTTATCATTCTCCTCCATTAACTACTCCTTGCCTTCAAACTCATGGCCACCTTTTGCTTTAATTTTTGTTATTGCTTGACTTTCACTTAAAGTTGCCTGCAGGAATTTCCAGTTATGTTATTCATGTTTTCATTGTACCTTTGTGTTTCATGTATGTTCTGAGGCAGGTTTTGGATGGGTATCCATGCTGTTATATATTCATAATTCCATATTCCATGGTATATGACAATATGTATTTCCATAACTCCACTTCTTTTTTTTTGATATTTGCCAATGCCCCCACTGCTGGCATTTTACTCAGCACTCCATGAATTATCAGTTTTTGTTTATAACCATGTTTTTCTGATGTAGGCTGAAAGCACCAACAAATTAAATGCGTGTTCAAGTTGACTATTTCATGGAAAATTTTACAGATAAAATTATAGACATAAAAAACCTTTCTATGTTAATTGAAGGTGAAACTAAAAACATGATGTGATAAAATTCTACATTTACATTGAAAGCATTTTTGATAAAATGGAAGAAATATATAGAAAAACCTATTAAAATTGAAGATTTTCATGAAAATAATGCAGATAAAATGGTAGACATAAAAAACATTACTAAATTAGTTGATAGAGGAATTACAAATATTTGTTGATAAAATTGAAGATTTACATGACAAATATTTCTGTTTGTCTATGTCTTTTTATTGAAGAAGTGAGTCCATTGATCTTAAGAGATATTAAAGAACAGTGATTGTTGCTTCCTGTTATTTTTGATGTTATTTTTTGTTTGTGTGGGTATTTTCTTTGGGATTTGTTGGAAGAAGATTACTTTCTTGCTTTTTCTAGGGTGTAGTTTCCCTCCTTGTGTTGGTATTTTCCATCTAGTATCCTTTGTAGGACTGAACTTGTGGACAGATATTGTGTAAATTTGGTTTTATCATTGAATGTCTTGGTTTCTCCATCTGTGGTGATTGAGAGCTTTGCTGGGTATAATAGTCTGGGCTGGCATTTGATTTCTCTTAGGGTTTGTATGTGATCTGCGCAGGAACTTCTATCTTTCATTGTCTCTGGTGAGAAGTCTGGTGAAATTCTGATAGGTCTGACTTTATAAGTTACTTGACCCTTTTCCCTTACTGCTTTTAATATTCTTTCTTTGTTTAGTGAATTTGGTGTTTGATTATTATATGCTGTGAGGACTTTCTGGTCTGGTCCATTATCTTTGGAGTTCTATAGGCTTCTTGTATGTTCATGGACATCTCTTTCTTTAGGTTAGGGAAGTTTTCTTCTATAATTGTGTTGATGATATTTGCTGGCCCTTTAAGTTGTAAATCTTTGCTCTCTTCTATACCTATAATACTTAGGTTTGGTCTTCACATTGTGTCCTGGATTTCCTGGGTGTTTTGGATCACAAGTTTTTTGCATTTCACATTTACTTTGATTGTTGAGTCACTGTTTTCTATGGTATCTTCAGTCCCTGAGATTCTTTCTTCTATCCCTTGGATTCTATTGTTGATGCTTGCATCTATGACTCTTGAATTATTTCCAAGGTTTTCTGTCTCCAGAGACGTCTCACTTTGTGATTTCTTTATTGTTTCTACTTCCACTTTTAGATCCTGAATGGTTTTGTTCAATTCCTTCAACTGATTTTTTATGTTTTCCTGTATTTCTGTAAGCAATTTTTGTGGTTCCTCTTGAAGGTCTTTTACCTGTTGACCAGTATTCCCCTATATTTCTTTAAAGGAGTTATTTAAGTCTTTCTTGAAGCCCTCTATCAGAATCATTTGATTTTAAGGTTTTAAATCCAACTCTTGATTTTCCAGTGTGTTGGGGTATCTTGGGACTTGCTATGGGGGGGACTGATGTTGTCAAGTGGCCTTGGTTTCTGTTAGTAGGGTTCTTGTGCTTGCCTTTCACCATCTGGTTATCTTTGGTGCTAGTTGGTCTTGCTGACTCTGGCTGGAGCTTGTTCCTCCTGTGGGCCTGTAAGTCTGTGTCCTGGGAGACGAACTCTCTTCTTTCAGGTTCTGTGCACAGAAGATTTTGGAGCTGCCTGGATCTCTGGTGCAAATGGCAGCCTGAAGACCTCTGTCCCAGCTGCTCCACTGATCTTTTGCTTTTTTCACTCCTAGCTGTTCCCCTCCTGAGAGGGGGTGGAGATCTCACCTGCATGTTCAGAAGTGAAAGCGCTATTGGGAGATCACTCTCTCCTGGTGGGCTGTGCACATAAGGCTGTGGAGTCTCCTGGCTCCCTGGTTAAAATGGCGGTGGGAAGACTTCTGTCCCAGCTGTTCCACTGATCGTATGTCCCATGTCAGAATCTCATTTAAAAGTCAGGTTTGGCATTCTATTATGATGGCTAATGAAACACCATTCAATTCTAGGCATTAATCATAGAAGTCACTAGCTAATTTTTCTTGATTCTAGAGTCAGGAAGAGAAATTCTGAGTAATAACCCAGAGTAGTAGTGTTTACAACAGGTATGCATGTGCTCTGTGTATGTGTCTCATGCCTGCTAATGTTAGAAAGAGGCCTCAGATTATACTCTTATTTCTTACCACACAAAATATGTCACATCTTGTTCTCGTGTATGTAGAAATGTTGACAAGTTTCCTTATAGTATTATTAAATGACATTTTTATGTGGTTTTGCATTGTCCATTATATAGTTATAGTTAATTTCATCTTTGTATTTTTCAAACCCTGTTGTGAAATTTCAAAAAGAGTTCCAATATTTGAAACTAGCAGAACAAAAAGAAAGAAAGAACGAAAGAAAGAAAGAAAGAAAGAAAGAAAGAAAGAAAGAAAGAAAGAAAGAAAGAAAGAAAGAAAGAAAGAAAGAAAGAAAGAAAGATGTCTTCTCTGGTAAACAATCCACAGGACAGTGTGCTGTCCAAATTTTTCAAAAATTGCATTTTCATTCAAAACATACAATATTTCTATTAATTATATGTGGTCATGTTATCTAAAAGGGCTTATTTTCTGTGATCTTTATTTTCTTCTGTGATGAGGAAAATATAATGGTTAGGTCTTTCACATATATAACATCATTATATTTTCCAAGAATTTTTTCACTGTGAGGACATACAATTTTCATGGATGGAAGACCTGTAAGTCACAAAGATAATCTATTGTAAAAGATGCTCAAAAAATATATTGATTGCTAATTTCTGCTTTGGATGGAGTTTTGTTCTTTTATATTAATGTGAAATGAAGGTCTCATGTGCACTTTAACTCCTCAGGGTTTCAGACAAAAGTCCTCTGTTCTCCAACTTTTTATTTCATCACATGGAATATATTAGTAAAATTTCTAGAGAGTATAGTCTTGGTACATTGCATTATCCATAAATTTTCAGGTATAAATGAATGGCCTTCCAAATTTGTTCTCTTCTTTTATTTAGAAGGAAGAATACTTCATCGACTGCATGTTTCTTCTTCCACCAAACTATGTATTACATACAGAACAATTGAAGGGTTGTAATGATTTTTCTATTTTTTTCTTTTTTTTCTGTTTTTATTGGATAAATTATTTATTTACATTCCAAATATTGTTCTCCTTCCTGGTTTCTTCTCTGCAAACCCCCTATCTAATGCCAAATTAGCCCTGCCTCCATGAGAGTGATTCTCCATCCCCCAACCCACTCTTTCCTGACCACCCTAGCATCCTCCTATGGTGCGAAATCCAGCCTTCATAGGACCTAGTGCCTCTTCTCCCATTGATGCCAGGTAAGTCATTCTCTGCTACATATTCAGCTGGAGCCATGGGTCCCTCCTTGTGTACTCTTTGGTTGGTAATCTAGTCCTTGGGAGCTCTGGGGCAGTGGGGTCTAGTTAATTGATACTGTTGTTTGTCCTGTGGTGTTGCAATCCCCTTCAGCTCCTCAGTCCTTGCCCTAACTCTTCCACTGGATTCCCTGTGCTCAGTTCCATGGTTGGCTGTGAGCATCCCATCCTCATGTGTACTTTTTAGACTCTGGCAGAGCCTTAGGGATACCTATGTTAGGCTCCTGTGAATAACTACCTCTTGTCATCAATAAAAGTGTCTGGGTTTGGTGTCTGCAGATTGGATGGATCCCTAGGTGGGGCAGTCTCGGGATGGCCATTTCTTCAGTTTTTGTTCCATTCTTTGTTCCTGCATTTCGTTTAGATAGGACCCATTCTGGTGAAAAAATTTGAGATGGATGTTTGGCCACATCCCTCACTCATGGACCTTCCCAATCCATTGGATATGGTCTCTACAGGTTCTACCTCCTTCCCCTTTGTTAGGTATTTCACTTAATGTCATCACTCTTGGGTCCTGGAAACCTCTTGCTTTCCTGGCATCTGGAACTTTCTAGTGCCCCCCCCATCCACATCACCCACTGCTACACACCTCCATTAAAATTTCTGACTCTCTGTCCTTCTGACCTGTCTCCTCCCATACCTAATCCTGCCCCCCCAATACTCTCCCCTCTCCTCTTCATCCAATGTCCCTCCCTCCCTTTACTTCCCTTCATTATTTTCTTCCCCATGCTAAGACTGATGCATCTAAGGTTTGGTCTCCCTTTATGTTGAGCTTCATATGGTCTGTGAATTGTATCATGGGTATTCCGAGCTTTGGGACTAATATTCTCTTTTCAGTGAGTGCATACCATGTGTGTCCTTTTGTGACTGAGTTACGTAATTTAGGATGATATTTTCTAATTCCATCCACTTGCCTGCAAATTTCTTGTAATCATTGTTTTTAATAGTTGAGTACTACCCCCTTTTTGTAAATGTACCACGTTTTCTGCATCCATTCGTTTTTAAAAAGACATCTGGGTAGTTTTCAGTTTCTGGCTATTAAAAATAAGTCTGCTGTGAATACAATGAAACATGCATTTTTGTTATATGTTGGAGCATCTTTTGAGTATATGTTTATGAGTGGTAGAGCTGGGTCCTCCAGTAGAACTATTTCCAATTTTTCTGAGGAACCATCAGACTGTTTTCTAGAGTGGTTGTACCAGCTTGCAATCACACCATCAATGGAGGAGCATTCCTCTTTCTCTTCTTTCTAGCTAGAATCTAATGTCTTGTTTTTATCTATTTGCATTTTCCTGATGAATAAGAATAACACTTCTTTATGTGCTTCTCAGTCACTCAGTATTCCTCAGTTGAGAATTCTTTGTTTAGCATTGGATCCTATTTTTTTATTTCTGAAAAAATTCAAGAAATATATAGCAAAACATGTTAAAACTGACTATTACATGGACAATTATACAGATAAAATGGAGGATATAAAAATGTTCCTAAGTTGATTGAAAGTAAAATTATAGACATTGATAAAATTGAAGATTTACATGGAAAATATTTCTGATAAAATTGAAGAAAAATATAGAAAAATTTTAAAATTAAATATTATCATGGAAAATAATACAGCTAAAATGGTAGACATAAAGAATTACTAAATTGAAAGAGGAATCACAAACATTTTCTGATAAAATTGAAGATTTACATGAAAAATATTTCTGTAAGTCTATGTTTTTGTTGGGGAATTGAGTCCATTGATGTTATAAGATATTAAGGAATAGTGATTGTTACTTCCTGTTATTATTGATGTTCTTTTTATGTTTGTGTGGTTACTTTCTTTTGGGTTTGTTGGGAAAACATAACTTTCTTGCTTTTTCTAGGGTGTAGTTTCCCTCCTCATGTTGGCATTTTTCCATCTAGTATCCTTTGTAGGGCTGGATTTGTGGAAAGATATTGTGTAAATTTGGTTTTATCATGGAATATCTTGGTTTCTCCATCTATGATAATTGAGAGTTTTGCTGGGTATAATAGTTTGGGCTGGCATTTGTGTTATCTTAGGGTCTGTATGAGATCTGCCCAGGATCTTCTGGCTTTCATCGTCGCAGGTGAGATGTCTGATGTAATTCTGATAGGCCTGCCTTTATAGGTTACTTGACCATTTTCCCTTACTGCTTTTAATATTTTTCTTTGTTTAGTGCATTTGGTGTTTTGATTATTATGTGCCGGGAGGACTTTCAGATCTTGTCCAGTCTGTTTGGAGTTCTGTAAGCTTCTTGTATGTTCATGGACTTCTCTTTCTTTAGGTTAGGGAAGTTTTCTTTTATAATTTTGTTGAAGATATTTACTGGCCCTTTAAGTTGGAAATCTTTGCTCTCTTCTATACCTATAATCCTTAGGTTTGGTCTTCTCATTGTGTCCGGGATTTCCTGAATGTTTTGGCTCAGGAGCTTTTTGCATTTTGCATTTTCTTTAACTATTGAGTCAATGTTTTCTATGGTATCTTCAGCTCCTGAGATTCTTTTATCTCTTGTATTCTGTTGTTGATGCTTGCATCTATGACTCGTGAATTCTTTCCAAGATTTTCTATTTCCAGAGATGTCTCACTTTGTGATTTCTTTATTGTTTCTACCTCCATTTATAGATCCTCGATTGTTTTGTTCAGTTCCTTCATTTGTTTGATTGTGCTCTCATGTAATTCTTTCAGGGATTTTTGTGTTTCCTCTTTAAGGGCTTTAACCATTTGACCCATGTTCTCCTGTATTTCTTTTTTTTTTAAATTTTATTTTCTAAGTTTTTTTTTGTATACATTCAAAATCATTTCCCCTTTCCCGTTTCCTCCCTCCCCGAAAGTCCAATAAGCCCCCTTCCCTCCCTCTTTTCACCATTCACCTCCCTCTCACTTCTCTGTCCTGGCGTTCCCCTACATCCAGTCTTTCCAGGACCAGGGGTCTCTCCTTCCATCTTCATAGAAATCTATTGATATGCGAATTGTGTCTAGGGTATTCCAAGATTCTGGGTTATTAACTCCTTATCAGTGATTGCATACCAAGTGCGTTCTTTTGGAATTGGGTTACCTCACTAAGGATGACATTTTCAAGTTCTGACCATTTGCCTAGGAATTTTGTGAAGTCATTGTTTTTAATTGCAGAGTAGTATTCCATTGTGTAAATATACCACATCTTCTGAATCCATTCCTCCGTTGAGGGACATTTGGGTACTTTCCAGATTCTGGCTATTATAAATAGGGCTGCTATGAACAGAGTGGAGCATGTGTCCTTTTTGCATGCAGGTAAAGCCTCTGGGTATATGCCCAGGAGTGGTATAGCCTGATTCTCCAGGAGTGTCATGTCCAGTTTTCTGAGGAACCGCCAGATTGCTTTCCAGAGTGGTTTTACCAGCTTGCAATCCCACCAGCAGTGGAGGAGTGTTCCTCTTTCTCCACATCCTCGCCAACAACTGCTGTCTCCTGTGTTTTTGATCTTAGCCATTCTGACTGGTGTGAGATGGAATCTCAGGGTTGTTTTGATTTGCATTTCCCTAATGACTAAGGATGATGAACATCTCTTTAGGTGTTTCTCAGCCATTAGATATTCTTCAGGTGAGAACTCTTTGTTTAGCTCTGTACCCCATTTTTTAATAGGGTTACTTGCCTCTCTGGAGTTTACCTTCTTGAGTTCTTTGTATATATTGTATATTAGCCCTCTGTCGGATGTAGGGTTGGTAAAGATCATTTCCCAGTTAGTTGTTTGCCGCTTTGTCTTTTTGACAGTGTCTTTTGCCTTGCAAAACTTTGTAATTTAATGAGGCCCCATTTGTCTATTCTTGATCTTAGAGCATAAGCTATTGGAGTTCTGTTCAGGAAATTCTCCCCTGTGCCCATATGTTCAAGGTTTTTCCCTAGTTTCCATTCTATTAGTTTCAGTGTGTCTGGTTTTATGTGGATGTCCTTGATCCACTTGGAATTGAGCTTAGTGCAAGGAGAAAAGAATGGGATAATTTGCATTCTTCTGCATGTTGAACTCCAGTTGAGCCAGCACCATTTGTTTAAAAGGCCATCTTTTCTCCACTGTGTGGTTTTAGCACCTTTGTCAAAGATCAAGTGACCATAGGAGTGTGGATTCATTTCTGGGTCTTCAATTCTGTTCCTTTGATCTACATGCCTGTCACTGTACCAATACCATGCAGTTTTTGACACTATTGCTCTGTAGTACAGCTTGAGGTCTGGGATACTGATTCCCCCAGAGGTTCTTTTACTCTTGAGAATAGTTTTAGCTATTCTGGGTTTTCTGTTATTCCAGATGAATTTTTGAATTGCTCTTTCTAACTCTATGAAGACTTGAGTTAGGATTTTGATGGGGATTGCATTGAGTCTGTATATTACTTTTGGCAAGATGGTCATTTTTACTATATTGATCCTGCCAATCCATGAGCATGGCAGATTTTTCCATCTTCTGAGGTCTTCTTCAATTTCTTTCTTCAGAGACTTGAAATTCTTGTCATACACATCTTTTACTTGTTTGGTTAGAGTCACGCCAAGATACTTTATATGGTTTGTGGCTATCGTGAAGGGTATCATTTCTCTTTCTTCTTTCTCAGCCTGCTTGTCCTTTGAGTATAGGAAGGCTACTGACTTGCATGAGTGATTTTATATCCGGCCACTTTGCTGAAGTCGTTTATCCCCTGTAGGAGTTCTCTGGTGGAGCACTTTGGGTCGCTTAAGTATACTATCATATCATCTGCGAATAGTGATAGTTTGAATTCTTCCTTTCCAATTTGTATCCCTTTGACCTCTTTTTGTTGTCTAATTGCTCTAGCTACAACTTCAAGTACTGTATTGAAAAGATATGGAGAGAGAGGGTAGCCTTGTCTAGTCCCTGATTTTAGTGGGATTGCTTCAAGTTTCTCTCCATTTAGATTGATGCTGGCTACCGGTTTGCTGTAAATTGCTTTTACTATGTTTAGATATGGGCCTCGAATTCCTAATCTTTCCAATACCTTTAGCATGAAAGGATACTGAATTTTGTCAAATGCTTTCTCAGCATCTAATGAGATGACCATGTGGTTTTAGAACCATACCTGCATCCCTGGGATGAAGCCTACTTGATCGTAGTGAATGATCGTTTTGATGTGTTCTTGGATTCGGTTGGCAAGAATTTTATTGAGTATTTTTGCATCGATATTCATAAAAGAGGTTGGCCTGAGATTCTCTTTCTTTGTCGGGTCTTTGTGTGCTTTTGGTATAAGTGTAATTGTGGCTTCATAGTACGAGTTGGGTAATGTTCCTTCTGTTTCTATTTTGTGGAACACTTTGAAGAGTATTGGTGTTAGGTCTTCTTTGAAGGACTGATAGAATTCTGCACTAAAACCATCTGGACCTGTGCTTTTTTTGGTTGGAAGACTTCCAATGACAACTTCTATTTCTTCAGGTTTTATAGGACCGTTTAGATGGTCTATTTGATCCTGATTTAATTTTGGTATTTGATATCTATCAAGGAAAGTGTCCATTTCCTCGAGATTTTCTAGTTTTGTTGAATACAGGTTTTTGTAGTAGGATCCGATGATTTTTTGAATTTCCTCAGTTTCTGTTGTTTTCTCTCCCTTTTCATTTCTGATTTTATTAATTTGGATACTGTCTCTGTGCCCTCTGGTTAGTCTAGCTAAGGGCTTATCTATCTTGTTGATTTTCTCAAAGAACCAACTCCTCATTTTGTTGATTCTTTGTATAGTTTTATTTGTTTCTACCAGATTGATTTCAGCCCTGAGATTGATGACTTCTGCATTTTACTCCTCTTTGGTGTATTTGATTCTTTTTGTTCCAGGGCTTTCAGGTGTGCCATTAAGCTGTTACTGTATGCTGTCTCCCGTTTTTTTTTTGGCGGCACACAGTCTATGAATTTTCCTCTTAGCACTGCTTTCATTGTGTCCCATAAATTAGGGTATGTTGTTCCTTCATTTTCATTAAATTTCAAAAAGTCTTTGATTTCTTTATTTCCACTTTGACCAAGTTATCCTTGAGTAGAGCATTCTTCAGCCTCCATGTGTATGTGGGTTTTCTTTTGTTTTTTTGCCATTGAAGACCACCCTTATTCCATAGTGATCATATAGGAACATGGGATTAGTTCTATCTTCTTATATCTGTTGAGGTCTGATTTGTGACCAATTATATGGTTGATTTTAGAGAAGGTACCATGAGGTGCTGAGAAGAAGGTGTATTCTTTAGCTCTAGGATGAAATGTTCTATATATATCTGTTAGTTCCATTTGGTCCAAGACTTCAATTAGATTCACTGTGTCCCTGTTTAGTTTCTGCTTTCCTGAACGATTCCATTTCAGAGAGCAGGGTGTTGAAGTTACCCACTATTATTGTGTGAGGTTCGTTGTGTGCTTTGAGCTTTAGTAAAGTTTCTTTTACGAATGAGGGTGCCCTTGCATTTGAAGCATAGATATTCAGAATTGAGTGTTCTTCTTGGTGGATATTTCCTGTAATCACTATGTAGTGTCCTTCTGTGTCTTTTTTGATGACTTTAGGTTGAAAATCAATTTTATGTGATATTAGGATGGCAACTCCGGCTCGTTTCTTTTGGCCATTTGCTTTTAAAATTGTTTTCCAGCCTTTTACTCTGAAGTAGTGTTTGTCTTTGACACTGAGGTGCATTTCCTGCATGCAGCAAAATTCAGGGACTTGTTTACATATCCAGTCTGCTAGTCTATGTTTTTTTATTGAGGAATTGAGACCATTGATATTAAGAGAGATTAAGGCATAGTGATTATTGCCACCTGCCATTCTTGATGCTATCTTTATGTTTGAGTGGTTATCTACTTTCGGGTTTGAAGCAAGAAGGTTACTATTTCATTTTTTCCAGGGTGTTGTTTCTCTCCCTGTATTGACGGTTTCCATCTATTATCCTTTGCAGGGCTGGATTTGTGGAATGATATTGTGAAAATTTGGTTTTATCATGGAATATCTTGGTCTCTCCATCTATGGTGATTGAGAGTTTTGCTGGGTATAGTAGTCTAGGCTGGCATGTGTGCTCTCTTAGTGTCTGCATGAGATCTGCCCAGGATCTTCTGGCTTTCATAGTCTCTGGTGAGAAGTCTGAAGTGATTCGGATAGGTCTTCCTTGGTATGTTACTTGGCCTTTTTCTCTTACTGCTTTTAATATTCTTTCTCTGTTTAGAACATTTGGTGTTTTGATTATTATGTGACAGGAGGTATTTCTGCTCTGGTCCATTCTGTTTGGGGTTCTGTAGGCTTCTTGTACGTTCATCGGCATCTCTCTCTTTAGGTTAGGGAAGTTTTCCTCCATGAATTTGTTGAAGATGTTTACTGGCCCTTTAAGTAGCAAGTCTTCACTCTCATCTATACCTATAGTCCTTAGGTTTGTTCTTCTCATTGTGTCCTGGATTTCCTGGATGTTTTGGGTTACACTTTTTTGCATTTTGCATTTTCTTTGACTGTTGAGTCGATGCTTTCTATGGTATCTTCAGCACCTGAGATTCTTTCTTCCATCTCTTGTATTCTATTGTTGATGTTTGCATCTATGATTCCTGATTTCTTCCCAAGGTTTTCTATCTCCAAAGTTGTCTCCCTCTGTGATTTCTTAGTTGTTTCTACTTCCTTTTTTAGATCTCGGATGGATTTTCTGAGATTCTTCACTTGTTTGTTTGTACTTTCCTGTATTTCTTTAAGGTATTTTTGCGTTACCTCTTTCAGGATTTCTGCCTGTTGACCCAAGTTCTCCTGCATTTCTCTGAGCGATTTTTGTGTTTCCTTCTCATGGGATTCCATCTATTGATCCATTGTCTCCTGTATTTCTTTAAGCAGATCTCGTGTTTCCTTTGTAAGGGCATCTATCCGTGGATTCATTTCTTTAAGCACTTTTTGTGTTGCCTCACTCTGTGCATCCCTCTGTTGACCCCATATTCTTCTGCATTTCTTTATGCAGTTTTTGTGATTCCTTTGAAAGTGTATCTACCTGTTGATTCATTTCTTTAAACGATTTTTGTGTTGTCTCCTTGTGGGCCTCCATCTTTTGATCCATGTTCTCCTGCATTTCTCTAAGCGATTTTTGGGTTTCCTTTGTAAGGGCTTCTAACCGTTGATTCATTGTCTCCTGTAATTCTTTATTTGATTTATTTGTGTCCTTCTTGTGATCCTCGAATAGCGTCATGAGAAGTGATTTTAAATCCAGATCTTGTCTTTCGGTTGTGGTGGTGTATCCAGGACTTGCTGCTGTTGGAGAGTTGGGTTTGGATGGTGCCATATTACTTTGATTTCTGTTGGTAACGTTCTTACGTTTGCCTTTTGCCATCTGGTTACCTCTGATGTTAGTTGGTCCTGCTTTCACTGGCTGTTGGTTGGACCTCCTGTGAGCCTGCAAAACTACTTCTGGCCCCCCTGGATTACCAGGATTCCCCTGCCACCGATTTCTGGGGCCTGTCCTGCTACTGATTGCCTTTGGAGCCCTGATGTGCCTTGCCCCAAGTGATGTTATAATGGGGAGTCCCTGCACATCCAAAGGCTCAGCATATTGGATTCCTGGAGCAGAGTTTGCTAAAGGGAAACTGGTATGTTCCTGCCCTGTGCAGGGGTGTGTGATCTCTCCCAGTGTTGGGGGAAGGGGGCGTCCCTCTGCAAGGCAGAAGTCACACAGCAGAGCTGGCGCGCTGGTCACTGCAGCCCTGCCCAGCTCCTGCGAGTAGCGTACACACAAGCCGCCCAAGACCCAAGTGATGTTATGCCTGTCTGTCTCTGAGCCTGGCAGTCCCGACCACCCGGCCACTGGAGCAAAGATGGCGGAGTGCACCCTGCTCACTCTCGGTGGCACTGGCCACCCTGCAGAGTAGATGGCCTACAGCAAATCTGGCGCCCAGATGACCACAGTGCTGTCCCGTTCTTGCGAGCAGATGGAAGCCCCAACAGGTCGTATCCCGAGCGATGTTATATTGGGGGGAACCTTGGTACCTGTCTCTTCAGTGCAGTATGGGAACAGAAGTCACGGAAGGGAAGCTGGTAGGCTCCCGCCCAGTTTGGGGGTGCCTCTGCCAGGCAGAAGTCTCACAGCAGAGCTGGCGCAATGGTCACTGCAGCCCTGCCCAGGTCCTTCAAGCAGTGTACACACAAGCCACCCGAAACCCAAGCTATATCATGCCTGTCTGTCTCTGAGCCTGGCAGTCCCAACCACCCAGACACTGGAGCAAAGATGGCGGAGTGCACCCTGCCCGCTCTCGGTGGCGCTGGCCACCCTGCAGAGGAGATGGCCTACAGCAAATCTGGGGCCCAGACGGCCACAGCGCTGTCCTGTTCTTGGGAGCAGATGGAAGCCCCAACAGGTCGTGACCTGAGCGATGTTACATAGGGGGGAACCTGGGTACCTGTCTCTTCAGTGCAGTATGGGAACAGAAGTCGCAGAAGGCTGGACCCTATTTTTTAGTAATGATTTTAGGTTGTGTGGAGTCTACCTTCTTGAGTTCTTTGTATATATTGGACATTAGCCCTCTAAAAGATGGAGGATTGTTTAAGATATTTTCCTAATCTGTAGGTTGCTGCATTTTCCTATTGACAGTGTCCTTTGCCTTAACAGAAGATTTTCAATTTTTATGACATCCCATTTTTTTCCTTTTCAATTTGAATCTTCTTGAACTCCTTTTCTTGTCTAATTTCTCTGGCTAACGCTTTGAGTTCAACCTTGAATTGGTCGGAAAGAAGAGTGATCAGACTTGTCTAGTCCCTGATTTTAGTGGAATTGTTTCAAGTTTCTCTCCATTTAGTTTCATGTTGCCTATGGTTTGACTGTATATTACTTTTATTATTTCTCATTATGGTCCTTGAATTCCTGATATTTTCAAGGTTTTTAATATAAAGGATTGTTGTTTATTGTTAAATGCTTTCTCAGCATCTAATGAGCTGGTTTTGTGTTTTATATCCTTTGAATTTGTTTTAATAGTGGATTATGTTGTTGGATTTCCATATATTGAACCATTCCTGCGTCCCTGGGATGAAGCCAACTTGATCATGGTGAATGATCATTTTGATGTGTTCTTGGTTTCGATTTGCTAGAATTTTATTGATTACTTTGCATCAATATTCACAAGGGATTTTGGTCTGAATTCTTTTTCTTTTTTGGGACTTTGTGTGGTTTACATGTCAGTGTAACTGTGGCTTTACGAAGGAGTTAGGTATTGCTATTCCTTCTGATTCTATTTTACGGAATAGTTTGAAAAGTATTTGTATTAGGTCTTATTTGATAGTCTGACATAATTCTGTTCTAAATTCATATTGAACTAGGCTTTTCTTGGTGGGGAGACTTTTATTGACTGCTTTAATAATTTAGGTGTTATGAGACTATATACTGTCAACCTTGAGGGTAATCAAGATCAAATAAAATCAGCCATGGATCAAGAGGCCAAGCAAGCAACCAGCTGAGAGGACAGATGGACAGATTATTAAGAGAATAACCTTGATAAAATTGAATGATTTAGAATTTATTAAAAACAATAGATATATCAATTGCAGCTTTAATCTTTTCCATATTCTAAGTTTGCTAACTTTCTCATACTCTGGGATTTTCCAGTTAAGGACAATTTCACTGAAGCCTTATCTGATGATTTGACCACTGGTGTGCTTATGAAGTAATACTGGGGATATCTTTGCTGTGTGTATCTCCCATCTGTCTTAATGACTGAAATTGAAGTTTCCATTCTTATTTAAATGTTTCTTGAAGTGTTTCTAGGCCATTTGAATTTCCTCTTTTGAGAATTCTGTTTAAATCTGTATCCATTTTTCATTATTGTACACCTTAATATGGTCATTTACATTATGAAAATCATTCTACTTTATCACTCAGTTTTCACATAAGACATTTATTTATTCATGTATATCTAACCATTCTGAAGGGAAAACCACTATGTAATTTATGAAATTATTATATGTATTTGTTTTGTCACATAGTGGAAAATGTTTGTTGTTATTAATAATGGTACCTAATGCTAGCTTTTTATATATTTCATTAAATATTCTCTTATTAATTTTTTATTAAATAGTCATTTATTTTTCTTCATGAAAATATTCTTATGAAATCACATCACAATGTATTTGATTCTAGCATGGTTTGTAATTTTGTTGTATATACTGATTTTACACATCCTAACTGCTACAATAGAAAGAAAACAATTTCTTTTAATTCATTCCTGTATTTGGTATTCCATATTCTATTTTTTTGTTCTAGAAAGGATGCATCATTTTATATAGGCCTTACAATACCTACCGAGCATTTTAGTCTAGAGTCAGCCTGTTGACATCCAACTTCTGACAAGTGAGATACATGGTTCCTATTTGAGCAAAACTGACGATTGTAGAATTTGGAAGCACAGTTTTACTTATCATCAATTTACTATCTGAGATGTAACACTGAAATCATTCTTGTTATCAAAAAGGTGTTCTTAAAGATAAATTTCTGCATCAACATATCAAATATGCACACATATATGTATATATATATATCAAATATATAACTCATACATAAACATATATATCTCTCAAATATTACAATGTCTAAATGTTTGGAGTGAGTCCATCATGTCATCCACCTTTTACTGAGAGAAGATGTCACAGTATAGAATATGATAATTTTAGATGATATCATTTCTTAAACTGACGTCATAGTTCTCAAGACCTAACATACTTCCTGTTCTTGATTAGACTTCAGAGTATGACTTTAATTCTCTCTTTGAAAGGGAACTTTAAATCCAATAGAATATGTTATACCCTAATTGGATTTTGTCTAATGCTGTTAAAAAACACCATATTCAAGGAAACTAATAGAAGATAAAGAATACTTTGGGCAATGCTTCCAGAGGATAATCCTCAACCATGTCAGTGAATACTGATAGCATATAGCTGTATTATTTAATTGGAAAAGTAAATGATCACATCCTCAACCCAAGTCACTATAGATGAAGAGAGGACTAAGATGGCTTAGGTCTATTCTTTTTTCTCAGAGCCTACCCCTAGTGTCAAACTTTATTCTGTAATGTTCCAACAACTAAATTTATCAAAACATCGTGATCAACTGAGAATCCAGCTTTGAAATTATAAACCAATAGGAGATTTATTCATTCATACCTATATAGTAAGTCTTCTAATATCCTTGTATATTTTAACTGATTTGCATATCAATGTAGAAAATATAGCTTTAATTCTTGTATGGGATTCCTGTTTGTTTGTAAAACAGAGTCTCAGCCTGTAGACCTGACTTTCATGTATCTTGATATGAAGACTAGAATGGCTTTTGCTCACAACATCTAGGATGAAAGTCCTATCCCATTGTATCAGACTTGAATTAAACTTTTATCTCTTAATATTTCTGCTGACATGCAACAAGTATTTTGTTCATTTGTGTCACCTTTGACTTCCTTGACTAAGCTAGCTCCTTCAGCTTGCATTGAAAGACTGATTTTTTTTGTTTTGTTTTGTCTGCATGCTGTGTCTTCAAAAATTCACCCTCCATTGAATTTCCATAAGGCTTACAGAGTTCATTTATTGTTTCATTTCAGATTCAGCACTATTTAGATTTTTATACCTCTGGATACAATGTTCACATCCTGCATTATGATAATTATTCCCTTAGCCACTTTTAGGATTTCTCTGGTCTTTCAATCAATTTTTTTCTGCCTTCTTTGAGTTCAAGTGCTTGTTTCCACTTAGTCACTTGTCCTCATTGAATGGTGTTCAAATTATATTTTGAGTTCTGTCTCTTGAGTTTGTTTAATAATTTATATTGTCATGAGCATTGGTATTGCATTAGTGATTTGGGGTGGGAAAATTTTATCAACATTGTCAAATTTTGTTAGCTCCAGCCTCTCAATTTTATTTTTCTTTTTGGCTTTAGGTCATGTGGCAGGGATTAATATAAGAGATGTTATGCTTAAGCTTAGAGAATCTAGGGGGCTGGGCAGGTGCCAGGTTACACCATCCTACTATATTAAGCTCTGTTCTAGGCAGTTAGCACACATGCACAGTTTTGTAGATTAGATCCAGGGCATCCTGACAGCTATGTGGAAATTGTCCTGAGACTGACTGGGAAGGTAGGTGAGGGTGTGCAATATAAAATCAGTTAGGGTAATTTTCTAGCCTGGGCAGAGTTAAGAGTTGAAACAAAACCTTAGGAATAAATATTGTGGGTTGGGCTTGTGGAGTCCTCATGCTGTCAAATGATTGACGAACTTAAAAAGATCCTCTCTTTAGAAACATTCCTTATCCTTCTTATCTCTGTCTGCTTCCAGAGTACGGGGATTAAAAATCCATAGTCACTATGCCAAGCTTTGGTATTCCTCAACAGGATAACTTATCAAAGTTTATGCATATATGTAGGCTGTGTGAATGAGTTTCATGTTTGATAGATTACAGTGAAATTCTGAAAGTATAAAGAACATTTCAAAAAGCTTTCAAGTCTGATTTTTCATGTGTGTCCTTTTAAAAGTTATTAGTCTCCTTTCATTATTGTTCATGATTATTTCCGAAACTGAGTAGGAAACAATATTGTTAACACGAACTTAATGTTTCTCTATGCCCTTGAATTTTGAGTGATCTTTGGTTAGAAGTGGGTATCAAGTTATCCAAGCTAAAATGCTACTTATTATCAGTGTTAATTGTATGACTTTTAGGAATTGTTTCTAGTATTTTTTTTTCACTTTCTCGACTGAGAATAGTGCCATGTTAGAAATCTAGATCTCTTCTGAATTGTGTCATATACATATATACATATACATATATATGTACATATATACATATATATATATACATACATATATATGTTTTAAAATCCTGTATTCTTCAGTATCTAAGGTATTGCCAAGAGCAAAGGACTGTTGAGTATTTTGCTCATTTATGCACTCAGACTATTATAGATAAGTTTAAATTAAATATATCCCTTTCCTATTTTAGCTGTTTTCTTCATGTTTTTCTAATGTCTGTAGGTGTTGCTTTTGTTTTTATTCTTTTCTTGTTCTCTTTTGACTGGGTTTATTCTGCATGTATTTTGATGATTCTGCAGGGTCTACAGATTCCAGAAGAATGCACAAAATTTTCTGGCATGAGAGCTGCCTTTTGTGTTTTGTTAATGTTACTCCAGTCATCTAGAAGAAGACACAGTGCTCTTAACCAGTAATCCTCACTCCATTCTCTGTAGGTAGATTAGAAATATATTAAATACACTTGAGAAGAATGCGAACATTTGTCTTATGTTGTCTGTTTAGTTCTTCACAGTTTCTTCTTCCTGAATGGAAAATAAGGATTTTCAAATCATACACTTTATTATATCGATATGTGTTTCATCTCTTCTGACTTTTACTATGGATTTTGTAGTGAAAATTTTTGAAGATTGTTGTGTGAAATAATGTTCTTTCTGAGATATAATTCCTTAGGATTTTTAATCTAAAAAATTTTTCTGGTGTTGTGGGTGGTATATTATGGTTCACATTATTCTTTCATTCCTTGTGTGGGATAGAAATTCATATCTGATTCCTTTGTGCAAATTTCTTCCGTTTATTATACACATTTTTTCTTGATATCTTATAAAATTCACAGCTGATTCTTTTGTGCATATTTTCATCAGTTTATTATCTAACTTGTTTCTTGACTTAAAAACATGTCTTGAAGATTTACTACATTCAAATGTACCTTAAACACTGTCAATATCAGTGTCTGCCTTTTCTAGAAGTAAAACTATATTTGGCAGTTGTTTACTTTCAGGGCTTGAAAAACATCATTTCATACTCTCCTGATTTTAATCTATGTTTAAGTAATTATTAATACTGTATGGTATGATATTGTAGCCTCTTTTGTTGGTAAGTGATAGGACAAGAAAAACGGAATAGAGATGCACATTGTTATAGTACTTAGATGTTAGGATAACTGGATACATCTGGGAGTTGAGGAAACCAATCTTATAAGGGGTACTAGATTAGAAGACTATGGCTTTCTACTAATCAAGAGACTATTCACTACATATAGCTATTTGGACTTTGTCTACTCTATAAATATCTGATGTAACAAGTGACAGTAAACATTAACTGTAAGACTCAAAAGTAGAGAATTATGTCTCTTCAGAAATAGGTATGTATTTGAGGAAATGTCAGTTCCAAGTTTTAAAGTAGAAGCTGTAGTGTTCTTGGTGACTTCCTGGTGGGAACATGTAAACCATGGATGCACTGGTAGATATACATTGCAAAACAGGTTGGTATTTCAGTGCAAGGTGTCAGCATCTTGGGAGAATCTTTGATGACTCCTCACACATAGTTGCCTACAGAGCCTGTTTATCAGTTTGTATGCTACACTGGCATATCCAAGAACATTTTTGACACTTAGAGATCTTTTGACTTCTCAGATTATTCCTTAAGGATGATTATTCTTACAAGTGAAAATTTCTTGTATTTTTAAATAGCTTGCTGAGTGTATTATCAGATTGGAGTATTTTATTGGGATATTTGTGATCCTTTCATTGAAGAATTATGTTTCTTGTAATTTGAGAAAACTTGGCTTTCCTGTATCCTTATTTCACACATTGAAAATATTCTGTGTCTGCCTTGCTCTTTACAAGAACTGATGTACTGTGATAAGGTAGTGTGGTAGGTTCATACTTCCTTGTCTCTCTTTTGAAAAGAGTAGAATGATGACAGCTCTCTTCAATTTTTAATTGAATCCTACACTGTAATAAACAGTGTAGGATTTTGGATACTATCTTCATTAGACTGAGGTATGTTCCTTCTGTTCTCATAATCTCTGGAGCTTTCATAATGATCCACTGTGATATATTTCCCAAGGCCTTTTATATGTATATTGACATGGTTGTGAGCCTTCTCTCACTATATTTAATTTGAGCCTTTTCTTGTTTGGTGTGTGCCTGTTGAAATAGTCTTGCCTTTCTGGCCTGAAATCAAGTTGACTTCACTTCCTGCATCGAAAAGAGAGTACTTTTTCAATATACATTGGTGTATGTTAGCTGTTATTTTTTCTTGTACATATTTTATGGTCATTCGTTTTATGTCCATGTGAAGCCAGTATTGTGTGGTAACTAAACATTTTTCTTTTCCCGTCTTCTGCAATATTCTCTGTGCAAGATTACTGTGGTATTTTCTAAAGAAATTTGTGAATTTCTGTGCAGCATCTGTTTAGTCCTCAGATAGTCTTTGAAGAAAAATTGAGGGTCTGAGTATCAGCACTTGCTTATTTCCTGCCCTGGTTTTATGACATTGTAAGATTACTTGTTCACTTGTTTCTAGGAAATCATTATTTTCCTCATCAATTCCCATTAATTTTTTATGACTTTCCACTATAGTCCATCCATCTGCTATTTTCCTGTGTCAATCTAAACTACCGAGGCACAGTCACCGAAAGAGACCATTCATCTGTTTAATACCAAGAGAATTATTTGACTTGAGAGAAATATAAGGTCAGTGTAACACATAAAAAGCACCAAATATTTGGTAATAGTATCCTGACATTCAGAATGAGTTCTTAGATTTTTATTCATGCATAATACATGTAGGTTTATGTGTGAATATATTTATATGTGTTGGTATATATGCCAGGAGAATTGTTTCATATATTCTTCTTTCGTGTGTAATTACAACATATTTAAAAGATAGAAACTTTGTACTCCAAGACAACAGGACATACATTGAAAATAGATATAATGATTCTGCTGGGTAGAATGAAGTGGGACCCCATAAAGGCTCAGATAATGTGTTCTAGTATGATTAATAATGAAATTCCATTCAATTATAGAAATCATTCTTGGCACACAATAGTCCTTTGTATTTGACTCTAACCACAGGAAGGGTAGTTTTCAGTAATGACCCTCAGTATTAGTGTTTTACAGCAGGCATTCATGTGCTCTGTGTGTATGCATGGTAACTCCTGATCTTAGAAATAGTCCTCAGTATAAACTCATATTCTTTATCAGTCTAAATATATCATTACAAGCTTTTATTGCTGTAGAAACATTGCCAAGTTCCATGGTATCATTTTGCTTTTAATGATTTTTATGTAGTTTAGTGTTCTCTGTAATGGAGTTGCATTCATTTCATCTTTGAAATGTTCAATACTTGATGTGAAATTTCAAGTAGAATTCTAATATTTGTTCCTCCCACAGAACCTTGGAGAAGAAAAACAAAAAGAATGAGTGTGTCTCTGGTAAACACTCCATAGGTCAGTGTCTTTTCCACATTTCTTTTTAAAAAATTATTTTTTTATTCAAATTAATCAAAAGATTTATTTTCTCTATGTGTAATGTTATCTAAAGGGCTTCTTTTCTATGATCTTTATTTTCTTTATAATAATGAAAAGCTAATGTTTTTTTCTTTCATATACATAACAGGTTTATATTTTAACTTGATTTTCCATTGTGAGGACATGTAACTCCCTTGGACTGGAGAACTGCATGTCTCAAAGAGCATCTATTGTAAATGAAACTCAAGGAATATAGTGATGGATTTTTTCTATATTGGATAAGTTCTGTCCTTTTATATTAGTGTGGAAGTAAGGTCTCTTGTATTCATAAATTATATTTCAGAAATGGTCAGGTTTCCAGACACAAGTTTGTTAGTGAGGATATAGACATAGTAGAAATTCACATCACTAAGCAAAATATGGAAGAGAAGAATATGTAGAAGGTAAAATTTTAGGAGATTTACTTTCTTTAATCCTAATAGTGTATAAATAATGGAAGGAAAAAGTTTTTCTTTTGCTATTAGTATGATTGTGAGTTGATGTAGAGTTCAGTGTTCTGACAATTCTTGTTTCACATTTAATGTCACACAATAATCACAATTGACACCTGAAATCTATTTGTCTCCTGAGAGATCCTGTGGTAAATTTTCAATATAGAAATGGTTATTTTTCTCGCTTTATTTGTTTTAATCTTTAGAAGTAATTTAGGTCCTGTTGTCTTCACCTTTGTATTTCATCACAAGGAATATATTAATAAAATTTTGTAGAGAGGATAATTTTGGTGCTATGCATAAACCATCAATTTTCAAACATAAATGAATGTCATTCTTAACTTTTTTCTCTTTTTCTCTTCAGCCAAACTATACATTACTAGTGAAAACTGAAGGCCTGTGGCAATGTTTCTATTTTTCATTACAAGTCTATTTTCATTAAGTATGTAAGTGAGTATTGGAATATTTTTATGTACACTGAATGATACATTATGTCCCTAAAATTGTGAGTACAGCACCAAACCATGAGGACTGAACTCAGACATAGTAGTGAGCGGCAATATGTTTAAAGAGCATTAAATTCATTTTCTATGCAGAAACTACAAGTACCTTTACCCTTTAGTCATTGTTTCATGACACAGGTTTACAATTTTGAGGCTCCTTTGTAACAGAGACTGTATATAACCTGTATATAATAGTTTTTGATAAAAAAAGTAAGAATTATAGATGACAAATCTCTATGCTTGCATCAATTCTGATGCTCAGATGGACAATTTCTGAAGAAAGGAAAGAAAGTTCAAATTGGAAGATTGAAGTTTTCAATTAAGTTAATACCGTGAAGAATAATTTATTAAATATTTGTGAAGATTTATTATAATTCTCACTAAATTAAGCACACACTTTGATCAAAGAAAATGATTCTACTTCATTGGAATGCATAGCCACATATGATGTTCATTACACACATGTACTTAATCACAGTCCATATGGAATTTATGAAATTTTTATTATGTATATTACACATGCCAACTTATATAAAACGTTGAATAAATTTAATGCTCACTAGTACTGGTTTTCTACTTTATGATTTTGAATATATTGTCCTAAAATAGCTTCTCAAAGCATTTAATTCTCTGTGTCATAGGGGATGTTGAATGTATACCCTGATGTTGCAGTTCTATTTTGTTTTAAAAAACCTCAGACACTTTGTTTATCTGTTAATTGTAGAGTTCATATTCCACCAGTTTTTTTCTAGAAAGGATAGTGAATTGCACTTAGGCCTCAGATTGTCACATAGAAAATTTATAGTACAGTCATTTAAAACAGAGTTGCACAAAGGACTAAGCTAGTGTCCATATATAATCAAGGTGGACATTGTAAAATTTGAAAGTATACTTTTCTCATCATAACTTGGCCTTCTATGGTGTGACACTGTGATTCATTTTTATGTCAATCTATATTTATATAGATACATTACTGCATCTAGACATCTTATACACATGTAGTATTCTGTAAAAGTATACTGCTTTTTATTATATCATGTATTTTCAGAGATAAAGAAATATAAAGAAATTCACAATTTGTTTAGAAAGAAACTTTTAATTAAAGTTAAATTTTCTTCAATATATTTTGCTTACATTTGCCTGAAAATATGCATATGTGCTATGAATTCCTCCTGCCACTTGTGTTCTGAAGAGATCATTGGATTTTAAAGACCTGGGTTTACCAGTCCATTGTATAGTGATATGTGGGTGCCAGGAAAGGAATTTTAAAATAGAGGACTTGAAAACACATTAAACAATCCAAACTGCACATGAATGTTTGAAAATGGTGATGGCGGCAAATCTTTCATTTTCTGCTAATGTCTTGGTAAACCACTGAAAATTTATGAAAATGGGATCCTTTCTAAATGTGAGCATTACAGTAAGACATTCTATAGATTGCCTATGGAAGAGTGGCAATTCATATCTTTAGACACAACTCCATAAAACTTTTAGAAATCATCCTTCAATAGTTTCCTTTTCTCATCTGTAAAACAAAGTATATCTTAATTGCTTCTTTTTTAGTTAGGAAAGCATTTTTTTCCAGTAGCAAATAGGTAATTTTACATCACAGGATCCATTAAACTTCAAGGATGTGGCTTTGGAATTCTCACTGGAGGAATGGGAATGTCTCAATTTTGCTCAGAGGGCACTGTGCAAGGATGTGATGTTGGAGATTTACAACAATCTATTGTTTGTGGGTAAGAATGCACTTCTTGTTGATTTCCTAATTCTGTCTTTGTGTTTTCCTACTATCTGTTCATGTAAACTCTCAGAGATGCCCAGAGACATCTCAGAATGAGAGAAATTCTGGTTAAAATCGTAATTTTTTCATTGTGTTTCCTTTACATTGCTTTGCTTTCTTTGAAAAAAAAAAACAGTGATATATTCTCTGAGATCACACCTTACCTCTTACCTAACTCCAGTCAAAATGTTCAAGTTAAAAAAATCTAAACATATGAAACAAAGAACTACATTTCTATACATATCATAGTTGGTGTATTTTAATTCTACCATGGGATTAAAATGTTCCTTTCTTTATTGTTTTTTAAAATACTCATAGTTTCAAGTAGATATAGAAAATTAATTTTTTGAAGGAGGGAATAGTTTATTTAGCTTATATTTCCATATTGCTGTTCACCATCAAAGGAAGTCAGTATAAAAAAACAAACAGGGCAGGAACCTGAAGGCAAAAACTGATGCAGAGACAGTGAAAAGGTGCTTCTCACTGGCTTACTTCCTCTAGCTTGCTCAGGTTCCTTTCTTATAGAAGCCGGACCACCAGCCTAGAAATGGCCCCAATTATCATGATATTGGTCCTTTCCCATCCATCTCTATTTAAGAAAATGCCCTAATACCTGCAGCCTGACCTTATGAAGACATTTTCTCAATTGAAGTTCCATTCTTTCTGGTGAATCTAGCTTGTGTCAAGTTGACATAAAAAATAGTTGGCGTACTGACTTTTCCCTTAAATGAAAATATTCACCCATTCTATGAAAGATAACGTTAAATGTTTTTTTAAATCTTGGCATGAATATTTTACATAAAATTCAAGGAAATACTAATGGACACTGTAATATGTATTTTTTTGTGTCTCGTGTTGTCTTCTTTTTTTTTAAATTTTATTTTCTAAGTATTTTTTTATATACATTCAAAATCATTTCCCCTTTCCCATTTCCTTCATCCCCGAAAGTCCCATAAGCCCTCTTCCCTCCCTCTTTTCCCAGTTCACCCCCCTCTCGCTTCTCTGGCCTGGCGTTCCCCTACATCCAGTCTTTCCAGGACCAGGGGTCTCTCCTTCCATTTTCTTAGAAATCTATTGATATGCGAATTGTGTCTAGGATATTACGAGATTCTGGGTTATTAACTCCTTATCAGTGACTGCATACCAAGTGTGTTCTTTTGTGATTGGGTTACCTCACTAAGGATGACATTTTCAAGTTCTGACCACTTGCCTAGGAATTTCGTGAATTCATTGTTTTTAATTGCAGAATAGTATTCTATTGTGTAAATATACCACATCTTCTGAATCCGTTCCTCCGTTGAGGGACATCTGGGTTCTTTCCAGCTTCTGGCTATTATAAATAAGGCTGCTATGAACATAGTGGAGCATGTGTCCTTATTGCATGCAGGTAAAGCCTCTGGGTATATGCCCAGGAATGGTATAGCCGGATCCTCCGGGAGTGTCATGTCCAGTTTTCTGAGGAAGCGCCAGATTGCTTTCCAGAGTTGATTTACCAGCTTGCAATCCCACCAGCAGTGGAGGAGTATTCCTCTTTTTCCATATCCTCACCAACAACTGCTGTCTCCTGTGTTTTTGATTTTAGCCATTCTGACTGGTGTGAGATGGAATCTCAGGGCTGTTTTGATTTGCATTTCCCTAGTGACTAAGGATGATGAACATCTCTTTAGGTGCTTCTCAGCCATTAGATATTCTTCAGGTGAGAACTCTTTGTTTAGCTCTGTATCCCATTTTTTAATAGGGTTACTTGCCTCTCTGGAGTTTACCTTCTTGAGTTCTTTGTATATATTGGATATTAGCTCTTTGTCAGAGGTCGGGTTGGTAAAGATCATTTCCCAGTTAGTTGGTTGCTGCTTTGTCTTTTTGACAGTGTCTTTTGCCTTGCAAAAACTTTGTAATTTAATGAGGCTCCATTTGTCTATTCTTGATCTTAGAGCATAAGCTATAGGAGTTCTGTTCAGGAAATTCTCCCCTGTGCCCATATGTTCAAGGTTCTTCCCTAGTTTCCTTTCTATTAGTTTCAGTGTGTCTGGTTTTATGCTAGTCTATGTCTTTTTATTGGGGAATTGAGACCATTGATATTAAGAGAGATTAAGGCATAGTGATTATTGCCACCTGCCATTCTTTATGCTATCTTTATGTTTGAGTGGTTATCTACTTTTGGGTTTGAAGCAAGAAGGTTACTATCTCATTTTTTCCAGGGTGTTGTTTCTCTCCCTGTATTGGCGGTTTCCACCTATTATCCTTTGCAGGGCTGGATTTGTGGAAAGATATTGTGAAAATTTGGTTTTATCATGGAATATCTTGGTCTCTCCATCTATGGTGATTGAGAGTTTTGCTGGGTATAGTAGTCTAGGCTGACATTTGTGCTCTCTTAGTGTCTGCATGAGATCTGCCCAGGATCTTATGGCTTTCATAGTCTCTGGTGAGAAGTCTGAAGTGATTCGGATAGGTCTTCCTTTGTATGTTACTTGGCCCTTTTCTCTTACTGCTTTTAATATTCTTTCTTTGTTTAGTACATTTGGTGTTTTGATTATTATGTGACGGGAGGTATTTCTGTTCTGGTCCAGTCTGTTTGGGGTTCTGTAGGCTTCTTATACATTCATCGGCATCTCTCTCTTTAGGTTATGGAAGTTTTCTTCCTTAATTTTGTTGAAGATGTTTACTGGCCCTTTAAGTTGCAAATCTTCTCTCTCATCTATACCTATAATCCTTAGGTTTGGTCTTCCCATTGTGTCCTGGACTTCCTGGATGTTTTGGGTTACACGTTTTTTGCATTTTGCATTTTCTTTGACTGTTGAGTTGATGCTTTCTATGGTATCTTCAGCACCTGAGATTCTTTCTTCCATCTCTTGTATTCTATTGTTGATGTTTGCATCTATGACTACTGATTTCTTCCCAAGGTTTTCTACCTCCAAAGTTGTCTCCCTTTGTGATTTCTTAGTTGTTTCTACTTCCTTTTTTATATCTCGGATGGATTTACTGAGATCCTTCACTTGTTTGTTTGTATTTTCCTGTATTTCTTTAAGGTATTTTTGCCTTACCTCTTTCATGAATTCTGCCTGTTGACCCAAGTTCTCCTGCATTTCTCTGAGCGATTTTTGTGTTTCCTTCTCATGGGATTCCATCTGTTGATCCATCATCTCCTGCATTTCTTTAAGCAGATCTCGTGTTTCCTTTGTAAGGGCATTTATCCGTTGATTCATTTCTTTAAGCACTTTCTGAGTTGCCTCCCTATGGGCATCCGTCTGTTGACTCATATTCTTCTGCATTTCTTTATGCAATTTTTGTGATTCCTTTGAAAGTGCATCTATCCATTGATTCATTTCTTTAAGCGATTTTTGTGTTGTCTCCTTGTGGGCCTCCATCTTTTGATCCATGTTCTCCTGCATTTCTCTAAGCGATTCTGTGTTTCCTTTGTAAGGGCTTCTAACCATTGATTCATGGTCTCCTGTAATTCTTTATTTGATTTATTTGTGTCCTTCTTGTGATCCTCGAATAGCATCATGAGAAGTGGTTTTAAATCCAGATCTTGTCTTTCGGGTGTGGTGGGGTATCCAGGACTTGCTGCTGTTGGAGAGTTGGGTCCGGATGGTGCCATATTACTTTGATTTCTGTTGGTAACGTTCTTAAACTTGCCTTTTGCCATCTGGTTACCTCTGATGTTAGTTGGTCCTGCTGTCACTGTTCGTCGGTTGGACCTCCTGTGAGCCTGCAAAGCTATATCTGCCACCCCCTGGATTACCCGGATTCCCCTGGCACGGATTTCTGGGGCCTGCCCTGCTCCTGAGTGACTTTGGAGCCCTAATGTGCCTTGCCCCAAATGATGTTATAATGGGGAGTCCCTGTACATCCAAAGTCTCAGTGTAATGGATTCCTGGAGCAGAGGTCACCAAAGGGAGGCTGGTAGGCTCCTGCCCTGTGCAGGGGTGTGTGATCTCCCCCAGAGTTGTGGGAAGGGAGCTTCCCTCTGCAAGGCAGAAGTCCCACAGCAGAGCTGGTGCGCTGGTTACTGCAGATCTTCCCAGCTCTTGGGAGCAGCATACACACAAGCCGCCCGAGACCCAAGCAATATTATGCCTGTCTGTCTCCGAGCCTGGCAGTTCCAACCACCTCGGCACTGGAGCAAAGATGACAGAGTGCACTCTGCACTCTCTTGGTGGCGCTGGTCACCCCGCAGAGGGCATGTCCTACAGCAAATCTGGCGCCCAGAGGACCACAGCACTGTCCCGTTCTTGGGAGCCAATGGAAGCCCCAACAGGCCGTGTCCCGAGCGATGTTATATTGGGGGGAACCTGGGTACCTGTCTCTTCAGTGCAGCACGGGAACAGAGGTCACAGAAGGACACTGGTAGGCTCCCGCCCAGTGCGTGGATCCCTCTGTCCCACAGCAGCACTGGCACGCTGGTCACTTCAGCCCTGCTCAGCTCCTGGGAGCAGCGTACACACAAGCCGCCCGAGACCCAAGCGATACCATGCCCGTCTGTCTCCGAGCCTGGCAGACCCAACCAACTGGACACTGGAGCATAGATGGTGGAGTGCACTCTGCACACTCTCGGTGGCACTGGCCACCATGGAGTGGAAATGTCCTACAGCAAATCTGTCGCCCAGACGACCACAGTGCTGTCCTGTTCTTGGGAGCAGACAGAAGGACCAACAGGCCGTGTCCCGAGCGATGTTATATTGCGGGGAACCTGGGTACCTGTCTCTTCAGTGCAGTACAGGAAAAGAGGTTGCTGAAGGGATGCTGGTAGGCTCCAGCCCATTGCGGGGGTCACTCTGCCAGGCAGAAGTCCACCAATGTGATGTTTCAATGAAGCAGTGTGATGCCACAGAGGAGCATTGTGATCTCTCAATGCACCACTGTTAAGTCACAGTTGAGCACTGTGATGTCTCAATGAGAAATATGTTGTCACAGAGAAGCACTGTGTTTTCACACTGGAGCACTGTGATGTCACAGTAGAGCAGTGTGACATGTAAATGCAGCACTGTGATGTCACGGTGAAGCATTTTGACATCTCAATGTAGAACTGTGATGTCACAGTGGAGCACTTTGATATCACAGAGGAGCACTGTGATGTCACAGAAGATCACTCTGGCATCACATTTCTGCACTGTGATGAAACAGTGGAGATGTCTCAATGCAGCACTGTGATGTCACAATGGATCACAGTGATGTCACAGTGGAGTATTGTTATCTCTCAATGCAGCACTGTGATGTAACACTGGAGCACTGTGACATCTCAGTGCAGCATTATGATGTCACAAAGGAGTACTCTGACATCTCAATGTAGCACTGTGATGTCACAGAAAAGCACTGTGATGTGAAAGTGGAGCACTTTGATGTCTCAATATAGCACTGTGATGTTACCATGGAGCAGTGTGATGTCTCAATGCAGCCCTGTGACCTCACAATGGAGCTCTGTGATGTCACAGTGGAGCACTGTGGCATATCGTCGTAGCCTTTTGATGTCACATTGGAGCAGTCTGATGATTCAATGAAGAATTGTGATGTCACAGTGATCACTGTGACGTGTCAATTCAGCATTGTGATCTCACAGTGTAGTGTGATGTCACAATGCAGCACTGTGAAGTCACAGTGGAGCACACTTATGTCTCAATGCAGCACTGTGATGTCACAGTAGAGCTGTGTGAAGTCTCAATGCATCAAAGTGGTGTCACGGTAGAGCATTATGATGTCTCAATTCAGGACTGTGATATCACAGCAGCGCACTTTGAAGTCTCAATGTCATATTTTGATGTAACAGAGGAGCACTGCGTTGTCTCAATGCAGCACTGTGATGTCGCAGTGAAGCAATGTGGTGTCTCAATGGAGCAGGGTGATATCACAGTGGAGCAGTGTGAAGTCTCAATGCAGCAGTTTGATATTACAATGGAGCACTGTGATTACAGAGTGGAGCAGTTTAACGTCTCAATGCAGCCCTTTGATGTCACAATGGAGCAATGTGATGTCACATTTGAGCAGTGTGAGGTTTCAAGGTAGAACTGTGATGCCAAATCTGAGCACTGTGACATATCCATGCTTCCCCGTGATGAGCAAAATTGAGTAGTGTGATGACTCAGTGCAGCACTGTGATGTCACAGTTAGCACTGTGACTTGTCAATACAGCATTGTGATCTCACAGTGGAGTACTGTGAGATTACAATGCAGCACTGTGTTGTCACATTGGAGTACTTTGATGTCTTAATTCAGCACCGTAATGTCACAGTAAGCACAGTGACATCTCAATACAGTGCTGGGATGTCACTGTTGAGCACTGTTATGTCTAAATGGAGCCCTGTCATGTCACAGTGGACCACTGTGAAGTCTCAATGTAGCAGCGTGATGTCACAGTGAAGCCCAGTGATGTCACAGAGAAGCACTGTGACATCTCAATGCAGAGGTGTGATGTCAGAGTGGAACAATGTGATGTACCAATGCAGCACTACATTGTCCAGGGAATCACTCTCTTTTCACAATGGAACATGGTGATGTCACAGTGCACCAGTGTGATGTCTCAATGCAGCACTGTGATGTCACCATGGAACACTGTGACAACCCAATGAATCAGCGTGATGTCACAATAGAGCCCTATGATGTCTCAGTGCAGCACATTGATGTTACAGTGAGGAATGTGATGTTTCAATGAAGCAGTGTGATGCCACAGAGGAGCATTGTGATCTCTCAATGCACCACTGTTAAGTCACAGTTGAGCACTGTGATGTCTCAATGCAGAAATATGTTGTCACAGAGAAGCACTGTGTTTTCACACTGGAGCACTGTGATGTCACAGTAGAGCAATGTAACATGTAAATGCAGCACTGTGATGTCACGGTGGAGCATTTTGACATCTCAATGTAGAACTGTGATGTCACAGTGGAGCACTTTGATATCACAGAGGAGCACTGCAATGTCACAGAAGATCACTGTGGCATCACATTTCTGCACTCTGATGAAACAGTGGAGCTCTGTGATGTCTCAATGCAGCACTGTGATATCACAATGGATCACAGTGATGTCACAGTGGAGTATTGTTATGTCTCAATGCAGCACTGTGATGTAACACTGGAGCACTGTGACATCTCAGTGCAGCATTATGATGTCACAAAGGAGTACTCTGACATCTCAATGTAGCACTGTGATGTCACAGTGTTGAACTGTGACATCTCAATGCAGCACTGTGATGCCGCAGAGGAGCAATGTGACGGCTCATTTCGGCACTGTCTGTCACCGTGGAGCACTGTGTTGTCTCAAAAAAGCACTGTGATGTGAAAGTGGAGCACTTTGATGTCTCAATATAGCACTGTGATGTTACCGTGGAGCACTGTGATGTCACAGAGGGGATATTTGACAACTCAGTGCAGCACTGTGGTGTCCCAGTGGAGCACTGAGATGTTAGAGTGGAGCAGTGTGATGTCTCAATGCACCCCTGTGGCATATCGTCATAGCCATTTGATGTCACATTGGAGCAGTCTGATGATTCAATGAAGAATTGTGATGTCACAGTGAGAACTGTGTCGTGTCAATTCAGCATTGTGATCTCACAGTGTAGTGTGATGTCACAATGCAGCACTGTGAAGTCACAGTGAGACACTGTGATTATTTTCAAGGCAGCACTGTGTTGTCACAGTGGAGTACCGTGAAGTCTTAATTCAGTACTGTGATGTCACAGTGAGCAATATGACGTCTCAATACAGCACTGTGAAGTCATCTCAATGCAGCCCTGTCATATCATAGTGGACCACTGTGACTTCTCAATGTAGCAGTGCTATGTCACAGTGGAGTCCAGTTATGTCAAAGGGGAGAACTGTGACATCTCAAAGCAACACAGGTTTGTCCTAGTGGAGCACTGTGATGTCTCAGTGCAGCACTGTGAAGTCACAGTATAGCATTGTGATGTCTCAAAGCAGCACTGTGTTGTCACAGTGCAGCACTGTGTTGTGACAGTGGAACACTCTGATGTCAAGTGGAGCAGTGTGACATCTCAATGCAGCACTGTGATGTCAAAATATAATATTGTTATTTCACAATGGAGCAGTATGGTGTCTCAATGCGGCACTGGGATGACACAGTGAAGCAGTGTGATGTCTCAATACAGCACTGTGGTTTCATGGTACAGCATTATAACGTCTTAATTCAGATCTCTGATGTCACAGAGAAGAACAGTGACGTCTGAATACAGCCCTGTAATGTCACAGTGGAGTACTCTTATGTCTCAATGCAGCACTGTGAAGTTAAAGTGGAGCATTGTGATTTCTCAATGTGGCACTGTGATGTCACAGTGGAGCACTGTGATTTCTCAATGCAGCAAAGTAATGTCACATTGGAGCACTGTGACATCTCAATGTAGCATTTTGATGTCACAGTGGAGCTCAGTTATGTCTCACTGGATTACTCTGATGTCTAAATGCAGCACTGTGAAGTCACAGTGGAGCACTGTGACATCTCAGAGCAGCAGTGTGATGTCACAGTGGAGTACTTTGACGTCTCCATCCTGCAGTGTGATATCACAGTGGAGCTCTGTGACATATCAAAATAGAACTCTGATGTCTCAGTGAGGTCTGTGATGTCACAGCAGATCATTTTGACGTATCATTGCATCACTTTGATGTCACAGTGGAGCCCTGAAATGTCACAATGCAGCAGTGTGATTTCACAGTGGAGCACTGTGACATCTCAATACATGCCTTTGACGTCTCAACACAGGCTTCTGATGTCACACTGGAGAACTGTGATATCACAGTGGAGCACTGTGATGTCTCAATGCAGCACTGTGATGTCTGAGGGAGCATTTTGATGTCTCAATGCAGCACTATGATGTCACAGTGTAGAAATGTGTTGTCAGAGTCTAACACTATGATGTCACACTGGAGCACTGTGACGTCACAGTGGAGCTGTGTGACCTGTCAATGCAGTATTGTGATGTCAAAATGGAGCACTGGGATGTCACAGTGTAGCACTGGGACTTCTCAATGTAGCACTGTGTAGTCACAGTGGAGCACTGTGATTTCACAGAAGAGCACTGTGACAGCTGAGTACAACACTGTGATGTCACATTGAAGCACTGTTATGTCTCAATGCAGCACTGTGAAGTCAAAGTTTAGCACTGTGACATCACAAAGCAGAACTATGTCACAGTGGAGCACTGTGATGTCTCAATGAAGAACAGTGATGTCACAGTGAACACAGCGACATTTCAATACAGCAATGTGATATCAATGTGGAGCATGTTATGTCTCAATACAACACTGTGATTTCACGGTGGAGCACTGTGATGTAAATTGCAGCAGTGCGATATCAAAGAGGAGCACTGTGATATCTCGAGGCAGCAGAAATATGTCACAGTGGAGCACTGTGAAATCTCAATGCAGCAGTGTGATGTTGCCAAGATCACTGTGATGTCTCATTGCCGCAGTGTAAATCACAGTGGAGCACTGGGATATGTGAATACAGCAATGTGATGTCACAATGGAACAAAATCATGTCACAATGGAGCAATCTCAATGCAGCACTGGGATATTGCAATAGAGCTGTGTGAAATCTCAATGCATCAATGTGGTGTCATGGTAGAGCATTATGATGTCTCAATTCAGCACTGTGATGTTACAACAGCGCACTTTGAAGTCTCAATGTCACATTTTGATGTCACAGAGGAGCACTGCGGTGTCTCAATGCAGCACTGTGATGTCGCAGTGGAGTAATGTGACATCTCAGTGGAGCAGTGTGATATCACAGTGGAGCAGTGTGAAGTCTCAATGCAGCCCTGTGATATTACAATTGAGCACTGTGATGTCAGAGTGGAGCAGTGTGATGTCTCAATGCAGCCCTTTGATGTCACAATGGAGCACTGTGATGTCACATTTGAGCAGTGTGAAGTTTCAAGGTAGCCCTGTGATGACAAAGCTGAGCATTGTGACATATCCTTGCTTCCCCGTGATGAGCAGTGTGATGAGCAAAGTTGAGCAGTGTGATGACTCAATGCAGCACTGTGATGTCACAGTTATCACTGTGACTTGTCATTACAGCATTATGATCTCACTGTGGAGTACTGTGATGTTACGATGCAGCACTGTGATGTAACAGTCGAACACTGTGACATTTCAATGCAGCACTGTGTTGTCACAGTGGAGTACTTTGATGTCTTAATTCAGCACTGTGATGTCACAGTAAGCACAGTGACATCTCAATACAGTGCTGTGATGTCACTGTTGAGCACTGTTATGTCTAAATGCAGCCCTGTCATGTCACAGTGGACCACTGTAAAGTCTAAATGTAGAAGTGTGATGTCACAGTGATGCCCAGTGATGTCACAGAGAAGCACTGTGACATCTCAATGCAGAGGTGTGATGTCACAGTGGAGCACTGTGATGTATCAATGCAGCACTATGTTGTCTAGGGAAGCACTCTCTTTTCACAATGGAACATGGTGATGTCACAGTGCCCCAGTGTGATGTCTCAATGCAGCACTGTGATGTCACCTTGGAACACTGTGACAACCCAATGAACCAGCATGATGTCACAATAGAGCACTATGATATCTCAATGCAGCACATTGATGTCACAGTGAGCAATGTGATGTTTCAATGAAGCAGTGTGATGTCACAAAGGAGCATTGTGATCATTCAATGCACCACTGTTAAGTCACAGTTGAGCACTGTGATGTCTCAATGCGGAAATATGTTGTCACAGTGAAGCACTGTGTTTTCACAGTGGAGCACTGTGATGTCACAGTGGAGCAGTGTGACATGTCAATGCAGCATTGTGAAGTCACTGTGGAGCACTTTGATATCTCAATGTAGAACTGTGATGTCACAGAGGAACACTTTTATATCACAGAGAAGCAGTGTGATGTCACAGAATATCACTGTGACATCACATTTCTGCACTGTGATGTAACAGTGGAGTTCGGTGATATCTCAATGCAGCACTGTGATGTCACAGTGGATCACAGTGATGTCACAGTGGAGTATTGTTATGTCACAGTGTTGAACTGTGACATCTCAATGCAGCACTGTGATGCCACAGAGGAGCAATGTGACAGCTCACTTCAGCACTGTCTGTCACCGTGGAGCACTGTGTTGTCTCAAAAAAGCACTGTGATGTGAAAGTGGAGCACTTTGATGTCTCAATATAGCACTGTGATGTTATCATGGATCACTGTGATGTCACAGAGGGGATATTTGACAACTCAGTGCAGCACTGTGGTGTCCCAGTGGAGCACTGAAATGTTAGAGTGGAGCAGTGTGATGTCTCAATGCAGCCCTGTGACCTCACAATGGAGCTCTCTGATGTCACAACGCAGCACTGTGGCATATCGTTGTAGCCGTTTGATGTCACATTGGAGCAGTCTGATGATTCAATGCAGCATTGTGATGTCACAGTTAGTACTGTGACTTGTCAATTCAGCTTTGTGATCTCACAGTGTAGTGTGATGTCACAATGCAGCACTGTGAAGTCACAGTGAAACACCGGTTTTTTTCAATACAGCACTGTGTTGTCACAGTGGAGTACTGTGAAGTCTTAATTCAGCACTGTGATGTCACAGTGAGCACTGTGACGTCTCAATACAACACTGTGATGTCACAGTGGAGCACACTTATATATCAATGCAGCACTGTGATGTCACATTGGAGCACTGTGTCAACTCAGTGCAGCTCTGTCATGTTACAGTGGACCACTGTGACTTCACAATGTAGCAATGTGATGTCACAGTGGAGTCCAGTTATGTCAAAGGGGAGAACTGTGACATATCAATGCAATACTGTGATGTCTCACTGCAGCACTGTGAAGTCACAGTATAGCATTGTGATGTCTCAAAGCAGCACTATGTTGTCACAGTTCAGCACTCTGTTGTGACAGTAGAATACTGTGATGTCACAGTGGAGCAGTGTGACATCTCAATGCAGCACTGTGATGTCAAACCGTAATATTGTTATTTCACAATGGAGCAGTATGGTCTCTCAATGCAGCACTGGGATGATACAGTGGAGCATTGTGATGTCTCAATAGAGCACTGTGGTGTCATGGTACAGCATTATAACGTCTTAATTCAGAACTCTGATGTCACAGAGGAGCACAGTGACATCTGAATACAGCACTGTAGGTCTTAATTCAGCACTGTGATGTAACAGTGAGCACTGTGACGTCTCAATAAAGCAATTGAGCTTTATTGAGACACAATGGAGCACACTTATGTCTCAATGCAGGACTGTGATGTCACACTGGAGCCCTGTGACTTCTCAATGTAGCAGTGTGATGTCACAGTGGAGTACAGTTATGTCAAAAGGGAGAACTGTGACATCTCAATGCAACACTGTGATGTCCCAGTGGAGCACTGTGATGTCTCAATGCAGCACTGTGAAGTCACAGTATAGCATTGCAAAGTCTCAAAGCAGCTCTATGTTGTCACAGTGCAGCACTGTGTTGTGACAGTAGAACACTGTGATGTCACAGAGGATCAGTGTGACGTCTCAATGCAGCCCTCTGACCTCACAATGGAGCTCTGTGATGTCACAGCGGAGCACTGTGGAATATCGTTGTAGCCGTTTGATGTAACATTGGAGCAGGCTTATGATTCAATGCAGCATTGTGTTGTCACAGTGAGTACTGTGTCGTGTCAATTCAGCATTGTGATCTCACAGTGTAGTGTGCTATAACAATGCAGCACTATGAAGTCACAGTGAGACACTGAATTTTTCAAGGCAGCACTGTGTTGTCACAGTGGAGTACTGTGAAGACTTAATTCAGCACTGTGATGTCCAGTGAGCACTGTGACGTCTCAATACAGCACTGTGATGTCACAGTGGAGCACACTTTTGTCTCAATAAAGCACTGTGATATCACATTGGAGCATTGTCTCAACTCAATGCAGCTCTGTCATGTCACAGTGGACCACTGTGACTTCTCAATGTAGCAGTGTGATGTCACAGTGGAGTCCAGTTATGTCAAAAGGGAGAACTGTGACATCTCAATGCAACACTGTGATGTCCCAGTGGAGCACTGTGATGTCTCAATACAGAACTGTGAAGTCAGAGTATAGCATTGTATTGTCTAAAAGCAGGACTATGTTGTCGCAGTGCAGCACTGTGTGGTGACAGTGGAACACTGTGATGTCATAGTGAAGCAGTGTGACATCTCAATGCAGCACTGTGATGTCAAAATATAATATTGTTATTTCACAATGGAGCAGTATGGTGTCTCAATGCAGCACTGTGTTGTCATGGTACAGCATTATAACGTCTTAATTCAGAACTCTGATGTCACAGAGGAGCAAAGTGACGTCTGAATACAGCACTGTAACGTCACAGTGAAGCACTCTTATGTCTCAATGCAGCACTGTGAAGTCAAAGTGGAGCATCATGATTTCTCAATGTAGCACTGTGATGTCACAGTGGAGCACTGTGACTTCTCAATGCAGCACAGTAATGTCACATTGGAGCACTGTGACATCTCAATGCAGCCCTGTCATGTCACAGTGGAGCACTGTGATGTCTCAATGTAGCATTGTGATGTCACAGTGGAGCTCAGTTATGTCTCACTGGATCACTCTGATGTCTAAATGCAGCACTGTGAAGTCACAGTGGAGCACTGTGACATCTCAGTGCAGCAGTGTGATGTCACAGTGGAGTACTTTGACGTCTCCATGCTGCAGTGTAATATCACAGTGGAGTTCTGTGACATATCAAATTGGTACTGTGATGTCTCAGTGGAGGTCTGTGATGTCACAGAGGATCACTTTGACGTATCCTTGCATCACTTTGATGTCACAGTGGAGCACTGAAATGTCACAACGCAGCAGTGTGATATCACAGTGGAGCACTGTGACTTCTCAATACATGCCTCTGATGTCACACTGGAGCACTTTGACGTCTCAACTCAGGCTTCTGATGTCACACTAGAGAACTGTGATATCACATTGGAGCACTGTGATGTCTCAGTGCAGCACTGTGATGTCCGAGGGAGCATTTTGATGTCTCAATGCAGCACTATGATGTCACAGTGAAGAAATGTGTTGTCAGATTCTAACACTATGATGTCACAATGGAGAACTGTGACGTCACATAGGAGTTGTGTGACTGTCAATGTAGTATTGTGATGTCAAAATGGAGCACAGTGATGTCACAATGGAGCTGTGTGACCTGTCAACGCAGTGTTGTGATGTCAAAATGCAGCACTGGGATGTCACAGTGTAGCACTGGGACTTCTCAATGTAGCACTGTGTAGTCACAGTGGAGCACTATAATATCACAGAAGAGCACTGTGACAGCTCAGTACAACACTGTGATGTCACAGTGAAGCACTGTGATGTCTCAATGCAGCACTGTGAAGTCAAAGTTTAGCACTGTGACATAACAAAGCAGAACTACGATGTCACAGTGGAGCACTGTGATGTCTCAATGCAGAACAGTGATGTCACAGTGAACACAGCGACATTTCAATACAGCAATGAGATGTTGCCAAGATCACTGTGATGTCTCAATGTCGCAGCGTGAATCACAGTGGAGTTCTGGGATATGTCAATGCAGCACTGTGATGTCTCAATGGAACAAAATGAGGTGATAATGGAGCAATCTCAATGCAGCACTGGGATGTCGCAATAGAGCTGTGTGAAGTCTCGATGCATCAATGTGGTGTCATGGTAGAGCATTATGATGTCTCAATTTAGCACTGTGATGTCACAGCAGTGCACTTTGAAGTCTCAATTTCACATTTTGATGTCACAGAGGAGAACTGCGTTGTCTCAATGCAGCACTGTGATGTCGCAGTGGAGCAATGTGACGTCTCAATGGAGCAGTGTGATATCACAGTGGAGCAGTGTGAAGTCTCAATGCAACCCTGTGATATTATAATGGAGCACTGTGATGTCAGAGTTGAGCAGTGTGACGTATCAATGCAGCCCTTTGATGTCACAATGGAGCACTGTGATGTCACATTTGAGCAGTGTGAGGTTTCAAGGTAGCCCTGTGATGTCAAAGCTGAACACTGTGACAAATCCTTGCTTCCCCGTGATGAGCAGTGTGATGACTCAATGCAGCACTGTGATGTCACAGTTAGCATTGTGAATTGTCAATACAGCATTGTGATCTCACAGTGGAGTACTGTGATGTTACAATGCAGCACTGTGATGTAGCAGTCGAACACTGTGACATTTCATTGCAGCACTGTGTTGTCACAGCGGAGTACTTTGATGTCTTAATTCAGCACCATGATGTCACAGTAAGCACAGTGACATTTCAATACAGTGCTGTGATGTCACTGTTGAGCACTGTTATGTCTAAATGCAGCCCTGTCATGTCACAGTGGACCACTGTGAATCTCAATGTAGCAGCATGATGTCACAGTGAAGCCCAGTGATGTCACAGAGAAGCACTGTGATATCTCAATGCAGAGGTATGATGTCACAGTGGAGCACTGTGATGTATCAGTGCAGCACAATGTTGTCCAGGGAAGCACTCTCTTTTCACATTGGAACATGGTGATGTCACAGTGCATCAGTGTGATGTCTCAATGCAGCACTGTGATGTCACCGTGGAGCACTGTGACAACCCAATGAACCAGCCTGATGTCACAATAGAGCACTATGATGTCTCAATGCACAGATTGATGTCACAGTGAGCAATGTGATGTTTCTTTCTTATTTTTTATTATATTTTATTTTCTAAAATTTTTTATATACATTCAAAAATCATTTCCCCTTTCCCATTTCCTTCCTCCCGGAAAGTCCCATAAGCCTCCTTCCCTCCCTCTTTTCCCTATTCAACCCTCTCTCGCTTCTCTGTCCTGTTGTTCCCCTACATCCATTATTTCCAGGACAAGGGGTCTCTCCTTCCATCGTCTCTGGTGAGAAGTCTAATGTGATTCGGATATGTCTTCCTTTGTATGTTACTTGGCCCTTTTCTCTTACTGCTTTTAATATTCTTTCTTTGTTTAGTACATTTGGTGTTTTGATTATTATGGGACAGGAGGTATTTCTGTTCTGGACCAGTCTATTTGGAGTTCAGTAGCCTTCTTGTACATTCATCGGCATCTCTCTCTGTAGGATAGGGAAGTTTTCCTCCATAATTTTATTGAAGATGTTTACTGGCCCTTTAAGTTGCAAATCTTCACTCTCATCTATACCTATAATCCTTAGGTTTGGTCTTCTCTTGGTGTCCTGGATTTCCTGGATTTTTTGGGTTACACGTTTTTTGCACTTTGCAATTTTTTTGACTGTTGAGTCAATGCTCTCTATGGTATCTTCAGCACCTGAGATTCTTTCTTCCATCTCTTGTATTCTATTGTTGATGTTTGCATCTATGACTCCTGATTTCTTTCCAAGGTTTTCTATCTCCAAAGTTGTCTCCCTTTGTAATGTCTTAGTTGTTTCTACTTACTTTTTTAGATCCTGGATAAATTTGCTGAGATCCTTCACTTGTTTGCTTGTATTTTCCTGTATTTCTTTAAGGTATTTTTGCATTTCTTCTTTCAAGATTTCTGCCTGTTGACCCAAGTTCTCCTGTATTTCTATAAGCGATTTTTGTGTTTCATCCTCATGGGATTCCATCTGTTGATCTATTGTCTTCTTCCTTTCTTTAAGCAGTTTTTGTGTTTCCTTTGTAAGTGCTTCTATCCGTTGATTCATTTCTTTAAGCAGTTTTTGTGTTGCTTCCCTATGGGCATCCATCTGTTGACCCATATTCTTCTGCATTTCTTTATGCAATTTTTGTGATTCCTTTGAAAGTGCATCTACCTATTGATCTATTTCTTTAAGCGATTTTTGGGTTGTCTCCTTGTGGGCCTCCATCTGTTGATCCATGTTCTCCTGCATTTCTCTAATCAATTTTTCTGTTTCCTTTGTAAGTGCCTCTAACTCTTGATTCATGGTCTCCTGTAATTCTTTATTAGATTTATTTGTGTCCTTCTTGTGATCCTCTAATAGCATCATGAGAAGTAATTTTAAATCCAGTTCTTGTCTTTCGGGTGTGGTGGGGCATCCAGGACTTGCTGCTGTTGGAGAGGTGGGTTTGGATGGTGCCATATTACTTTGATTTCTGTTAGTAATGTTCCTACGTTTGCCTTTTGCCATCTGGTTACCTCTGATGTTAGTTGGTCCTGCTGTCACCTGCTGTCGGTTGGACCTCCTGTGAGCCTGCAAAGCTATTTCTGGCCACCCTGGATTACCAGGATTCTCCTGGCACCGATTTCTGGAGCCTGCCCTGCTCCTGAGTGATTTTGGAGCCCTGATGTGCCTTGCCCCAAGTGATGTTATATTGGGGAGTCCCTGCATATCTAAAGGCTCAGCGTAATGGATTCCCGGAGCAAAGGGAGGCTGTTAGACTCCTGCCCTGTGCAGGGGTGTGTGATCTCTCCCAGAGTGGGAGGGAGGGGGCGTCCCTCTGCCAGGCAGAAGTCCCACAGCAGAGCTGGCGTGCTGGTTACTGCAGATCTTCCCAGCTCTTGGGAGCAGCGTACACACAAGCTGCCTGAGACCCAAGCAATATTATGCCTGTCTGTCTCTGAGACTGGCAGTCCCAACTACCTGGGCACTGGAGCAAAGTTGACAGAGTGCACTCTGCACTGTCTCAGCAGCGCAGGTCACCCCACAGAGGGAATGGCCCATAGCAGAGCTGGCGCCCAGACGACCACAGCGCTGTCCCGTTCTTGGGAGCAGACGGAAGCCCCAACGGGCCATGTCCCTAGCAATGTTATATTGGGGGCAACCTGGGTACCTGTCTCTTCAGTGCAATACTGGAACAGAGGTCGCGGAAGGGAAGCTGGTAGGCTCCCGCCCAGTGCTGTGGTACCTCTGCCAGGCAGAAGTCCTACAGCAGACCTGGTGTGCTGGTTGCTGCAGATCTTTCCAGCTCTTGGGAGCAGGGTACACACAAGCTGCCCAAGACCCAAACGGTATTATGCCTGTCTGTCTCTGAACCTGGCAGTCCCAGCAACCTGGACACTGGATCAAAGATGGCAGAGTGCACTCTGCACACTCTCAGTGGTGCTGGTCCTAAGTGGGTCATTCTTAGTGAGAGTTTGTCAAAGAAGATTTGAGGACATGAGATCACATAACCTGAATATAGAGTCACCTAAGTACTTTGGTTCCAAATTACTACTGTCTAATAGGCACTGATTATAAAAGAGCCAAATGGAAGAAATGTTCTGTGATGCTCTGCTATAGACTGGTAAATGGTACCTCCTTCCTGTCTCTTTCTGGTCTCCTTTTAATTCCCATGTTATACCCTCAATACCCAGTAAGAGTAAAAGGTAGGAAGTAACAGGAAGGTTACTTTGGATTTGCCAGTGCCTGCTTTGGGATGAACACCTATTATGCTGGAATTCATGCCTTTCTGGAATTTTAATAAGACAGAAATTTCATTAACTTGAGAGAGTCTCTGTGTCCTGTGACCCATTACGTAGAAGACAGGCTCAAGTATCTCTTCTCCAGGGATTTCAAAGTCTCCTTCCCAGGACTCAATGTTTCTTTAGAACCCCACATTTTTCTTACTAGTTTATACTCAAACACCAGATTTCATCCTCTCTCTTCACTAAGTTCCTGTTCCTCTCTTCTTGCAGACTGTTTTGCCTTGAAAACATTAATATGGGTGAATTCTGAAGGGGATAAGTGATGCACTAGGAGCAGCTGGTGTTGTAACAACACTGGTGACATCACAGAGGATGGCAAGAGCTCTCCAGGGAACAATAGCATGTCCAGACAAGGGACTGTTTATGTCATATGGAACAGCCTTTGCCTTCATGATAAATTTCTCCCTGTACTGACTAGAAGCTGAAGTACTCTTTTTTATAGAACTCTCCTGGGACACAGGCATTTAGCACTTCTTCCTTCCAAAACAAGAGAACTTGGACATTGAGTTTTTTCAATGTCAATACAATGAGAAAGTGATGCACGTTATTTTCTACCCCCAAATTTTTATTAGATATTTTTCTTTCTTTCTTTACATTTCAATTGTTATACCCTTTCCTGGTTTCCTCTCTGGAAATTCCCTATCAGATCCCCTCCTGCTTCTATGAGTGTGTTCCCCCACCCACCCAACTACTCCTGCATCCTGTTTCATATTCACTACACTGGAGGATCAAGCCTTCACAGAACTAAGGGCCTCTTCTCCCAGTGATACCCTATAAGGACACTCTCTGTTACATATGTGGCTGGAGCCATGGGTCTCTCCTTGTGTTCTCTTTGGTTTGTAGTTTAGTCCCTGGGAGTTATAGGGGGAGGTCTGTTTGCAAATATGTTAAATGGCAAGAGCTGTGAATGGGTGAAAAGACAAGCCAGCCCAGCTAGTTGGTTGCAGAAGACTAGAGAAATCCACTTCCTACCTGTGATTTATTTGCAAAAACCATCTTACAAAGTGTTTCAGGACCACCTTCAACTGAGCAGTAGCAATACACAGCAAGGATTAACATTTGGTGTCCAAATATGGAAAACCATACTGGGTCATCACAAGTTTGTTAACCTTATAGGCATCCATCATCTATAAAGAATCAAAAGTTCCTCACATATTCACACAGCACATTTCATTAAATCTTCATAAAGATGTGGTGTTGGCATAAATACTGAATGGATTTTTAAGAGATACTAAAATTCAAGCATAATTTCATCTAATAATACTTACTAAGCAGTATTGTATAAAGGATATTCATGGAGACAGTGTCCGTAACATAGAACTGCTTGAGGACTCTTTGAGAAACCATCCAAGCTTCATGACTCCTCTGTCAATGGCAAAGATCAGAGGTTGCTGAAGCCCAAACCATAGTCAATAGTTTTGGAGGCATCAGGAGTCCTGCTTAAACTCTTCTTCCATCTCTCATCATCTTGCTTTATCTCTTGATTTTAAGTGTCAGTCAGAAAAAAACAACAGAGCTAATATCTCTCAAAATGTAAGTAAAGAAAGCAGCAAAGAATAAGATTCTGATATATCAAGTGAAAACTCACTTAGTAAACTGAAAGCTCTAACAGGGCAAAGGCAAAAACAAAGTCAGAGAGGAGGTACAAACATATATAAAGTAAAATATAATGTACACAATCACAAGAGTGAATGAGGGCATGCTCACACCTGTAAATCTTTTTTCTTCAGTATATCACAAAACTACACTCATTCGTTCACTCAAACAAATTGGTAAAATAGAAAGTACACTTTTCCAGGACATCTCCAGTAACCTGCCAAGCACCTTCACATTTCAGTGTGTAGAAGTGATACCTCAATAGGAGAATCAGTCACCGGACAAAGCAAGGGTTCCTGCACCCACAAATGTTTATTGACTTTTTTCTTAAGCCACAATACTACCAATGTATTTGCAATTTCAGGTGAATGGACAAAATACAGTACACTCAGCATTGAGTTAAAGCTTCCATCAGGCACATAAACCTCTGTTTCTATTTAAAGGTAATTCATAGCCTTACTGCTTGCTCATTCACGGACCTTGTCTAAAGAGACTTATAATCAAATGTTTTATCAGCACCTACTCCTGAGCATTGTGCCCTGACAGGGCCTTCTGGTTTCTTCTTGCTGAGAGATATGAGGCCTTGGAAATTGCAAGGTGCAGCTCCCACAACCCATTATCTGCAAAGGATAAGATGAGTATGACATTGCAGACACAAGACTAACTTGGTATCTAAAACTCCATGGTGTTTGAAACAACACCAACAAATTGTCCAAGAATCCATAAGAGATTTGGATCAGGGGATTTCACAAGTCATTTCTATTGTTGGTCATCAACTGTAGTTCTGTAGTCAGTCTTTCCAATTCCTTCTTTACCTGCTTCAATTTGGCTATGGCTGCTGGAGATGATGGTTGTCCAACAGCATCTGTAAGTATATGAACACAAGTTAAATTCCACAGATCGAAGTCATACAGGATGGACAGAACACCATGAATTAATTCCAAAGAGAAGGTAGGATGCCTGGCATGCCTAACACTCAGTAACTCCCCAGAGATTTTGGTCCAGGAGAGAGACACCTGCTCTAAATATCACATCTGTAACATCTCTGTGGGGAAGTGGCTATCTAAGAAGCAGGTATGTTCTAAGCCTTCATACTTGTGCTTCAAGCCACCACAGGGAATGTTTCTTTAGGCTTTTTCCCTACCACATAGAAAGGCCCTTGTCCTCAGAGGTATCCAGCCCATGGTTTCCAAAGTCAGGAGAATAATGGCACAGTTCACATGAACTCAGGTGCAATGGAGATACCCATGTCTCCTTCCTGGTCACTCTAAGCCTATGAGTAATGTAAAATATCATGCTGGGGGAGTACATGGTCAACAGACTAATTAAATCACCCCATTGAAAGACAACTTGCCCCCAAGTTTGCAACAAAGACCCTTACTCTGTCTTCATCTATTGCTTCTGACAGGTGTTTGTCAATACTAGGGAAATGTCTCTCAAATGTAGCAGTACCCAACAAATGATATTCAATTTTATTCAATAGCTTGCATCATGTTCCTCTACACCTGCTGCAATGTTCTGGGTTCCAAAATGAAAGACAAATACACACATTCTTCATATTTACATATTCTTTAAATAGCTCAATGACTGGCACTTTTCTTAACATCTAAGTGGCTCATCTATGTCCCTCAAGTATGCCCAAGTTGTTGATTACTATAATCTATATTCCATCATAGCTGACCTAGATTCAGGCAGGTGGCCCTCTTGGTGATTCCCTTCACAGACCCCTGCATGGTGGCTATGCTGTCTGTCCTGGGCCCTCTCAGGCATGTAGTCTTTCTCCCCATTTTTCTGTCATGGCAGATCTCGTTCTACCGTCTCTTCATTTCTAGGCCTTTTGCCTGATTTATCTAAAAGTCCCTATTCTTCATCCCTCCCCAGATATTAACTTCTAGCAAATGTATTTACCAATCAAAACCAATTAGGACCAGGGCTTACTTCAGTGTTCTCCATGTGGACTTGAAGAATCTCCTAAAATTTTGGGGACTTAAGTAAACAAAAAAACACATAAAAAACAGCATTAGACTAAATCCACTACAGTCACCCAAACAGCTAATTCATGTCTATGTACTGCTGTCAGGGATTGGGTGTGAGGGAACTTCTGATAACCTAAGGTCATATACCCAGAGGCAAATTTCTCTTCCTGTGACTACTGTCAGACATGGATTGACACTATCTGAAGCCAGTGGGCAGGAAGAGCAGTGATGCTCTGTCCTTACTTGGAAAAAAGTAATCTCTTCCTGAATCCTGTTTGCTTTTGCTTTTGTCCTTTGGTTGTATTCCCAATATTCAGTTAGAGTCAAAGTTAGGACTCACAGTACAACAGCTTTTGATTTTTCAGCTTATGGATGTTGAATTAACAAACCAATAGTCTGGAATCCCGACTATCAGCAATTACGAGAAACAGGGAGGTTCATTAGCTTTGCAGATGCTCTCTTTAATCGTATTATTGGAAATATCAGGCCAAGAATCCCTGTATCCATATTCCCTGCAAAAACTCACTGAGCCTTCCCTGTGACAACTTATTACCTTCTTGTTTGCAATGAAATAGAATGCCAGTTTCCTCTTGTCTCTCTCTAGTTTCTATACAATCCCCAACCTCTCTCCCATGTAGAGTCCTGAGTCTTGCTAAAAAGGTTTATGTATGAATCTAAATCTTATAGGCATTTGTTGAATGCTCTAAGAGCATATGGTGTTGCTACTGTACTTGTGACATCACAGGGGATTTCAAGATATCTCCAAATTCAGTAGGACATCCAGTAAGTAGAGTGCTGATATCATGAAGAACAGCTCTTGCCTACCTAACTATGTTTTCCTACTACTGACCAGAAATTAAGGTCCATTTTCAGAAGACTCTCAAGGACACAGGCATCTCAAAGCCAGGGATTTCACTAGGCTTCATTTGAAACATGTGAGCTCTTCCAATATAGGAAATTGGAACTTTATATTCCAAGAAATGCCTCATTCATTCCTCAGTACACCACCATTGTTGACAATGAGCAATCAAAATAATTCTGACAAAGTACACATGGTGAATATGGAGAAGGAAATATCAGGCTCATCATATTTGAAAGCAAATCTAGGAAGTCTTCAGGGATGGTAGATATAAAGCATGTCTATTATAGAATATATTCACAGAAGCCACATTCTTTAACTTTGAGATTTGCCCAAAGATATCTGAGCAGACTGAGAATAAAACCATAAGGGTTGGGGACAATATGCCATGACAGAGATTGCCAGCATCAGGCCAAGTTGGAGATATCTCAGAAGTCCGCAACAGCGCCTTGTTAAAAAGGCATGAGCCTGGAACCCTGATAAGCAGGACACACATCAACCCAGGGCCTAATCCCACATACATTAGAAATAAGGGACTGCATGGAGAAGGATGGGATGGAGACATCTCAGTAGCCGAGTGCAGCTCTTTGAAAAAACAATTGTTCCCATTTCTGCTAACATCCCTGACCTACATCTGTATAGATTTCATTTATGTGTTACTGCTTTTCAGTTGAATTTGTTGTGTATAATTATTCTATTATATCTGATGCTCTGGTGAATTATCTGAAACTAGATGTTCCTTGATGTAATGATTCTTAAACAATTAAAAATTGAGGCATAGGGGCACTGTGCCACACAGCCCTAATGGCTCACATGCATTCTTTGCACTTTCATCTTTGAAACAATGCAATAACTACGCAATGGTAGTTCCGGGTTAATGCAAAGAAAGATTGAAGAAATTATTATTAGAAAATGAAACAGAGCCAAACATTGGACTCCAAGAAAGGAAACAAAAAGCTATTGAAGTTATGAAATAAGTTTATTTGAATGTGGTTCCTGTATAAGCATGTATAGAATACATAAAACTTTATACTAGTAAATCTAAGTCAAAATAGTGGGACTCTAAAGAAAGTCATTCTGTGCCATGTGCAGAAGCAGAAACCTGGTGGAACTACTGAGTAAAGAGCTAACTTGAATCTTTCTGGCCAATGTCTTGCAGGTTTACTCATGTCATTCATAATTTGACCTTTACAGGAAAAGGCAAGTAGCTGACATAAAAGATCTGAGCTCTGAATTGTACTAAGTCAAAAGTTAAAGTTTAAATAATGATATGTTTGCAATTATTATTTTTGCCACAAGCCTGCAAAAAGATTAATCTTGAAAATTTGAGGAACAATTGTAATTCTTGATTCTTTGTAGGATTCTTTGTAGGATATATGATTATTCTTTTGAATTTAAATTTGATTTTCTATCTGCGTTTGGAGTATAAATAAAAGATTGGGGAAAGTTAAACTCAAGACAGCAAGTGGGAAGCAAATGGAGAGCAAGTGACAGGAGCATGATGTGCACATGAGGTGTGCATGAAGTGAGCATAGAGTGAATGGAGAGAATGTTAATGAGTGAGAAGAGTGTGTCTGGGAGTGAAAGGAGAGTTCATGTGTTGTGTGTGAGGTGTATATGAAGAGTGTGTGTGAGAGTGAGATCAAAATGCACAGAGGTTTGTAGGAGTGTGGGAGAGTGAGAAAAGAGAAACACACAGAAGAAAAGCAATGTGTGCAGGAGAATTCAGAGTGTGTACAGCCTCAAGCTGTGAGCAAGCAAGAGAAGAGAGCAAAGGAACAGATAAAAGAGAGAGCAACTTTAAGTCTTGAAAATTTGCCAAATTGTAGCCAAAAGTTGTCTGTATCTGTTTATGAAGTGCCTTCTAGATATCCTTGCTGGGATATCTGTTGAGAACTGTGATCCTGTGTTGAAATTGGACACTGAAACATAAGTGTACTCGTAGCCCTGTGATGAACTGTTTCCAGAAGAAACTGAAATGGCAGGACAGATTAGATTAAAAGTCCTCAGGCTGATTGTGGTGCATCAAAGTTACTGGACAAGGATTGTGTACATGCCTCTATGATTTACACAGTGAGATTTTCTTATATTCATAATAAAAGTCAAATGTGGCAGAGAGCAGTGGACAATAACTATAGACATAGCTCAATTGACAGTGATTGCATAGCATATACAAGCTCAGAGATGAGGACTAGTGGTGTTCTCGTTAGCCATCGTGAATCCTGGGTAATATTAAGTGAAAGCAGGATTATCTAAGCTTAATGTTAACCTAGAAATAAAGATTGGAAACAGATTGAAATACATGTGATTAAGTCTTAATCACCAAAACTGAAAACCACACTCTCTCCAATGACTTATCGACCAGTCCTTTTCTATGGAAAATAGCATCCTCCCTAAAACTTTCTTTCTCTAAAGAGGAAGAAGTGAAATCCTTTTTCTTTTCAAAGAAACTTGCCATCATGTATCTTTGATCTACATGGAAATCAAATGAAATTGAATCTCACCATCTGAACTATTGAGAAATATTCACTGCTGTGAACAGAGCTCTGTGCATATGACACACCGACTTAACTGAGTGATGTAGGAAATGACAAGTACTGAGGTAAACCCAAATAATACCTTCAAGAATCTATATACGAGCCATCAGAGACACTCCACTGCATTGGCAAGAGACTACATGAAGGCAAAGCATTGTGAGCTTGGTAGGCTAGGTATAAGCAAGAATACACTACCCATCATTCAGAGTTCAGTGCAGGGTTGAGTTCAGACATCTACATCCCAGATCAGTAAGGAACTTGGTATAATTCCTTGGTTCTCAGACTTGTAATAGAATTGGGTATTCTACTCCTCTCAGTAAGACCTGACCCTGGCCAGAACCTCTGGTCATAAGAAACTTTAGTGGAACTATCACTGTTTCTAAGGACTGTTTATTTCATTGGACAGTGTATTCTCTAGGCCTCATATTCCTACCCACTTTCCCTCCATGGTTTGAAGATTGTTTACCTTTTAACATAGCTCTTGACTTAAAGTATAATAAGAACCAATACTAAAAAAATCTCAGATAGAGCAAATAAATAAGAATAATGTATTTATATGAGTATATCTCTGGACAATCTGGCATAGTTGAACTGTGGGAGACCAGGACAATGGCCTAGACCTGTCTTATAGGCAGGTGTGTGTACAACTTTGGATTCTATGTAGAAAGACAAGGAGTTGGCAAGGGCACTGAGCAGTATGAACAGCAATGCTGAGTCCACTAAGGTCAGGAAGCAACAGACTACAAGTTCCTTAAAGGAGTCTTACTGAGGTCATGGATATTGTTTCAACATGGTAAAGTCATGCCGGAATTTGTTCTAGAAAAGAAATATTATTACTTAAAGAAGCAGATATTAAAAGGAGGCCTGAGAAAATACAAGTTGTGGAATAGTCTTATATGTTGTAGGAATTGAGGCAATGCCCTGTGATCTAAATTTTAGTTCCTGTGATTAACTATCCTGAATTTATTTGCTTATTTATCATTAGAACATTTATGGTATACTTTCTCCATTTGTAAATGCCCAAATTATAAAATTTCTGTGACTTTTTTTATGAGATAAACAACAGAACTTTATTAATATAGTGCAGCTGCACATAGTTATGGAGGAAAAAAAGAGAAAGAATTTGAATATTGCTGAAAACTAACATCCCAGGGGCATAAAAACCTTCAAAGACTTCTGGGATACAAGACATTTGGCCCTGGATGGCAAAGATAGACCCAAAGAGGTGTTGACCATGGTTACTACTTGGAGTAAATCCACCACCCTACCGTCATAACAAATTCATGTCCTTGAAATGCTTCATGTCAAACCAGAGCTTGACATCCCGTTCTGGCCCATTCCATTTGTTTACATCTCAAATGATAACCCACTTCCCTGCTACCTCTCCACAAACCCCCATCTAACATCCACCCTCTCCCCCTCCCATTTGCCTCTATGCGGGTATTCCTCCACCCACCCACCCTCTCTTGTCCTACAACTCCATCATCCCCCTACACTGAGGCACCAAGCCTCCACAGAACCAAGGGCCTCCCATCCCACTGATGTCAGACAAGGCCATCCTCTGCTACATATGTAGCTGGAGCCATGGATCCCTCACTCTACACTCTTTGGCTGTTGGTCTAGTCCCTGGGAGTACTGGGTGGTCTGGTCATCCAACATTGTTCTTCCTATGGAGTTACAAATCTCTTCTGTTCCTCTAGTCCTTCCACCAGCTCCCCCACTGGGGTTCCCAAGCTCAGTCTGATAGTTGGATTCAAGCATCCATATCTGCATTGGTCAGTTGCTGCCATAACCTCCCAAGGAACAGTCAAACCAGATTCATGTCAACAAGTGCCTCTTCGCAACAGCAACAGTGCTAGGGTTTGGTGTATGCAGACAAGATGGATACCCAAGTGGGACAGCCCTCAATGGTACTTCATTCAGTCTCTGCTACCTTTTTTGTACCTGTCTTTCCTTTGGACAGGAACATTTCTGGGTTAGAAACTTTGAGATGGGTAGGTGGCCCCATCCCTCAACTGGGGGTCATGCCTATCTACTGGAGGTGATCTGTACAGGTTCTCATTCTCCCCTTCTCTGCACATTTCTGTTAAAGTCATCATCTTTAAGTCCTGGGAGCCTCCCACTCCCCTGGTGTCTGGGACCATCCAATGACTATCCCATTTCCTCATTCCCTACTGCTACATATCTTCTTTTCAATTTCCTGACCCTCTGTACCTCTCTTCTGTCCCCTCCAGTACAAGATACTGCCCGCCCCGTATTTCCTCCCTCTCCAGTTTCTCTCCCAGATACACCCTACCTACACCTCCTCTGTTCATCCGGTTCACCCCTCAATGCAGGACTGAAGCATCCACACCCTGGTCTTCCTTCATCCTAAGCTACATATGGTATGTGGATTGTGTCTTTAGCTTCTTTGTCAAAAATCAAGTGACCATAGGTGTGTGGTTTCATCTCTGGATCTTTAATTCTATTCCATTGATCTTCCTGTCTGTCTCTGTACCAATACCATGAGATTTTTATCATGATTACTCAGTAGTACAGCATGAGGTCAGGGATGGTGAATCCCTCAGATGTTCTTTTATTGTAGAGAAAAGTTTTCACTAACCTGGGTTTTTTGTTATTCCAAAGGAATTTGAGAATTGCTCTTTCTAACTCTATGAAGAATTGAGTTGGAATTTTGATGGGGATTGCATAGAATCTGTAGTTTGCTTTCAGTAAAATGACCATTTTTACTATATTAACCTTGCCAATCCATAAGCATGAGATCTTTCCATCTTCTGAGGTCTTCTCTGATTTCTATCTTCAGAGACTTGAAGTTCTTATCATACCGATCTTTCACTTGCTTGGATAGAGTCACACAAGATCTTTGCTATTATTGTGTAGGCTATCATTTCCCTAATTTTTTTCAGCCCATTCTTCTTTTGAGTAGAAGAAGGCTACTAGTATGTTAATTTTATGTCCAGCCACTTTGCTAAAGTTGTTTATCAGCTCTAGGAGCTCTCTGGTAGAATTTTTGGAGTCGCTTATGTGTACTATCATATCATCTGCAAATAGTGATATCTTGACTTCCTACTTCCTAGTTTGTATACCTTTGATCTCTTTTTGACATCTAATGGTTCTAGCTAGAGCTTCAAGTACTATATTGAATAGATAAAGAGAGAATGGGCAGCCTTGTCTTCTCCCTGAATTTAATGGTATTGCTTTGATTTTTCTCTCCATTTAGATTGATGTTGGCTATTGGTTTGCTGTATATTGCTTTTATGCTATGCTTTTATGTACCTTGAATTCCTGATATCTCCAATACTTTTTTTAAGCTTCATTTTCAAAGTTTTTTTTAATATACATTCAAAATCATTTCCCCTTTCCCGTTTCCTCCCTCCCCGAAAGTCCCATAAGCCTCCTTCCCTCCCTCTTTTCCGCATTCACCTCCTTCTCACTTCTCTGTCCTGGCGTTCCCCTACATCCAATCTTTCCAGGACCAGGGGTCTCTCCTTCCATCTTCTTAGAAATCTATTGATATGCGAATTGTGTCTAGGGTATTCCGAGATTCTGGGTTGATACTCCCTTATCAGTGACTGCATACCTAGTGTGTTCTTTTGTGATTGGGTTACCTCACTAAGGATGATATTTTCAAGTTCTGACCATTTGACTAGGAATTTCGTGAAGTCATTGTTTTTAATTGCAGAGTAGTATTTCATTGTGTAAATATACCACATCTTCTAAATCCATTCCTCTGTTGAGGGACATCTGGGTTCTTTCCAGCTTCTGGCTATTATAAATAAGGCTGCTATGAACATAGTGGAGCATGTGTCCTTATTGCATGCAGGTAAACCCTCTGGGTATATGCCCAGGAGTGGTATAGCCGGATCCTCCGGGAGTGTCATATCCAGTTTTCTGAGGAACCGCCAGACTGCTCCAGAGTGGTTTTAACAGCTTGCAATCCCACCAGCAGTGGAGGAATGCTCCTCTTTCTCCACATCCTCGCCAACAACTGCTGTCTCCTGTGGTTTTGATCTTAGACATTCTGACTGGTGTAAGATGGAATCTCAGGGTTGTTTTGATTTGCATTTCCCTAATGACTAAGGATGATGAAAATCTCTTTAGGTGCTTCTCGGCCATTAGATATTTTTCGGGTGAGAACTCTTAGCTCTGTACCCCATTTTTTAATAGGGTTACTTGCCTCTCTGGAGTTTACCTTCTTGAGTTCTTTGTATATAGTGGATATTAGCCCTCTGTCAGAGGTCGGGTTGGTAAAGATCATTTCCCAGTGAGTTGGTTGCCGCTTTGTCTTTTTGACAGTGTCTTTTGCCTTGCAAAAACTTTGTAATTTAATGAGGTCCCATTTGTCTATTCTTGATCTTAGAGCATAAGCTATTGGAGTTCTGTTCAGGAAATTCTCCCCTGTGCCCATATGTTCAAGGTTCTTCCCTAGTTTCCTTTCTATTAGTTTCAGTGTGTCTGGTTTTATGTGGAGGTCCTTGATCCACTTGGAATTGAGCTTAGTGCAAGGAGATAAGAATGGGTCAATTAGCATTCTTCTGCATGTTGACTTCCAGTTGAGCCAGCACCATTTGTTGAAAAGGCTATCTTTTTCCACTGGATGGTTTTAGCTCCTTTGTCAAAGATCAAGTGACCATAGGAGTGTGGATTCATTTCTGGGTCTTCAATTCTGTTCCATTGATCTACATGCATGTCACTGTACCAATACCATGCGGTTTTTAACACAATTGTTCTGTAGTACAGCTTGAGGTCCGGGATGCTGATTCCCCCAGAGGTTCTTTTACTCTTGAGAATAGTTTTAGCTATTCTGGGTTTTCTGTTATTCCAGATGAATTTTTGAATTGCTCTTTCTAACTCTATGAAGAATTGAGTTGGGATTTTAATGGGGATTGCATTGAATCTGTATATTACTTTTGGCAAGATGGTCATTTTATAATATTAATCCTGCCAATCCATGAGCATGGCAAATTTTTCCATCTTCTGACGTCTTTTTCAATTTCTTTCTTCAGAGACTTGAAGTTCTTGTCCTACAGATCTTTCACTTGTTTGGTTATAGTCACGCCAAGATACTTTATATGGTTTGCGGCTATCGTGAAGGGTATCATTTCTCTTACTTCTTTCTCAGCCTGCTTGTCCTTTGAGTATAGGAAGGCTACTGACTTGCTTGAGTGATTTCATATCCGGCCACTTTGCTGAAGTTGTTTATCAGCTGTAGGAGTTCTCTGGTGGAGTTCTTTGGGTCGCTTAATTATACTATCATATCGTCTGCGAATAATGATAGTTTGACTTCTTCCTTTCCAATTTGTATCCTTTGACCTCTTTTTGTTGACTAATTGCTCTAGCTAGAACTTCAAGTACTATATTGAAAAGATATGGAGAGAGAGGGCAGCCTTGTCTAGTCCCTGATTTTAGTGGAATTGCTTCAAGTTTCTCTCCATTTAGGTTGATGCTGGCTACCGGTTTGCTGTAAATTGCTTTTATTATGTTTATATATGGGCCTCGAATTCCTGATCTTTCCAAGACCTTTAGCATGAAAGGATGCTGAATTTTGTCAAATGCTTTCTCAGCATCTAATGAGATGACCATGTGGTTTTTTCCTCTGAGAATGTTTATATAGTGGATTACATTGATGGATTTCCTTATATTGAACCATCCCTGCATCCCTGGGTGAAGCCTACTTGATCGTAGTGAATGATCGTTTTGATGTGTTCTTGGATTCGGTTGGCAAGAATTTTATTGAGTATTTTTGCATCGATATTCATAAGAGAGATTGGCCTGAAATTCTCTTTCTTTGTCGGATCTTTGTGTGCTTTTGGTATTAGTGTAATTGTCGCTTCATAGAACGAGTTGGGTAGTATTCCTTCTGTTTCTATTTTGTGGAACAGTTTGAAGAGTATGGGTGTTAGGTCTTATTTGAAGGTCTGATAGAATTATGTACTAAAACCATCTGGACCTGTGCTTTTTTTAGTTAGAAGACTTCCATTGACAACTTCTATTTCTTCAGGGGTTATAGGGCGGTTTAGATGGTCTATTTGATCCTGATTTAATTTTGGTATTTGATATCTGTCAAGGAAATTGTCCATTTCCTCGAGATTTTCTAGTTGTGTTGAATACAGGTTTTTGTAGTAGGATCTGATGATTTTTTGAATTTCCTCAGTTTCTGTTATTATCTCTTCCTTTTCATTTCTGATTTTATTAATTTGGATACTGTCTCTGTGCCCTCTGGTTATCCTGGCTAAGAGCTTATCTATCTTGTTGATTTTCTCAAAGAACCAACTCCTCTTGTTGATTCTTTGTATGGTTTTATTTGTTTCTACTTGATTGATTTCAGCCCTGAGTTTGATGATTTCCTACCTTCTACTCCTCTTTGGTGCATTTGCTTCTTTTTGTTCCAGCGCTTTCACGTGTGCCATTAAGCTGTTAGTGTATGCTGTCTCCCGTTTCTTTTTGGCGGCACTCAGGGCTATGAATTTTCCTCTTAGCACTGCTTTCATTGTGTCCCATTAATTAGAGTATGTTGTGCCTTCATTTTCATTAAATTTCAAAAATTCTTGGATTTCTTTCTTTATTTCCACTTTGACCAAGTTATCAATGATTAGAGCATTGTTCATCCTCCATGTGTATGTGGGATTTCTTTTGTTTTTGTTGCCATTGAAGACCACCCTTATTCCATAGTGATCAGATAGGAGGCATGGGATTAGTTCTATCTTCTTATATCTGTTGAGGTGTGATTGGTCGATTTTGGAGAAGGTGCCATGAGGTGCTGAGAAGAAGGTGTATTCTTTAGCTCTAGGATGAAATGTTCTATATATATCTGTTAGTTCCATTTGGTCCAAGGCTTCAATTAGATTCACTCTGTCCCTGTTTAGTTTCTGCTTTCCTGAACGATCCATTTCAGAGAGTGGGGTGTTGAAGTCACCCACTATTATTGTGTGAGGTTCGATGTGTGCTTTGAGCTTTAGTAAAGTTTCTTTTACGAATGAGGGTGCCCTTGCATTTGGAGTATAGATATTCAGAATTGAGAGTTCTTCTTGGTGGATTTTTCCTTTAATCAGTATGTAGAGTCCTTCTGTGTCTTTTTTGATGACTTTAGGTTGAAAGTCAATTTTATCTGATATTAGGATGTCAACTCCGGCTCGTTTTTGGGGCCATTTCTTGAAAAATTGTTTTCCAGCCTTTCAATCTGAGGTAGTGTTTGTCTTTGACACTGGGGTGCGTTTCCTGCATGCAACAAAATGCAGGGTCCTGTTTACGTATCCAGTCTGCTAGTCTATGTCTTTTTATTGGGTAATTGAGACCATTGATATTAAGAGAGATTAAGGCATAGTGATTATTGCATCCTGCCATTCTTGATGCTATCTTTATGTTTGAGTGGTTATCTACTTTTAGGTTTGAAGCAAGAAAGTTACTATCTCATTTTTTCCAGGATGTTGTTTCTCTCCCTGTATTGGCTGATTCCATCTATTATCTTTTGCAGGGCTTGATTTGTGGAAAGATATTGTGAAAAATTGGTTTTATCATGGATAGGTCTTCCTTGGTATGTTACTTGGCCTTTTTCTCTTAATGCTTTTAATATTCTTTCTTTGTTTAGTACATTTGGTGTTTTGATTATTATGTGATGGGAGGTATTTTTGTTCTGGTCCAGTCTGTTTGGAGTTCTGTAGGCTTCTTGTATGTTCATCGGCATCTCTCTCTTTAGGTTAGGGAAGTTTTCCTCAATAATTTTGTTGAAGATGTTTCTGGCCCTTTAAGTTGCATGTCTTCCCTCTCATCTATACCTATAATCCTTAGGTTTGGTCTTCTCATTGTGTCCTGGATTTCCTGGATGTTTTGGGTTACACGTTTTTTGCATTTTGCATTTTCTTTGACTGTTGAGTCGATGCTTTCTATGGTATCTTCAGCACCTGAGATTCTTTCTTCCATCTCTTGTATTCTATTGTTGATGTTTGCATCTATGACTGCTGAATTCTTCCCAAGGTTTTCTATCTCCAAAGTTGTCTCCCTTTGTGATTTCTTAGTTGTTTCTACTTCCTTTTTTAGATCATGGATGGATTTGTGGATTTGGGTGTGTGATCTCTCCCAGAGTTGGGGGAAGTGGGCGTCCCTTTGCAAGGCAGAAGGTCCACAGCAGAGCTGGCATGCTGGTTACTGCAGATCTTTCCAGCTCCTACGAGCAGTGTACCCACAAGCCGCCCGAGACCCAAGCGATATTATGCCCATCTGTCTCCAAGCCTGACAGTCCCAACCACCCAGACACTGGATCAAAGATGGTGCAGTGCACCCTGCAAGTAACATACAAAGGAAGACCTATACGAATCACTTCAGACTTCTCACCGGAGACTATGAAAGCCAGAAGATCCTGGGCAGATCTCATGCAGACACTAAGAGAGCACAAATGTCAGCCTAGACTACTATACCCAGCAAAACCCTCAATCACCATAGATGGAGAGACCAAGATATTCCATGATAAAACCAAATTTTCACAGTATCTTTCCATAAATCAAGCCCTGCAAAGGATAATAGGTGGAAACCGCCAATACAGGGAGAGAAACAACACCCTGGAAAAAATGAGATAGTAACTTTCTTGCTTCAAACCCAAAAGTAGATAATCACTCAAACATAAAGATAGCATCAAGAGTAGCAGGTGGTAATAATCACTATGCCGTAATCTCTCTTAATATCAATAGTCTCAATTCCCCAATAAAAAGACATAGACTAGCAGACTGGATAGGTAAACAGGACCCTGCATTTTGCTGCATGCAGGAAACGCACCTCAGTGTCAAAGACAAACAGTACCTCAGAGTAAAAGGCTGGAAAACAATTTTGCAAGCAAATGGCCCCACGAAACTAGCAGGAGTTGCCATCCTAATACCAGATAAAATTGATATTCAACCTAAAGCCATCAAAAAAGACTCAGAAGTTCACTACATACTGATTAAAGGAAAAATCCACCAAGAAGAACTCTCAATTCTGAATATCTATACTCCAAATGCAAGGGCAACCTCATTCGTAAAAGAAACTTTACTAAAGCTCAAAACACACATCGAACCTCACACAATAATAGTGGGTGACTTCAACACCCCGCTCTCTGAAATGGATCGTTCAGGAAAGCAGAAACTAAACAGGGACAGAGTGAATCTAATTGAAGCCTTGGACCAAATGGAACTAACAGATATATATAGAACATTTCATCCTAGAGCTAAAGAATACACCTTCTACTCAGCACTTCATGGCTCTTTCTCCAAAATCGACCATATAATTGGTCACAAATCAGACCTCAACAGATATTAGAAGATAGAACTAATCCGATGCCTCCTATCAGATCCCTATGGAATAAGGGTGGTCTTCAATGGCAACAAAAACAAAAGAAAACCCACATACACATGGAGGATGAACAATGCTCTAATCAATGATAACTTGGTCAAGGTGGAAATAAAGAAAGAAATCAAAGACTTTTTGAAATTTAATGAAAATGAAGGCACAACATACCCTAATTAATGGGACACAATGAAAGCAGTGCTAAGAGGAAAATTCATAGCCCTGAGTGCTGCCAAAAAGAAACGGGAGACAGCATACACTAACAGCTTAATAGCACACTTGAAAGCCCTGGAACAAAAAGAAGCAAATACACCAAAGAGGAGTAGAAGGCAGGAAATCATCAAACTCAGGGCTGAAATCAATCAAGTAGAAACAAATAAAACCATAAAAAAATCAACAAGAGGAGTTGGTTCTTTGAGAAAATCAACAAGATAGATAAGCCCTTAGCCAGACTAACCAGAGGCCACAGAGACAGAATCCAAATTAATAAAATCAGAAACGAAAAGGGAGAGATAACAACAGAAACTGAGGAAATTCAAAAAATCATCAGATCCTACTACAAAACCTGTATTCAACACAACTAGAAAATCTCGAGGAATTGGACAATTTCCTTGACAGATATCAAATACCAAAATTAAATCAGGATCAAATAGACCATCTAAACTAACGTATAACCCCTGAAGAAATAGAAGTTGTCATTGGAAGTCTTCCAACCAAAAAAACACAGGTCCAGACGATATGATAGTATAATTAAGCGACCCAAAGAACTCCACCAGAGAACTCCGACAGCTGATAAACGACTTCAGCAAAGTGGCCGGATATAAAATCAACTCAAGCAAGTCAGTAGCCTTCCTATACTCAAAGGACAAGCAGGCTGAGAAAGAAGTAAGAGAAATGATACCCTTCACTATAGCCACAAACCATATAAAGTATCTTGGCATGACTCTAACCAAACAAGTGAAAGATCTGTATGACAAGAACTTCTAGTCTCTGAAGAAAGAAATTGTAGAAGACCTCAGAAGATGGAAAAATCTGCCATGCTCATGGATTGGCAGGATTAATATAGTAAAAATGACCATCTTGCCAAAAGCAATATACAGATTCAATGCAATCCCCATCAAAATCCCAACTCAATTCTTCAGAGAGTTAGAAAGAGCAATTCAAAAATTCATCTGGAATAACAGAAAACCCAGAATAGCTAAAACTATTCTCAAGAGTAAAAGAACCTCTGGGGGAATCAGTATCCCGGACCTCAAGCTGTACTACAGAACAATAGTGGTAAAAACCGCATGGTATTGGTACAGTGACATGCATGTAGATCAATGGAACAGAATTGAAGACCCAGAAATGAATCCACACTCCTATGGTCACTTGATCTTTGACAAAGGAGCTAAAACCACCCAGTTGAAAAAAGATAGCCTTTTGAACAAATGGTGATGGCTCAACTGGAGGTCGACATGCAGAAGAATGCAAATTGACCCATTCTTATCTCCTTGCACTAAGCTCAATACCAAGTGGATCAAGGACCTCCACATAAAACCAGACACACTGAAACTAATAGAAAGGAAACTTGGGAAGAACCTTGAACATATGGGCACAGGGGAGAATTTCCTGAACAGAACTCCAATAGCTTATGCTCTAAGATCAAGAATAGACAAATGGGACCTCATTAAATTACAAAGTTTTTGCAAGGCAAAGGACACTGTAAAAAAGACAAAGCGGCACCAACTAACTGGGAAATGATCTTTACCAACCCTACATCCAACAGAGGGCTAATATCCAATATATACAAAGAACTCAAGAAGGTAAACTCCAGAGAGGCAAGTAACCCTATTAAAAAATGGGGTATAGAGCTAAACAAAGAGTTCTCACCTGAAGAATATCTAATGGCCGAGAAGCACCTAAAGAGATGTTCATCATCCTTAGTCATTAGGGAAATGCAAATCAAAACAACCCTGAGATTTCCATCTCACATCAGTCAGAATGGCTAAGATCAAAACCACAGGAGACAGCAGTTGTTGGCGAGGATGTGGAGAAAAAGGAACACTCCTCCACTGCTGGTGGGATTGCAAGCTGGTAAAACCACTCTGGAAAGTAGTCTGGTGGTTCCTCAGAAAACTGGACATGATACTCCCGGAGGATCCGGCTATACCACTCCTGGGCATATACCCAGAGGCTTTACCTGCATGCAATAAGGACACATGCTCCACTATGTTCATAGCAGCCTTATTTATAATAGCCAGAAGCTGGAAAGAACCCGGGTGTCCCTCAATGGAGGAATGGATGCAGAAGATGTGGTATATTTACACAATGGAATGCTACTCTGCAATTAAAAACAATGACTTCACGAAATTCCTAGGCAAATGGTCAGAACTTGAAAATATCATCCTTAGTGAGGTAACCCAATCACAAAAGAACAGACTAGGTATGCAGTCACTGATAATGGGGTATTAACCCAGAATCTCGGAATACCCTAGACACAATTCACATATCAATAGATTTCTAAGAAGATGGAATCAGAGACCCCTGGTCCTGGAAAGACTGGATGTAGGGGAATGCCAGGACAGAGAAGCGAGAGGGGGTTGAATGGGGAAAAGAGGGAGGGAAAGGGGCTTATTTGACTTTCAGGGAGGGAGGAAACGGGAAAGGGGAAATGATTTTGAATGTATATAAAAAAACTTAGAAAATAAAATTAAAAAAAAGAAAAGAAAGCCATAAAGATAAAAAAAAGTAAGATAAAAAAGAAAAGATTAAATTAAATAAAAATATTAAAACAGAAAAAGATGAATGTTATTGAAATTGCACTGAATCTTGTGATATGTGCAGAGAGTGATGATATGCTTCCATCTTGTTTTTATTTTTCCCTATAAAAATGCCTTTATGGAAAACAATTTTTTTACACCCCATAATGTTTTTATGGGCATGGGTATTTGAATCAACTGTGTAGAGAATGTACTGCCTATACTAAACACCAGAGTTATATTACTCTATCCATGTCAGGTTTTTCAGATTGTCTCAGTGTCTAACTCAAGGATTACTGAATCCTTCTCGCTTGCAGTTGCACTTGTATGCACATACAGCACTTGTGTACCTATTATACAAACATGCACATATGTAAAATAATAAAATATTTTATGTTAAAATATTGTTGAATTTAGTGTCCTAAATAGGGTTGATTATTATTTGTTTTATTAGAAATAACTTTTTAATTCATTGTATAATAATTTTGAGTATGCATTATGTGAGAACATATGGATTTCAGAAGACATCACCTAGGGTTATGTTGTCTTATGTTATTAAATAATCCTTAGGATGAACTCATTTTATGATATTTAGTGTTAACAGATTTAACTGTTTAGCCATCATACTGGCCACAAATGTCCTTAAATGACATTGATTTCTTTGTAAATGATTACAGCCTAAATATAACAGTCTCATTTTTATATGTGGAAAACACTAAACAAATATTCTTTTGAGTAATACTGGTTTGGTGGTTGACAACACAATTTGAATAATTGTGACTAACTGCATTAATATTTTACTTCATTACATTGCAGCCTCTGTGTGTATAATAATATAAAATATAAGATTCTTCATATTCTATGCATCATGAGTTAAAAATTACCTACAACTCATAGATATAAAATCATGTGAATTTTGAAATGGAGGTGTCTATACCATGAATAAAGTCTTTATTCATTTCCTTAACAGTATTTTTTAATGTTACAAGTAATCATTTGTCCTCTTCATTAATCTGACGGAGGCCTTGAACCTTGAATTTCACTATCCAACTAGCAAAGTCCAGTTGACTTTTTGCCATTTTCTGTTCTCCTCTGGTTCCTGCACTTACATGGTGACAAGAAAATATATAGAGACACATAATTAAATATGAAAAAGAGTAAGTTAATACTATTTAATTTCAAGATTGGAATATAATATACATGTAATTTCAGAGGTTATCGATTATTATAATAAATTTGTGTAGAATTGCCTTAAACTTCAGTTTGAAAATAAAATGTTTTTTTTGTGAAATGACATCTTCCATGAATTTTCAATGAGTACTATGTGGATGTTAATGCAGGATGTGTCCCTTAAAGGCACATTGTTAATGATCATATTTGTATGAAGGTTTACTTAGGGAAGTAATAGTTTTTGTTAATTTTGATGCATTTAAGACCCATTATGCATCCCATTATGGGAGGAGAATTGACAGATGTGAATGATTTAGTACAGCCACAAACACTCAATTGTCTTTGGAAATGTCATTTTCTAGGAAGCAGCAGAATCAAAGCATCTGACTTGCACTCCATCTTTCCAGGATTTTATGAGTCAAGGACCTCAGTCAGAACTGTACACCAAGGTCAAATTCTCACAAAAATTAGTTACATACCAATATCAATAGTTTTAGCAATCCGTCCATACTTACATTATAATAGCATGTTCACATATCTACAAGCTTTTTTATTTTATTGTTTTTTTTAATCCTTAAATCTTTATTTTTTAAACGTACATTGTTATCCCCCTGCTCGTCTGCTCGTGACTCTTCCTCTTCCTATACCTTCTCCTCCATCTCGCAAAGGATATTCACAACTCCCAATTCTCAGACCTTCCCAATCCCTGGAGCCTCACGTTTCGCAGGCGTTATATGTGTCTTCTCCCACTGAGGCCAAACAAGGCAGTCCGATACCATATTTGTGTTGAGGGCCTCATATCAGCTGGTTTATCCAGCCTGGTTAGTGGCATAGTGTCTGAGAGATCTTGGTTGACTGGGGTAGTTGAGACTGTTTGTCTTCCTCTAGATCATCCTCCTCCTCAGCTTATTCCAACTATTGCCTAATTCAAACACTGGGTTCCACAGCTTCTGCCCATTGTTGAATATTATAATTTTTGTATTTGAGAGTAGAAAAAGAACATTTCTACCTCTGACTACTGGCCAATATATAGAAGAAGAGCTGAAAAAAAGAACAGGCATCACTCTGTCATATATGTGCCCCTACTGTAAATAAGAAAATGTGTTCTGATTTCATCTTTGTAGATTCTTTAGTTTGTTTGCTTGTCTGATAGATTTTTTTTATTTTTGTTTATTTTTTTTTTTGTCTGATAGATTTGATGGATGGTTTCTATTTGTAGCCATGTTGGTCATGGAACTCACTTTCTATACAAGGTCATAGATTCAAATGTCTTATAGAATTTTAATGGAAGTTACCAGGGGAGATATCTCCATTAAAGCAAAATGATGAATAAAATTGTAATAATAATTTGAGAATTTTATTTCTTCCAGAGAAACAAAGCAAGTGAATGAGTGAAGATTTTATGGAGAATGTACACAAGATTGGTAGATATGATACTTGTAGAATCTCTAGAGGAGCCAGTGAGAGTTATCCAAAACTAGATACATATTATGTAACTCAATAATTGATAGATATGTACATTTGACAAAATTTCTGACACATTTATTCAGAAGTATGACTTCTTCCTGGTCTTATGGATAGAATTTCTATCTGGTCTTATTAAAATGATGTAGAATTTGTGTACAAAGATGCATCCAAGCATCCCTGTGCTGGATGCAAAGATGGAGAAGATCTCCACAGCAACCATGACTACACCATTGATGCTATGTTAGACAGGGTGGAAGGTGACAAGGACACTCCAGAACAATAGCATGTTGAAAGTTAAGAACTTGGCTTCATTGAATGTGTCAGGCAGATTCTTTGGAAGAAAGCTACAGTGAAGCTTACAAGGGCCAGGCTGGCCAAGTGTCCCAAGACACAGTAGAACACAGTAACTGAGACCTTATTGCACACAATGATGAAGTGGCCATGCTCAGAATGTTCATCAGTATCAACAAAGGGAGGAGAAACTGTTAGCCATATTGCACACAGAATACATTGGAATAGGGAACATATGGGAATAGTGTAGTTGGGTGTCCCCGATAACAGGAAGTTTCTCAACCTTCTTTCTGAGTCTGTGACTTTGAAAGTCAGAACCACAGTGATTGTTTTGGCCAGAAGTGTGGAAACAGCCACGATGAATACAATTCCAATTCCGATTTGCAGTGTGATACAGGTTGTTCTGTTCTGATAGCCAATGAAGAAAAAGAAACACAAAAAACAGAACATGAGTGACATGAGTAATAGGTAGCTGAGGATTCTGTAATTGTCTCTTACAATAGGAGTGCCGTGATACTGCACAAAGACACAAAGTACCACAGCTGTGAATGCAGAGACAAAGAAGGCTATTAAGGAAAGAGCCATCCCCAAGGCGTCTTCATAGCTTAGAAACATCACACATTTCTGAATGCATTTGTTGTGTTCTGTGTTGGTATACTGCTCTTTTGGACAAATCGCACACTTATCCATATCTGATATTCAAAGAAAAGTTTAGTTTGTAGTGCTTTCAAAATTTATTGACAAGGTATTTCAAGTAAGGGTGTTATAAGAAGCCTTTCAATGCTGACTTTGATGCTAAGAATGTAATATAAAAGACATTGCTGCACGGCATTGTTTTCACTTCTTAATGTTCATAAAGATTTAAGGGAAAATAAAACCAAGCCATTGTTTGTCTATGTAACTTTGTTGATTATATCATTTACAATTTTTTCAGAAAACAAAGATTTCTTAATTCATAATTTGATTCTATATTCATATCAAGTAGAGCACTGGATTCAGAGAAGATATAATCATAAACAACAATGTGGTTGCATATATATTTTATAAATGCAAAACCCTACACTCACTGTTTCCTGAGATCATTGACTGTACTATTAATTCATTCTCTATGACACATTGAAACTCTGACTTCTACTGGGACAAGATATGTAGTAGAGACTTGAGAATTCACTAACTCAAACTCACTAACATAAAAACAATACTAGATTGAACATATAGGCTAGGTGTATGTATGTATATATGTGTGTGCGTGTGTGTGTTAATGTAAAAGTAACAATTGCATTATTGAATTTTAGTGATTCCTGTGGTAAGACATAAGATAAAGTTGGAGACTGAGAAGTAATAGAATATTAATGTTTGAAAAGCAGAAAGCATTAAAGAAATGAGCCCTCTGATGTATCCTTATCTGGAAATACGTAAACAAAAATTCTGATTATTGTTCAGGAGATGCATTTATATTAACACTGAAGAAAACAAAAACAAAACAAAACTAACCAAAAAAAACCTCTGTATATACTTTGTACTAAGAAGTCCTTCACCTTGATTCCTTCTTCATTTGGAAAGTTAAGCATTTTCATCCTTGCCTCATCTCCAATCTGATGGAACTAAATGTCTGTGAATTGTACTCAACTATGAAATCAGTAATGAAAACTTTATGAGCAACATAACAGAGGAATCCTCAAGTAAGTGTGGTAAGCCAGATGGTTTGTCTTCAGCAATTGTACCCCATTCCTAAGTTGTAATAACAATCATTGCAACAATATGGATTATGGTTGTATTTGCACTTGATTTTCATGTCATGTCAGAGAATGTTGATGTGCTTCCTTGGTTTTCAGAATTCTTATCTCGAACAATGCATTTATTGGAGAGCTATTATGTGATAAATTGCCTAAAAACTTAAGAAGTTGGACTAGCTAAAATATAATGTTTTGATCTAACAGAGAACCTGCTTCAGATCCCAGTCCTCATGTCAGGTGTCTCACAAGTGCATACAAGTGTAACTACAGTGGTAATTTTTGCTCATATATGTACCTGTACATATATTACCCATCCCACACAATAAGCAATTAATGTAATAAAAATATTTTATGGAATTTTTAAGGATGTAATTTTTGATGATAACTATTAATTATTTGATTTTTACATCGAAAACAATTTCAGTATATTTTAAAATTATCTTTGAGCATGATGTATGTTGAAATGTATGACTTCAAAAGACATCTTCTGAGTAGGTTGCTTGGTTTTACTACATGTATCATGGGACTAAACTCAGATTGTAAGCTTTAGCAACAAATGATTTAACTGTTTAAATACTTCATAGGCATGATATGTCTTTTTTTAAGTCAAGAATTTATTCTATTTATTTTAAAATAAACATTAGAAGCTTCCCAATTATCCACCACCCTACAAAACTTTTGAATGTGGAATGTTCAACAGCCTAAGCAATTTTAGTTGGGTACAAAACCAGCAAAACTCTAGTTGTCTAATGATGAGTATCTGAGAATAATTGTTTTGAGAAGCTGATTACCTGCTTGGAAAAAAAAATGTTTGCAAAAGGCTAAAAGTAAAATTTAATTTTTGTACAGAAAATAACAATAACTTAGTAAGTAGCCTTTGCTTTAACAAGTGGAATTAATTCTCCATGATGTAAAATGGAATGGGACAATCAGCATTCAGTTCATAGGGACACAGAGCTAGTGCTCAAACTGCTAGCACAAATTCCAACACAGAACATATGGCTAAGTCACTTCTAACCTTTGCATCTCCAAACTGTATACTCTCTATGCACCTAAGGCAAAGAATCAACACTTTGAACATAAGTGTCTCCTTGAGAAAATGAGAGAATTCAATTAGGGTTAAATTAGACAATAGATAAGTGAAAACACTTCAGAAACAGCTACTAGACATAACCACAAAGTCTGTGACACTAACAACACATGAGCTGAATCAATTTAGCTGCTAGCTGTTGAACACCAGTGTTTCAAGATAAAACTTTTAGAAACATGCTTTATTTGTTTTGCTTATACCATCAGAACTGAAACTATTGCCTGTCATTACCCTAAAACAGGGAAATGAATCTAAAACACTTACTGGTGCTTTTCCAAAGATAGCAATTTAAAAGGGTGGTAGCAGGAGGCATTTGGTATCTTTTTCTTTAAGAAACTTTGAGGCTGCAGGAGAAAAACATGTGACCAAAAGTGTTATGATTATCCGTCCATTAGAGATTTTCATCCGTACCTATTACCAATTTGAGTAACAATACAGCAAGATCCAAGGATTAGTGATGACAATGCAATTATCATGAGGAATGACAAACAGGACCAATCCTCATGTAAGTCATTGTTCAGAGAAACTGTTAAAGTGTTCAAAGGGTATCTAAATAGTTCACATTGAGCAAAGAAGCAGCCCATCCAGATTATACCCCATATTTGATGCATAATTTCCAGAAAAGCCAATCAAAGCCTGATTTGCATCTTGACTTTGTCTTACACAGTATCCACTACTGAAGAGCAATCTACATGTGTTTTTAATCACAGTCGTTTGGCCAGAAGATTACTGAGTGCTATGTCAAGGCTGGTAGCCAGCCTCACTTGTTTGATTAAGGACCCACGCATAATTTGGTATGCTTTTAATCTGTTGGTGCTCCAACTTAATGGGAAAAGCTGTGAAATGCAGTTATTTGCTAAACCACACTCCATTCTTTCCACCTTCCTTTCAAGGAAAATGCTTTAACTTTGTCAATTACACTGAATAAATTCTAGGGCTGATTGTAGTTTTTATCCAATGTCAAAACGTCTATCTTGCATTATTTTCCAAGCCACTTAAACTAAATAAGGAGATAATATCACCCCATCAGTATATAATGATTTACTCCCAAACAATGGTGAGGAATCTGAGTATCGTGTGCAAGGTTCAAGATGATGCTTAGGACAGAACTTGCAGAATAAAAATAGTTTCCTTCAATATCCAGCTATTATAAAGCTGACAAATGAGGTCCTGCATTTATGGATGAAAACAGTCACTTTACAGTAAGTTTCCTGAAAGGGACAACAAATAGATAATAACTCTTCTGGTAACATATTATGGTACACTGGTCAGTGTGTTTTTGGTGATTAAACATAATCCTGTGAATCACATTAATTCACTTGCTGAGTGTTTATTTGTGGCATCCCTCTGTTGGGTCTTGGGGGCCATTCACGACCTCGTGGGGCTCCCCGTGGTCCACTCTGCCCAGAGCCTCACTTGAAATTCTGCTGATATCCATCCTGCTGGTAGCCAGAGTAGTCCCGGGGAGCACTGAACTGAGACTGTGTATAACCACTGTTCGGAGTGTTGGAGAATGAAGGGAGGTAACCATCATATCCTCCTCTAAATCCATTGGCAGGGTCCCTGTATTCATCAAGCCTCTGGCACCTCGAGACCCTCCTCGAGATATTACACCTCAACTGTTGTAATAAGGCTGACTGCTACGTGGAAAGCCAGTGTTCTGCTGGGGGTGGGGGGCTGCTGGTGATTACAAGGCACTTGATGAGTGTGGTCCTGGGATCCATGGTAGGCGCCAACCACAGTTTGCAGCTGGTCTTGTTGAAGCTCTGTTTGTTCCACTTGGTGAGGCTGACTGGAAAAAATCTGGTTATAACTGGCCTGGTATTGACTCTTTTGTTTTAAAGTTTCTGGTTCATTAACAGAAGTAACTGGAGCATTCATATTGAATACCGTCTGCATGGATTGGAATGGAGCTGCATGTACATTGATTCCACTGCTATGCAAAGGTTTACTTGTCCCAGCCTGGAACACCTGAGGCTGAGAAGCAGCAGGAAGGGATGATGATGTCTGGTCGGTATTTAAAGATATTGTTGCCTGAATCTGATCAATTGGCTCCTTTTGTAGCCGAGAATCCGCTTCATGGCCTGGGTCTGAACCGCACTGGTGCTGGTTGCTGGATGCTGAGAAGCCTTCTCACACCTGGAGGAACCAGACTGCAGCGGCAATAGGACGATTTGCTGCCACTTCCACTGTGACTGGTGGCTGAGGGCATCTTTTGACCGAGAAGAAAGGAGAAAACAGGGGGAGTGAAGGACAAAGGCAGCAAGTCAGGAGACGGACAGGGAGAGATGAGGAACAAAAGGCACAGCGGGCGGGAGGCTGCGCCATGATATGTCTTTTAAGAATTTTAACTCATTATATATAATGAAAGGTAAAATAATTGAAAAGCTACCTTTTTACATTTTGCCAGCCATAAATAATTGTTTTAATATCAGTGTGATATGTAATATATTAATATGAGTTTTGACACATATTCTACATTTTGGATCAACTCTTATCCACTACTTCCTGTATTCATATCACATCTGGCTTTGAACATGGTCCTCTGAATATCACATACTTATCAATTTCTTAAATTTACAAAGACTTTAGTCTTCTATATAAATCATACTTAGATCATGGATTGTGTACCTAGCAGTCTCATGGCCTTAGTCCAGTATATATAATATTGTATTTGGTTCTTCACAGGCTCCTATAGGTAAATGCTGTACATAATGATATACAAGCAGATATATTCTGGATTTGGTAATGATTTTTATATCTACAACTTGTAAATTAGATATGTAATATATTTTATATTCACAGTTGCCTTTTAGCTGACTTCATCATCCCATTGTGACACAAAAAAGTCACACACTTGTTTCGTTAAAAGATTCATTATCGGGGCTACAAACAAAACAGCATTCTTCTGTTTTTTCCTTCCAGAAACTTCTGAATCCAGGACCACAATCTGCACTGTACAGAGAGGATGGCATCTGAGAAAAATTTAGACATGTACTGATAATGAGGTTTAGCTATTTCTTTCATGTTTTATATTAGCACATTAAGTTTTCAATAAGCTTATTTTATGTACACCAACCGATTGATATTTCACTCTGTCCATTGTTTGGTGATCAGAAACGAATACTGGAAATACATTGAAGAAATGTTAGATAGTTTCTGAATGTCTACTAAGTCCGGAAAAAAGAGCTGATATTGAGCCATGTGAAAAATCTACAGAGAATTTAACATGATGTTTCTTAGTTAATTATTTTCAATTTGACAGTAAGTTCTGTGAACAGAAAGAGGGAAATGTAATTGCAACATTTTCTCAGCCAACACTACCCTGTCCTCATATCTTTAAAGGATTTTCTTATCTATAATTGATATAGGAGTGCTCATCTCATTTTGGGCATTTGAACCAGTAAGTAGTGTTCTTTTGAGATCTACACTTTGGTTCCAGCTTCCAAATATCTGCACTTGTCTTTCTATGACTATAAGCCATGTGTTAAATCACACCTTCCTCCTCACTTTGATTATGACCGAAGTTTAATTAAAGCAAAAGAGAATCAAGTTAGTATTTGAAGAAATTTGAAATAGGAAAAATATGTCCATAAATCACAGATAAGAAAATATAACCTTGAATAAGTTACCATTGCAAAGCATGAGAAATTGTGTGTAAACAACAGTGGAATATGCCAACACTGGTTTAATATGTTTGGAAATGAAAATTTCATGTGTAATGACCTTAAATATAAGAGTTTCATGTAGTTAAAATGCTCTACAGTGGCTGTAAATACTGGAAAAAGATTGATAAAAATTATATTTTTTTTAAATTAATTGAAGATTTGAAGTATTCTTCCTACGTTTCTGATAATGTTGATAAAGGATCTTACTATGAAGTAATGGTATACTAATACTTCCAATGAAGATGAGAGTACAATTTCCCCCTTTTTTCCTATCATTTTCTTCAAATTTATGTTAACACTTTGTAATATTTAAAGACTGTTTTGAGTTTGAGTAAGGAAAATGAGTGTACTTTTGTACTTCATGTTTATGTCTCCATAACACACATGGCTGCTTTTGACTCATAATAAAGGGCAGACTGGGAAGAAACAGAGATTTTCAGACCACTGCCTTTAAAGTGCTTGTATAAAAACATGAACCAAAAAAAACCTACATGACATTATTTCAGACTTTCATGGATAAAAATTTTCTCTGCATGTATTATAGTACTGTCAAAAGGTTTGTGAAAGAAAAATGTTCTAATATCAATATATGTTCCTTGTTTTCTTTCACTTGTTTTATTTCTTTATCTCTGAATGAATGTTGGGCTTGATAAAGAGCCATTTGATAAAGAGTATGGAAAATACTGTAATTCTATTATTTGGGGTGTATAACACTTAATGGATTTGCATATGTTGAACCATGCTTGCATCCCTGGCATAAACTCTCCTTGGAAGGAAAAGATGATGGGGAGTGCAAAAAATGGAAGAATCAGGTATGGGAGCAGATGGAGGACATGTAGAGAGAGCCAGGAAATTGATAACAAATGTGTAGCAAAAAGGGATTGGGAAATGAGGGTAACAACCTGAAATTCCCAGATGCCAGGAAAGCAAGAGCCTCCCAGGGCACCACAGGATAACATTAGCTAACTAATGGGAGGGTGGACCTCTTGAGACCATATCCAGAGGTTAGGAATGTCCCCCACTGCCAGTTGAGGTGTGGGGACGTTCACACCTCCCCAAAATTTTGACCCAGAGTACCTCCTGTATAAACAAAATATAGGGACAAAGAATTGACCAGAGACTAAAGGAAAGGCCATCCAGAGACTGTCCCATCTGGGGATCCATCCCACATCCAAGACACTGTTGTGAATGCCAAGAAGTGCTTGTTGACAAGAGCCTGATATGGAAGTCTCCTGAGAGACTCTGGCAGAATCTGACCAATACGGAGGCAGATGCTCACAGTCAACCATGAGACTGAGCCCAGGGACCCCAATGGAGGAGTGAGGGGAAGGACTGAAGGAGGTGAAGAAGATTTATCTGGCATCAAAGGGAAGGTAGGCCCTTGGTCCTTTGAAGGCTTATTGCCCCAGTCTAGAGAAATGCTAGGGCAGTGAGGGAGAAGTGGATATGTGAGTGGATGAGCACCCTCATAAAAGCAAGGTAACAGGTGATGGGATAAGGAGTGTGTAGAGGGAAAACTGGGAATGAGAATAACATTTGAAATGTAAATAAATAAAATATCCAATTACAAAATGGAAATAAGCCACAAATACAAAAATCACAATAAAAATGGGAGTATCTCATGCACAGCTGCAAACCTAGCACATAGTAGGTTCAATCTTCAACACTCCAATTGTCATAAACAATAGTAATATAAGGGCAGGTTTAGGAGTAAGGCTGCATGTGTCTTACTTGTATTAAGCTAAAGGCATTAATTTATTTTAAGAGTGAAATGATAGTCTATACTTTTTATTAGCAGTGTGAAACTGTTTCTTTTTTAATGGCAGGTCAAATATAACAAACCATACATATATGCTGATAGTCTTCTAACCCCAGTTGAATTTAAATTTCAAAGTAACATGCATAAGCTAAGAGAATTCAATACTGTTTCAAGGCACTTACTGAACAGTGACAAGATGAAAACAAGAACCATTAGGGCAAACAATTAGACAGTAGATAATATAAAACTAACTTTCTGCTTACAGTTTACAAAGGGTACTATTATTACAATCTTTGATATCTGATAACCTGCAATGATTTTTGTATGAATCTAGCAAGTTTTAAAATTCAGAAACTGTTTTCTAAAACTTCAGGGTAAATAATTTACAAGTAAGATGCACAAAGACTTAGACCATGCAGAAATTCTTACATCTTCTGTTAATAATATTTTAGGACTTCAACTTTATCAAATTATATACCTACTTACCCGGTACATGTACAAAATAATGCATACATGATAAAACAGCAAAAAAATAGTCCTTTAGCTCAATTTATCATAAAAGTATTACTGTATTAACAGGTCTACAAGCAGCTTGTAACTGTGTTGAGAGACTTTAAGGCAATAATACTTGAAGTTACAAAATAAACAATATGTAATACTTTTTCCTAAGTGTAGTATAAGGCAGGTAGATGGTCCCAGCAAAAACATTAAGGTAACAATCTACACTGATATTAGTCCCAAATTTAAAGATGGAATACTATAAATCTGGCTTTCAGTGCCACTTGAATTTTCCAGTATAATTTAAAGTGTCTTTTAACTCCCTGAATCATGTCCATTCCGAAGATGGATCTCTTGGTCCTTAAGGTTTTCCACAGCGATTACCAAAACCAATATCTGAGACTTCTGTTAGCCTTTCTGTTATTTGGTCTTTCTTGTCACTGAAAGTAGGTGGACAGTTTGAACAGGCCTCTGTTAGGACAGCCCCATGTTTTTCATTTCCAGAGATTATCAAGCCTTCAGATTCCCTTTGTTCAGACCACTCCTGGCATGGAAGCTCATGCCATTGAGATCTTATAGGCATATCTGCTAATACAAAAGACTCAGGAGTTCGTTCAGTTAAGGGAGGAGGTGATTCTTCACTACCATCAGCATCTTTCTCAGCACCTGAATGCAGCGGCATCCCTGTTACTCTGTGTCTGGCAAAGAACATTGGCAACACTATCCTAGTGCAAGCACTCTCAGTACTACTGGCAGGAGACACTGTGGCACTTGCTGTTGAAATGCTAGCTTTGTTCCTGGTCACAGCACCTTCAGAGCTCCCTTCGTCTGAGTCTGAGTCGTCCGAGTGACGAGGGTTGGTAAAGCTGAGAGAAGCTCTCAACAGACGGGAGTTGCTATGGTGCTCCGTAAGATCCTGACCTTCCTCTTCTGCTGTGGAGTTTGGTGTGGAACTCACAGTTTTCAGAGTCTGAGAATGATTACCTGGGGATTTGCCTTCAGGTGAGTCAGGTACAGGAGTGGCATTTTCAGGTCCATGATGTGACCATGTTACAAGTCCTTTCTTATCAAGGGGCAAGCAGTCTGGCCGTGGAGGTGTGTGTGAGTTCTTCTGGGACTCTTCTGAACAATCAGGAGCATTGTCTGAATGTGCCACACTGCAGCCCGCACAAGAATTCTGAGACACATCATCAACTTTTACATCACCTGATTTTAACTCCTGTGGTTTAGAGGTTTTTGTCAACTACAAAAGATGAAGCAGATTTAATTTTAATCGCATGTCCCCTATTCAAGAGTGTGTTTCCATTAAAACTTTTGGGCCCTTCTTGGAGAGGGACTTTCTTAATCTCAAAACTTAACTGTGCTCTAACTTTGTATCTATGTGCTCAATAGCTGAATCACACTTTGCCATTAGGTCCGCTGATTTATCATGGTTTCTGTTGAAGTCTGTCGGGTGTTGCTCTGGTGAAGCCATGTGCAGCACTGGCTTTGGGTGGTATCTGTCACTGTCCTGCCACACAGTGATGTTGGTTGGGATGGCTGAAGGTGGCGCCGGCATCAGGATGTGTGGCACCAGGTGAGGTTCTGGTGGCTGTAGTATTTCTTCCTTGGCAACCCCTTCTACAAGGCAACTTCGAATCAGTGGCCGCTTTGGAGGAGGAGAATCTTGTTTCACAATATCAGTGGAACTGGCCATATTTTCAGTGGTAATTTCATTACCATCAGCGATCTTCTGTGATCCATGAATTTCAGGCAGTTGTAGCTGTTTTTCAAACAGTTGGGTAATAGCTCTATGAACGAGTTCAGACTGCTCCTTTGTTTGTACTGCAGAGTGCCATTGTGTTCTCATTTCTTATATTGAATTAAACACATTAAATTACTCTGGAATTTTCCCTGCTTTCAATAAGTTCCACGTGTAATCTATGGCACAAATAGCACCTGTTGGTCCACAGTCTGCACTGCAATGAATACAAATGGGCACATCTTCATGTTCTTGGTATCTCCTCATTAAGTTTATCATGTCCAGAATAGAATCAAATGATGAAGGGACATCAGTTCACGTAATGAAACTGATAGAGCCGACGGGATTCATTTTGAAATCAAGTAAAAGTGTTCAGAAGTAGTAATCTGTTGTTTCTTGTTCATCTTCACAAGAAATTTTAAATGGTGCAGGTGTTATCTGGTCTTTTCCATACAAAGGACAATAGCACTTTCACTTTTTCATTCCCATCTCAAACTTTCGACAGGCCATTAAGATGATCACAACATTATACTCCCACATCATCCCCCAGAAGCCTATGACATTATTCACCAAAGGCCCTTGGGTTGGCACATATGCTTTTGGCCCATACAAGCCCTTAATAACATTTGCATTGATATAATCTGAATTTTGGGATGGAGTCTTCAAAGTTAACTTAACTTGGCTGTGATCACATGGCAGTAAGTGCTTATATCTGTTCATTTTAACATTTTCTTCTTTTTCTCCAGTGGCTGTGGGATAAATCTTTTTGGTTCTATATTTGGTAGACAATTTTCTCAATCGCATGAAGTCCTGGTCGAAGTTGTCCTCCCCATTGGGGTCCGGACTCTTCATGGCCTGGACCCTCTGGATGAACCTACTCAGGATCTTCACTTGCTCCATGCTCCCGCGTCCACCCCAGCCCCACCCCTGCACCCTACTGCATGCCACAGCAGTGCCTGCTACATCTTCCCCAGCTCACTCCAGCCGGCCCTCACTCCCAGCCACGGGAGGCGGCTGCGGCTCCTGCTGAGGCTGAGGCTGCGGTTGCGGTGGCACCAACCGTGGTCCCTGCTCAACTTAAAGAGCATCACTGCTTTCCCCACTATGAGGCAAGCTGCGGGCTAGCGCCTACCCCGACCCCCAGCTTGCCCAATCCTCCTTCCCCGCCCTCCTCAGTCTGAGATCCCGCTGCTGCCTCAGGAACACAGCTCTCCATTCTCCCTGTCCCATTCCCGGTCTGGTCTACACCCCACACCCCCCACCAGCAGCTGAGGCTGCCTCTCCCCACGGATGCGCCCCTGCCTCCACCCAGAAGCGTGGGCCAGTATGGCAGCCCCGCCCCAAGAGCGAAGCCAGTCTATACTTCTTATAGACTTTTTACCTTATATGTTATATTCAGACCACTGCCATGCTTATTCAAAATTGTTACCCTAATTTTACATCATGAATACAGCTATAAAACAATAATTTTTAAAACTGTCTTGTTTAAACATGAATCTTCATGTGTTCATTTGCTCACAATTAAGATAGAGCTTTGTAATATAACTCAAGATCACCTTATCTTGGAGCATAACACTAAAAAAATATGTCATGGAAGAGAAAAAGTTTGATATGGAATGAAAATTCAAGAATAAAGCACTACTGAGAATGGCCTGATACAACTGTGTGATGCTTCAGGCAGTGAAAGCTCAGAATAAGAGCTCTGAATGCCTGGAGAAAGAATGTCAACAGATAATTCTCATGAATTCATTGTTTTTAATTACAGAGTAGTATTCCATTCTCTAAATATACCACATCTTCTGTATCCATTCCTCCGTTGAGGGACATCTGGGTTTTTTCCAGCTTCTGGCTATTATAAATAAGGCTGCTGTGAACATAGTGCAGCATGTGTTCTTGGAAATCATTTGGAATGTAAATAAAGAATATAGAAAATAAAATTAAAAAAAAGAAAGACCAGTAGAACAAACGACAAAAAACAAAAATACAAAACACAAATAAACAGATAATTCTCCATTTCTACATTACCAGGATATTTTAAATATGAGAAATAAGGAAAGAGGTAGGATATACAGCTTGTAACTGACCATTGATAATAAATATTAGTTTGTTTTTTTTTTGTCTCTAGCCTCATTCAAGAAGTATGCCAGTCGAAAATTAGGAGTATGATTACAAATTTTTCTAAGAAAGCCCTACTACATATCAGGCTGTATTCACAGCACAAAGGTAAAAATAATAAATTTGGGTATAAATGATCTTTCTGTTTACTTACTGTTTCTTCATATAAAACATTAAAGTACACTGTGATAAATGATGATTTTTGTATGTCCCTAGAGTGTGTCACATCGACACATATCTAACTCACATTTATGGTCAAATAGTGCTTCCTTAAATAATTTAAAATAGGGCAACTCCAAAAAATTAATAATTTTCTGACTGAATGAATAGAGTGTTGACATAAATTCAAAGTAGGGAAAAGAATGAGCAATCCACAAGTATGAGTAGTTGTGGAGAAGCACTAACTCTGATATATTTTCAGGCAAAACTAGTAATTGACCCCATTCCAGAAATCTCATGAAATCATGTCTACAATAGATGGAATAGTCAAGTGGAAGCAATGAGTTGATCTAATTTGGACACAATGTCAATGTGATTTTATTTTCGCACTTATACTCCCAAGGCCTGAGGACATACTGTTTACATAAGAATAATTACCAGTTAGAGAGAACACACATGGTATGCAGTCACTGATAAGGGGATATTAACCCAGAATCTCAGAATACCCTAGACACAATTCATATATCAATAGATTTCCAAGAAGATGGAAGGAGAGACCCCTGGTCCTGGAAAGAATGGATGTAGGGGAACACCAGGACAGAAAAGCGAGAGGGGGTTGAATGGGGAACAGAGGGAGGAAAGGGGGCTCATGGGAATTTTGGGAAGGGAGGAAACGGGAAAGGGGAAATGATTTTGAATGTAAATAAAAGAAACTTAGAAAATAAAAAAAAATTACCAGAGAGAGCAAAAAAAGTTCCCAACTGTCCTTTGCATTTGGGGATTTTGTTATGATTAATCAGTGATAAAAGATACCAACTTTATTTGACTACCAGATTTTTGTGTTTGGGTTGGCGTTAACAAAGGCAATCTATTTCAGGGTTTTTATGTAGACTTCCAATTGACATGTAACATCATTTTGTCGAAAGAATTCATTTTGTAATTCAATATTAATACTTTATAGGTACTTCATATTATACTTATTCACATGTGTAGTAAAGAATTGGTGAGCATCAGGGCAGTTGGGACCTCCAGGCTCAGAGACAGACAGGCATAATATTGCTTGGGACTCAGGCAGTTTGTGTGCACCCTGCTTCCAAGAGCTGGGAAGGTCTGCAGTAACCAACGCACCAGCTCTGCTGTGGGACTTCTGCCCTGCAGAGGGACTACCCCTCCACCACCCTGGGAGAGATCACACACCCCTGCACAGAGCGGGAGCCTACCAGCCTCCCTTTGGCGATCTCTGCTCCGGGAATCCACTCTACTGAGCCTTTGGATGTGCAGGGATTCCCCAGTAAAACAAAACTTGTGGCAAGGAACATCCGGGCTCCAAAGTCACTCAGGAGCATGGCAGGCTCCAGAAATCAGTGCCAGGGGAATCCCGGTAATCCAGTGGGGTCAGAAATAGATTTGCAGGCTCACTGGAGGTCCAATCAACAGCCATTGACAGTAGGACCAACTAACACCAGAGGTAAACAGATGGCAAAAGACAAATGTAGGAATGTTACTAACAGAAATCAAAGTAATGTGGTACCATCTGAACCCAACTCTCCAACAGCAGCGAGTCCTGGATACACCACCACAACAAAAGACAAGATCTGGATTTAAAATCACTTCTCATGGTGCTATTAGAGGATCACAAGAAGGACACAAATAAATCTAATAAAGAATTACAGGAGACCATGAATCAAGGGTTAGAAGCCCTTACAAAGGAAACACAAAAATCGCTTAGAGAAATGCAGGAGAACATGGATAAACAGATGGAGGCCCACAAGGAGACAACTCAAAAATCGCATAAAGAAATGAATCAAGAGTTAGATAGACTTTCAAAGGAATCACAAAAATTGCATAAAGAAATGCAGAAGAATATGGATCAACGGATGGATGCCCATAGGGAGGCAACACAAAAAGTGCTTAAATAAATGATTCAAGGGATAGATGCCCACACAAAGGAAACACGAGAACTGCTTAAAGAAATGCAGGAGGTGATGGATCAACAGATGGAAGCCCATGAGGAGGAAACACAAAAATTACTTAGAGGAATACAGGAGAACTTGGATCAACAGGCAGAAATCCTGAAAGAGGAAATGCAAAAATACCTTACAGAAATACAGGAAAATACAAAAAAAAGTGAAGGATCTCAGCAAATCCATACAAGATCTAAAAAAGGAAGTAGAAACAACTAAGAAATCACAAAGGGAGACAACTTTGGAGATAGAAAACCTTGGGAAGAAATCAGGATTCATAGATGCAAACATGAACAATAGAATACAAGAGATGGAAGAAAGAATCTCAGGTGCTGAAGATACCATGGAAAGCATCGACTCAACGGTCAAAGAAAATGCAAAATGCAAAAAACGTGTAACCCAAAACATCCAGGAAATACAGGACACAATGAGAAGACCAAACCTAAGGAATAAATGTATAGATGAGAGTGAAGATTTGCAACTTAAAGGGCCATTGAACATCTTCAACAAAATTATGGAGGAAAACTTCCCTAACCTAAAGAGAGATGCCGATGAACATACAAGAAGCCTACAGAACTCCAAACAGACAGGACAAGAACAGAAATATCTCCCATCATATAATAATCAAAACATCAAATGTACTAAACAAAGAAAGAATATTAAAAGCAGTAAGTGAAAAGGGCCAAGTAACATATAAAGGAAGACCTATCCGAATCATATCAGATTTCTCTCCAGAGAATATGAAACCCAGAAGATCCTGGGCAGATCTCATGCAGACACAAAGAGAGCACAAATGCCAGCCTAGACTACTATACCCAGCAAAACTCTCAATCACCATAGATGGAGAGACCAAGATATTCCATGAAAAAACCAAATTTTCACAATATCTTTCCACAAACCCAGCCCTGCAAAGGGTAATAGCTGGAAACCGCCAATAAAAGGAGAGAAACAATACCCTGGAAAAAATTTGAGAGTAATCTTCTTACATCAAACCCAAAAGTAGATAACCACTCAAACATAAATATAGCGTCAAGAATGGCAGGTGGCAGTAATCACTATGCCTTAATCTCTCTTAATATCAATGGTCTCAATTCCCCAATAAAAAGACATATACTAACAGACTGGATACGTAAACAGGACCCAGCATTTTGCTGCATGCAGGAAACGCACCTTAGTTTCAAAGACAAACACTACCTCAGAGTAAAAGGCTGGAAAACAATTTTACAAGCAAATGGTACCAAGAAACGAGCTGGAGTAGACATCCTAATATCAGATAAAATTGACATCCAACCTAAAGTCATCAAAAAAGACACAGAAGGACACTACATAGAGATCCAGGGAAAAATCCACCAAGAAGAACTCCCAATTCTGAATATCTATGCTCCAAATGCAAGGGCACCCTCATTCATAAAAGAAACTTTACTAAAGCTCAAATCATACATTGCACCTCACACAATAATAGTGGGTGACTTCAACACCCTGCTCTCTGAAATGGATCTTTCAGCAAAGCAGAAACTAAACAGGAACACAGTGAATCTAATTGAAGTCTTGGACCAAAAGGAACTAACAGATTTTATATATATATATATATATATATATATATATATATATATATATATATATATATATATATATATATATACATAAGATTTCATCCTAGAGCTAAAGAATACACCTACTTCTCAGCACCTCATGGTACCTTCTCCAAAATCGACCATATACTGGGTCACAAATCAGACCTCAAAAGATATAAGAAGATAGAACTAATCCCATGCTTCCTATCAGATCACTATGGAATAAGGGTGGTCTTCAATGGCAACAAAAACAACAGAAAACCCACATACACATGGAGGCTGAACAATGCTCTATTCAATGATAACTTGGTCAAGGTGGAAATAAAGAAAGAAATCAAAGACTTCTTGAAATTTAATGATAATGAACGCACAACATAACCTAGTTTATGGGACACAATGAAAACCGTGCTAAGAGGAAAATTCATAGCCCTGAGTGCCCCCAAAAAGTAACGGGAGACAGCATACACTAGCAGCTTAATGGCACACCTGAATGCCCTGGAACAAAAAGAGGCAAATACACCCAAGAGGAGTAGAAGGCAGGAAATCATTAACTCAGGGCTGAAATCAATCATGTAGAAACAAATAAAACCATACAAAAAAATCAACAAAACAAGGAGTTGGTTCTTTGAGAAAATCAACAAGATAGATAAGCCCTTAGCCAGACTAACCAGAGGGCATAGGGACAGTATCCACATTAATAAAATCAGAAAAGAAAAGGGAGAGATAACAACAGAAACTGAGGAAATTCAAAAAATCATCAGATCCTACTACAAAAGCCTGTATTCAACACAACTAGAAAACCTCGAGGAAACAAACAATTTCCTTGACAGATATAAAATACCAAAATTAAATCAGGATCAAATAGACCATCTAAACCATCCTATAACCCCTGAAGAAATAGAAGTTGTCATTGGAAATCTTCCAACCAAAAAAAGCACAGGTTCAGATGGTTTCAGTGCAGAATTGTATCAGACCTTCAAAGAAGACCTAACACCAATACTCTTCAAACTGTTCCACAAAATAGAAACAGAAGGAACACTATCCAACTCCTTCTATGAAGCCACAATTACGCTAATACCAAAAGCACACAAAAATCCGACAAAGAAAGAGAATCTCAGGCCAATCTCTCTTATGAATATCGATGCAATAATACTCAATAAAATTCTTGCCAACCGAATCCAAGAACACATCAAAATGATCATTCATCACGATCAAGTAGGCTTCATCCCAGGGATGCCGGGATGGTTCAATATAAGAAAATCCATCAATGTAATCCACTATATAAACAACCTCAAAGTAAATACCACATGGTCATCTCATTAGATGCTGAGAAAGCATTTGACAAAATTCAGCCTCCTTTCATGCTAAAGGTCTTGGAAAGATCAGGATTTCGAGGCCCATATCTAAACATAGTAAAAGCAATTTACAGCAAACCGGTAGCCAACATCAAACTGAATGGAGAGAAACTTGAAGCAATCCCACTGAAATCAGGGACTAGACAAGGCTGCCTTCTCTCTCTGTATCTTTTCAATATAGTACTTGAAGTTCTAGCTAGAGCAATTAGACATCAAAAGGAGGTCAAAAGGATACAAATGAGAAAGGAGGAAGTCAAACTATCACTATTTGCAGACGATATGATAGCATAGTTAAGCGACCCAAAGAACTCCACCAGAGAACTCCTACAGCTGATAAACAACTTCAGCAAAGTGTCCGGATATAAAATCAACTCAACCAAGTCAGTAGCCTTCCTATACTCAAAGGATAAGCAAGCTGAGAAAGAAGTAAGAGAAATGATACCCTTCACGATAGCCACAACCCATATGGTGTGACTCTAACCAAACAAGTGTAAGATCTCTATGACAAGAACTTCAAGTCTCTGAAGAAAGAAATTGAAGAAGACCTCAGAAGATGGAAAAGTCTGCCATGCTCATGGATTGGCAGGATTAATATAGTAAAAATGACCATCTTGACAAAATCAATATATAGATTTAAGGCAATCCCCATCAAAATCCCAACTCAATTCTTCATAGAGTTAGAAAGAGCAATTCAAAAATTCATCTGGAGTAACAGAAAACCCAGAATAGCTAAAACTATTCTCAAGAGTAAAAGAACCTTTCGGGGAATCAGTATCCTGGCCTTAAGCTGGACTACTGAACAATGGTGTTAAAAGTATTATTGGTACACGTAGTATTGGTACAGTGACAGGCATGTAGATCAATGGAACAGAATTGAAGACCCAGAAATGAATCCACACTCCTATGGTCACTTGATCTTTACAAAGGAGCTGAAACCATCCAGTGGAAAAAAGGTAGCCTTTTCAACAAATGGTGCTGGCTCAACTGGAAATCAACATGCAGAAGAATGCAAATTAACCCATTCTTATCTCCTTGCACTAAGTTCAATTCCAAGTGGATCAAGGACGTCCACATAAAACCAGACACACTGAAACTAATAGACAGCAAACTAGGGAAGAACCTTGAACATATGGGCACAGGGGAAAATTTCCTGAATAGAACTCCAATAGCTTATGCTCTAAGATCAAGTATTGACAAATGGGACCTCATTAAATTACAAAGTTTTGCAAGGCAAAAGACACTGTCAAAAAGACAAAGCAGCAACCAACTAACTGGGAAATGATCTTTAGCAACCCTACATCCGACAGAGGTCTAATATCCAATATATACAAAGAATTCAAGAAGCTAAACTCCAGAGAGGCAAGTATCCCTATTAAAAAAATGGGGTACAGAGCTAAACAAAGAGTTCTCACCTGAATAATATCTAATGGCTGAGAAGCACCTAAAGCAATGTTCATCGTCCTTAGTCATTAGGGAAATGCAAATCAAACAACCCTGAGATTCCATCTCACACCACTCAGAATTGCTAAGATCAAAAACTCAGGAGACAGCAGTTGTTGGCGAGGATATGGAGAAAGAGGAACACTCCTTCACTGCTGTTGGAATTGCAAGCTGGTACAACCACTCTGGAAAGCTGTCTGGCGGTTCCTCAGAAAACTGGGCATGACACTCCTGGAGGATCCGGCTATACCACTCCTGGGCATATACCCAGAGTCTTCCCCTGCATGCAATAAGGACACATGCTCCACTATGTTCATAGCAGCCTTATTTATAATAGCCAGAAGCTGGAAAAAACCCAGATGTCCCTCAACGGAGGAATGGATTCAGAACATGTGGTATATTTACACAATAGTATACTACTCTGCAAATAAAAACAATGAATTCACGAAATTCCCAGACAAATGGTCAGACCTTGAAAATATCATCCTTATGTAACCCAATCACAAAAGAACAAACATGGCATGCAGTCACTGATAAGGGGATATTAACCCAGAATCTCGGAATACCCTAGACACAATTCGCATATCAATAGATTTCCAAGAAGATGGAAGGAGAGACTCCTGGTCCTGGAAAGACTGGATGTAAGGAAATTCCAGAACAGAGAAGTGAGAGGGGGTTGAATGGGGAAAAGAGGGAGGGAAGGCGACTTATGGGACTCTCGTGGAAGGAGGAAACGGGAAAAGGGAAATGATTTTGAACGTAAATTAAAAAAAACTTAGAAAATAAAAAAATGTAAAATATTCTGCCAAACATAAAATTAATTAAAATATCACCATAAACCCAATTCAACAGGATCAGGAATTTTGAACTTCCTGATAATGTTAAGATACCCACAACACATCTGTGAGTATTTCAGCAGATAATGCAACCCTGCTCTACACCCCTGCTCCGCTCCTGGCCTTTTCCCAGACTAACAGTTCTACTGACCTTTCAGGTGACAGGACCACCTGCTGAATGTGCTAGGAGGCCAGCACAGCAACTGCAGCTTAAGGAAGTTTTCAGGTTCCACAAATACTAGGCACTAGTCTCTCACCAGGTCTTGCTGACCTCGAGGCAATTTAGATGCTTGGAGAATGCTGGAGAGAACTTCCTGTCATTTCTGCCTCCTTCCTCAGAACTACTTCTTCTGGACCCACCCAATAATCAGCAGATTCCTGTAACTCTAAGCCCAACTACTTTGGAAACTTTTAATTCATTAGCTTCCCAAGTCTTCACAGCAATTTTTGTTTGTTTTGGATTTTTGCTTGCTTGCTTGCTTATTATTTCTTTGATTTTATTTTGTCTTTCTCTTAAACTCATCTAATCATTCAGGAGGCCCACCCACGCCATCAGGAAACTCTCTTCCACTTCTATTGCAGGCTGCCCTCCACACAGCTTCCCAGTACCTACTCTGCACAGGTTCTCCACAAGATTGCAGCCGGACTAGACCAGAACTGGATGTAGTAAGACACTGCACCTGGGTGATGAACCCTTCAGATACAAGTGATCCTGCCTAACTTCTCACATTGTGAGTCTAGCCCCTGGGCTAAAAATGCACACAATTAAGCTGTCCTCTAAATTCTGGTACTCAAAACATATACCTAAACAAAGTAAAACTAAGATAAATTGTCTTTGGCACAAACCACAAATCATATATGTATCCTAGTAGGAGGGCAATTTATATGATATCCTAGATAAAGAATTAAAACTCAGAGTCACGATCAAAGATATCTAAGTTTGAAAATCATGTAAATCAAATCAAATAAGACAGGAAGAAAATTATTTCTGGGCAAGAAAATAATAGATGTCCAAAGGAAATGAGGAAAACATGGGATATGAAAATTTAGTTCAATAGGTCCGCATTTAGGTTGATATTTGCTAGAAAAAGAAACCATGTTAAACTGTATCTGCCTTTCCATTTCCCTAAGAAAACTGTCCTTGAAGATTAGATTGTGACAAAATATGGAAAACATAAACTGGTCTCTGCAAAGGGCAAGAAGGGAAGAATTCATACTGAAAACAAACACTATCGAAGTTATCGATGCAATAAAGCCTTTGAACATAACTATCATTTCAATGGCATGAAAGAAAATATACTGAAGAGAAATGCTGCAAACATAAGCAATGTTGTTAGCATGAGGTGCATCTGTAGACAGCTAGAAGTGACTTTACAGCCAGCTCCTTTACCAGCGAGGAGATTCCCCATCTGTAGGCAACAGCACTGCTTCTGCATCTGTTGCCATGGCACCCACCATGGCAACACTTCCCTTTCATGTGATTCACATGCCTCATGGAGTGGATAAAAGACTCTTCCCCTGCTCCACAGCCCCTTCTCTTCTTCTTACATCTCACCCCCTCTCAGAGGCTGCTTATGGCAATAAAACTTCCCACGTGAGACCTGAAGCTTAGTGTTATTCGTCTGGGATTTTGACTGCCTATTCTAACAAATATGAAGAAGCCTTTTCACAGAAATAACAACTCAGAATATACAAAAGAATGAATATTGGATAGAAACTCTATAAATCAGTAATGTGATAAAGCCTTCAAATGTTGTTAGAATCATGAGAAAAGCCATTCTGCAGAAAAATCCTGCTAATGCATTCAGATTGGTAAAATGACACTTACTGGTACCTTTATACAAGAGTGCAAACTTTAGTGTGTAATGAGTCTGTTAGAGAATTTTCTATATTCCTGAAGTATTAAGGAACTGAATAAAAAACTCATACTGAAGAGAACAAATGTCTATAAATGATTTGGTAATATCTTTAGTTAACATAGTTACATCCAGTCACACAAAATTATTGATTCTGGAGAAAAAGAGTCTGATAAGAGTCAACCATCTATTCAAACATTATCATCTCACTCTTGTTGAGGAGGAGTCTTTTGAAGGTGTCTGAATGCTTGGTGCTAACCTCAAGTCTGCTCACCTCCCCAGTACCATGGCATTAACTTTGTGCCTGGGATCCTACTGCCCTACCTCTCCCACACCTACAAGCCTCCCTCACATATGCAGCCACCTTCAGTCGGGCTCCAACAATTCCCTGCCCCACAGCTGCCTCCCTATATCCACAGGGCTGTTTCCAAGGTATTAAATGGTTGACCCATAATTCTAAGGATTGCTGCTTACATTGGGCATCCTTCCACTGAATCCAAATATGACCCTTACCTGACCCAGGTAGAGGCTTTATTTCACCTTTCCTTCCTCAGCTTTGATGATCAAGGATTAAGCCCCGCCTATAAACTTTGGGCTTTCCCTCCCAGGAGTATCCCTTTTCCATTGGTACAGTGGAGAGATCTCCTAACATCATAATGGCACAAACCTGCCCTCTTGCTGACACAAGGGCAAAGATATTCATGTATTATTCCAAAGGAATCCACAACACAAGGATGGATGCCAATATAGACCATCTCACAAACCAGGAAAAAGAAGAGAGGGATGAAGCCTCTTCCTCCTCAGACCTTTTGGCTGAGGAGGTGGCACTTGTTAGAGATAAGTCTCTACTTGCCTGTGATCCCTGCCATTTGCCTCACACCCTATCAAGTACAAAATATTTCCCAGGATGGACCATTACACTGAGTGAACCTGATCCAACAAAATTTTACATTATTCACTCCTCCTCAGAGAAAGCATATCCAAGATCAATGAATCCAGGGTACCTATTCTTGCTTTTGATAAAGGGTTCATGGAAAAGGTTTGGAACAACATAAAAATGTTTTTGATCTCCTCCTGGATAGTATCTTATGCTATAATGGGAGGTAAACTACTGCTACTTGTATTACTATTACTACTACTGTAGCTACTACTACATATTATTATTATTATTATTATGTTGTTGTTGTTGTTGTTGTTGTTTAAGTGTATTGTGCAGCATATCACTTGGCAATGTTCTATCATCAAATGTATGCTCAACTACTGATGGCTCTTGAACATGTAGACTGAGGCCTGCCCAGAGAAGTGATTAGAACTTTGCAGTAGAAATTCTCCGGGGTTCTGTTTAGGTTCTCTCCTTATACCCTGATATGCCCTCTGGAATAGCTGTCCTTTCAGAGCTAGAAGTCAGTGAATGGTAAGAACCGGCTTTGCAGGCAAGCATAAGACAGACATGGTTAACTCTATTGGAGGCCACCTGAGGTAGGTCCAGAGCAAAGAACTCTGACTCCCACTGGGCTTCCAAAATTAAAACAAAAGGGTGCAAATTAGGAGGAACTTAGCCAAGGAGACCCTGCTTCAAAAGTTCCTCCCTGAGTCAACCAACCATTTGCCAGGATGAATATAGACCACTGATGCTGGAGGAGGCAATGAAAGAAGTCAATGAAAATGTGACAACCACATTCGGGCTACTTGAGATCCAATGACATCCTGTGAGGAAGGTATTAAGGTTTGCCATGTTCCTGCAATAAACAAGTCTGCTTCTTCCAATTACCTGACTCCCAGAATCTATGCTTTTGATTCTGTTTATTCTTACTCTCCCCAAGGGTCCTGTTTGGTGTTACATAACTTAAATGTGCAGTTTTAAAACTCTGCTGACTCTGCTGTGGAATAGCCTTTTAAGAATTTATTCAAAAGAAAATCAAAATCATTGTCTTGAGGAACAACAGACTGGCATCAAAGTGACCTGAGTCACCTTTGTCTCAGAAACATTTTTGTAAAATGTTAAAAATGCACCTGTGTCGAAAATGAGAGTCCCCCATAAAGATCTCCAGGGAAACTCTGATGCAAGCAGAGAAGAGTCTTTATTCAAGCCTGAGCTTGGGCCATAAACCTTCGTGACCGAACAGGATAGGAGAACAGCATGAAGTCTTAGGGTAAAAGAGTATATAAAGGAAAAAAAAAAAAAACAAGGGGATTTCCAAGCCTTGACATTACATGATTGTACAACAGGGTAAAGGATGCTGTCCTTTAAGCTCATTGGTTTATACCACTTGGTGTAACACAAAGAAGGATCACCCATCCAAAAGGTGAATCATGACCGGGGAAAGACTGATGTTTCCTGAGCCCAGCCCATTATTTTTGATAGGCCCCATCTGTTATGTCTATTTTACACTCACTAGGAATATCTCATTTGTTTTCCAGAACTCACAGGGGGTTGGAGGGAGACAAGTCACTCTGAGGACAAAAGCCTAAAATGGAGTCCAAAAAGCAAAATGGAGTTTGTCTGCAACCTCAGTCCTTTCACACATGGAACAGCTGGATCTCAATCTGTCTATGATTAGTCTCAGTCCCTGCAGATCATACTCTCATAGCTCACCAGGCCTGATCGTTCTTGCCTGTGAATATTAGCTCCCAAATTCATCATGGCATGGCTTGTGGACTTCTTCAGACTTCCCTAGAGCTGCATCAGAGTTCTCCTAGAAAGAACATTGAAGCAACCTTACACTGTTGCTCCACATTTCTAGACCTGCCCAGAGACCCTCATTAACTTCATGAAACTGGGCCACAGGACGGTAGCACCTCCTCTATTTGGGGGAATCAGAAATCAAATAATTCAGACAGCTGGGGCATTCCAACCTCTGTATTGCCACCATAGGTGCAGGCAAAGCCTTAGTCTTGTAAGTGTGTATTTTAGGAGAATTTTCTAGTCTCCCAGAGTACTTCCTGTTCCTCTTCCAAAGCACATGGTCCCGTGTGCACATTCTATTACACACAATGCCCACTGCAGCAATCTCTACCTCATACCTAGGAAGTTCTGCAGGCAACCTTCAGTCAATGTCAAATGGTAACAACAGCTAAAGCAAAATGTGGTCATGAATTCGAAAGCACTGTGCAGTTAATGTTAAGTGAACGAAAAAAATGAAATATAAAAGAAAGAATATTGCTTCCACTAGGTATGATGAAGTAGAATGTTTCTTATCAAGCATAGCTAAACACATTAATAATGGACATAACCCTAAGCCACAGGAGGAGAGGGAGGAAGCAGAGCCAGACCAAGACTCCAGGAGGTTAAATGATCAATAAAAAAAGACCAGGTAGCCAAAATGTTTGCATTACATGAGGAAGGGATGTTGGGAGGATAATTTCCCAACCCTTGGCTAGGCTTCTGTGAATGATGAAAATACCCACTAACAGGCAGGGATGGAGGGATGTTCAGAAAACCTGGAAACTAGGACCACTTTGATTTGTTAATTAGGCATCTTGGCCTTTTTTCCCAGGATTTAAGATCTAACAGTAGGTAGGATTGAGCCAACCTCAGACTGCCCCACCTAGGGATCCATCATGTCAGCAGAAGACAAACCCAACACTCATGCCCTTGGTTCCAGGGAGGTTTGATGTCCCAGTATAGGGAGATACTGGAGCAGTACGACTGGAGAGTATGGGTGGGTTGGTGATCACTCTCATATAGGCAAAGGGGAGGGCAGATGTGGGATGGGGGTGAGGGTTGGTGGAGGGGAAACCAGGAACTGGGATATCATGGGAAAGGGGTGTTGGTACAGGGCATAACGAGGAAATGGAATATCATTGAAATATAAATGAATGGAATGAATATTTTTTTAAAAAAATGAAAAAATATGATAGAAATGATTTAATCATAATCTTAAAATTTATTTTTAAAAATTGAACTAGTACCTTTATTTCTTCCCTGACTAAGTTATCAATGGAGACAAAGAGAGAGAGGGACCTAGGTAGAAGACAGGAGGAGCAGGGAAAAAGGAGAGCAGGATCAGTTTGGAAGGGAGAGAAAAGAGCCCAGAGAGACAGAAGAATGGATGGAAATGTGGTGCTGTAGGAGGTGGGCCTTGGAGGGAAACATTTAAAAAGTCCTATAGAGCTGGGAAGTTAGAGACTTCCTGGATGCTGTCATGCTCCCACCTTGAACAAAATGAACTGAACTCTAGACATTATAATAGATCCTTATAGTAATTGCCTTGGTCATGTGTTCACAAGAGTAAAACCCTAATTAAGACAGCAAGTCTTAACTACAGAGCATGAGGAAAGCGTGAGCTCTAGGACATGTTGCTCTAAACAGAAACAAACATGAAAGTAGTTGAACTATGGAATGAAATCCTTCATAACTGGGAAATATTGAGAATAGAAACAAGTAAGAGGTCAGAGCAGAGATGCATAAAGAATATGAATTTTAAAAATCAATAGAAAGATAAATAATATAATTGAAAAAAGTCCCCAAGTTAACCAACTCTGGAATGTTAATTACCCCTTTAAGAGGGGAGTGGTAAAGAGGAATTTACCAAAAGGTTGTCAACTGGCCCTACAGGACATTTTAACTCAAGAATTTGAGAATAATCAAGTGAAAAAGCAAGGTCATTTTCCAGGGAAGCAACAGATTTTGATCGAGGTGACCTGAGACCCCACAGTTTGTTTAGAAATATTTTTTGTAAATGTAATCGTTTTGTAAAAGGCAAAAGATGGAACTGTACTGGAATTAATATGCCTTCCCAGAGAAAAATCACTTGGCACACAAGTATAAGATGAATTAAGAAAAATAGTTTTAGTGACCAAATGCATTCATCTCAGGTTAATTATCAGAGTAGTCAGCCTAGCATAAAGTTTTCATTCAACATATGCTCTCACTCTAAAGTCTCTTTTAAGTTCAGGCCCAAGTTATGCTTTGAACAGTTTAAATATAGATTGGAGCATACAAGTCTAGACACTTAAGCAGATGAGATAATTTACATAGTACAGATATTGCAAGAATCATTTTTTTTCTGACACCATTGCCCTAAAACAGCAGGTTATTCTCCCTGGCTGATTCAACTCAGCTGTTCAGACTCAAAGCCCGCCCCATGAAGGCATTCACTTTGGTTTCTCTCAGCTTCTCTTCCATTGCTTTGCCTGGCTGCATACTAACACTGACAGTATGCTTTAATCTTCTATCTCATTATCATTCTCTGGCTTGTTCTGCCTTCACTTGTGTCAGCTTGTCTTCACTTCAACCTGTCTCTGTGAACCTCTTGTGGGAAACTGGCCCTTTCTCTGCACTGTTCTCTATAAAGTATCTTCCCTTTGCTCTGTCTTTTTGAGACAGTTGGACATATCCAATTCTTTTAAAACTCTCTATTATTTGTCACTTTATCTGCCATAAATTAAATATCACTTTCAAACTTGGTGCTTCTTTGTACAAACAAACTTTATATTCCATGTGTACTAAGGGCAAATCTATAATACAGGCAGAATGATTGAAAGCATGGGTTAAGGGTTGAGCCACACTACAGCACAATCTCTGGTTTCCTTATGCGATCAAATATCCTGCAACTGAGCTCTATTTTACTGTCAATACATTGGACCCGTAATGAGTGTCACCAAGGCCTAGGCCCCAGGTTGTTACTGGCTCTGCCATGCATATTCCTGTGTGGAGAATGAAATATGTCATGATCCATATGTGAAGGCCTCATGTAAAGCCTACTTTCATCAGGCTAGCCCCCAACAGGATGGTGTTTTAACATTGCAAAAGTTGAAAAGAGTGTACTTTTGCTCTTGAAGCAGACTGATTTTCTGAAGAAGAAAATTGGACCATTATACTACAGCAAGTCTAATGTTGAGTGTGGCCCTGTATTTCTCCATTGAGCAGCTCTTTATAGGGTCCTGGCCTTTGATATGGTGATGGCCTAGTGGTGGGATGGAAATCAGGGCTATCTCATTTGTTATGGGTTGGAGTCAAATTTTGGGACAATTCTGGTAAACAAATGTGTATTTCAGCATTCTAATATCTATCAGACCTGATTAACATACTAGTTATCTGTGTGGTGTTTTAGAGGCAGTCCTCCTTCTGCTACTTTCTACTTGGTTTCACTACTATCTAAGCAATTGTAAATCCTTTTTATATCAATTGTACAACTGAACATCACACTTATTACCTGAGTGTTACCCAACATGTGAGATACCTTTTACAACCACTACCAAATTAATTTCAAAGGGATCTTATTCCTAAATGAAAAATGCTAAAGGCAGAACTTGTAGAAGATGGTAAGAGAAATTGGGGCTCTCTAAATTTTGCATCCTACCAAAGAATTTTCCACAAAAACAACGTGTTCCAAATACTCTGTGCATATGCAAGCCTGCGGAGCCTACCATTGATTCCAGGGAATGACCAGAGCTAAAACAACAACAAAAACAAAACAAAAAAAACCAACCAAACAAACAAAAAAACGAACATGGCATCTTTTGTTTCAAGTAATATGATTTGGCCTTACTTGGGTTCAAAAAATATTTATGGATGTGCTGAAGTGTGAATATGCACATGATGCAACCCGAGTATCAATATAAGAGAAAAGTTTGTAGGAGTAATATGAGTCTCACAGACACTGAACTGAGGCGATCAGGCTCAACATCAACCAACTGTAGAGGCTGAGGCAATTCTCTGGCATTCATTTGTTTTTCTGAGAATGGGACAACTGTTTAATCCTAAGTATAACCTACAACATTTGACAAAAAATATAGCATCATATAATTTTCATTTGCAACTGAGATTTATTATCTAAATTGGTTTTTTAGTCCATCTTGAAATGGTAATATGTTTACAACGAGAAAGAAGACAATATTTTACTGATGGAATGCCTAACCTCTTTCTGAGCATCTTTGAAGAGGCTCAGTGTGAAAAGCCTGTAGGGTACAATGCTAGAAACCTGATCTGGTTCAACACAAAAAAAATTATCTAGGGACTAGAGAGATGACTCAGTGGGTAAGAACACTGACTGCTCTTCCAGTGATTATGAATTCAATTCCGAGCAATGACATGTTGAATCACAGCCATCTTCAATGGAATGTGGTACCCTCTTCTGGTGTCTGAAGACAGCTATAGTGTTCTCATAAACATAAAATAAATAAATACATCTTTTAAAAAAATGTTCAATGTAGACTGCACATAGTTGTCTTCCAATCTGCACATATCAGTTATGTCCTAAATCAGTGCAATTATATCACTTGTGCATGCACGCACACACATACACACACACACACAAATACACACACATACACACACACAGCAGAAATGTTTCCATTTAAGTTAATTTTATTGCTGTTACATTATCTACCATCTCTAGATAATCCCCTTAGAAGTCACTGTTTGAAGATGTAGTGCCAAACGGTATCTAATGGGAACAGGAAGAAGCACAGATTATCAAATATTTTTCACATAGCCCTAGCAATTGAACGAAATTGGGAGTTATGCAGTTGATTGTTGGTTATTTTACTTCATTACATCTCTGACATATGGTATATAATGTTTTTGATATTCTGTACTATTAAGCATTTTAACATTAACATTGTTAAATGTGTTAATAAAACAGGAAATGTTAGAGGTACATCTTCTATCATTGGACATGTACTAAAGGAGGATGACACATGAAAATAAAGAGTTCACATGTAGGTTTGCCTAATGACTGACACCCAAACCAGGCTGAATGACAAGCATCATCTGTTGAGATTTTGTGAAAATCTGAAAAACAAAACCATGAACAACCACACACCACCCTCCACAAAGACTCTTACTTGAAAAGTATGAGAATACACAGTTTGATATTTAAATAAACAATGAACCACATAGATGATCAGAATCTGTTCTATATATTGCAGAAAAAAATACTGGTGTTGGGAGAGATGGCTTAGCAGTTAGGAGCTCTGACTTCTCCTCTGAAGAAGGTCCTGAGTTCAAATCCCAGAAACCACAGAGTGGCTCACAATCATCCATAATGAGATCTGATGCTCTTTTCTGGGGTATCTGAAGGCATCTACAGTGTACTTACATATAATAAATAAATCTTTCAAAAATAAAATAACATAAAATAAAATAAATAGATTTCACCAAATGAAAATGCAAAAGAGGATTATCAAGATCCATGGATGGAATATAAAAAAGGCATAATAAAGTTTTTTAAATGGATTTGGCTCACATACATTAAACTTTAAGATCTACTTCAAGTATTTCAAAAAACAATCTCCAACAACAATAGGTGATCACCTTACTACACTTGAGTGAACAAGGTAAACCATATTCTTCCTTCAAAGCCATGATGAAAAAGGGAAGAATCAAGATTTTTTTTTCCTGAAATTGAAGACAACTATGATGTTTAAAGTCTTTGTCAAAAGGCCGCGTGAATAATGCTTTTCTTTTGTGTGAGTTCTTTCCTACATTTCCTTGTGAATGCATTTATTCCTGTTAATTCCTCTAAGAGCCTATCTAGAGATTTTTTCTCCAGCATTAATTTGTTCATGGAACAGAAACCAAGCATGTGCGCATCAAGTCAGAAAAGTCAATCCTTCCTTGTTGGTAGTATCATTTGGTAAGATTTAGGAGATGCTGCGTTGCTGAAGAAATATATCACTTCATGAGGACTTGAGGTGTTTTATCCATATACCATTTCTAGGTCCCAATCTCCGCTTCATTCTTCAACTTTGGGTGCCACCACTGAGCTTCCTGTTTTAGCAGCTATATGTGACACTTTTTGGAAAGCCACCTTCTTGGAAACCACATATCCCTCTCAACACTAAGCCAAATTGAACGCTTTCATTAGTTGCCTTGGGCACTGAGTTTTATCACCACAACAGAAAAGGCTCTGATACACACACATAAAGCTTCACACTTGACAGTGTCTTTTGCCTTGCAAAAACTTTGTAATTTAATGAGGTCCCATTTGTCTATTCTTGATCTTAGAGCATAAGCTATTGGAGTTCTGTTCAGGAAATTCTCCCCTGTGCCCATATGTTCAAGGTTCTTCCCTAGTTTCCTTTCTATTAGTTTCAGTGTGTCTGGTTTTATGTGGAGGTCCTTGATCCACTTGGAATTGAGCTTAGTGCAAGGAGATAAGAATGGGTCAATTTGCATTCTTCTGCATGTTGACCTCAAGTTGAGCCAGCACCATTTGTTGAAAAGGCTATCTTTTTTCCACTGGGTGGTTTTAGCTCCTTTGTCAAAGATCAAGTGACCATAGGAGTGTGGATTCATTTCTGGGTCTTCAATTCTGTTCCATTGATCTACATGCCTGTAACTGTACCAATACCATGTGGTTTTTAACACTATTGCTCTGTAGTACAGCTTGAGGTCCGGAAAACTGATTTTCCCAGAGGTTCTTTTACTCTTGAGAATAGTTTTAGCTATTCTGGGTTTTCTGTTATTCCAGATGAATTTTTGAAATGCTCTTTCTAACTCTATGAAGAATTGAGTTGGGATTTTGATGGGGATTGCATTGAATCTGTATATTACTATTGGAAAGATGGTCATTTTTACTATATTAATTCTGCCAGTCCATGAGCATGGCAGATTTTTCCATCTTCTGAGGTCTTCTTCAATTTCTTTCTTCAGAGACTTGAAGTTCTTGTCATACAGATCTTTCACTTGTTTGGTTAGAGTCATGCCAAGATACTTTATATGGTTTGTGGCTATCATGAAGGGTATCATTTCTCTTACTTCTTTCTCAGCCTGCTTGTCCTTTGAGTATAGGAAGGCTACTGACTTGCTTCAGTTGATTTTAATCTTCCTATGTTTGCCTTTTGCCATCTGGTTACCTCTGATGTTAGTTGGTCCTGCTGTCACTGGCTGTTGGTTTGACCACCTGTGAGCCTGCAAACTATTCCTGGCCCCCCTGGATCACCAGGATTCCCCTGGCACCGATTTCAGGATCCTCCCCTGCTCCTGAGTGACTTTGGAGCCCTGATGTGCCTTGCACCAAGTGATGTTATAATGTGCAGTCCCTGCACATCCAAAGGCTTAGCGTAATGGATTCCCGGAGCAGAGTTCGCCAAAGGGAGGCTCGTAGGCTCCTGCCCTGTGCAGGGGTGTGTGATCTCTCCCAGAGTTGGGAGAAGGGGGTGTCCCTCTGCAAGGCAGAAGTCCCACAGCAGAGCTGGCGCGCTGGTTACTGCAGATCCTCCCAGCTCTTGGGAGCAGCATACACACAAGTTGCCCGAGACCCAAGCGATATTATGCCTGTCTGTCTCTGAGCCTGGCAGTCCCAACCACCTGGGCACTGGAGCAAAGAGTACAGAGTGCACTCTGCACTCTCGGTGGCACTGGTCACCCCGCAGAGGAGGTGGCCTACAGCAAATCTGGCACCCAGACGACCAAAGCGCTGTCCCGTTCTTCTGAGCAGATGGAAGCCCCAACAGGCCGTGTCCCTTAGCGATGTTATATTGGGGGGAACCTGGGTACCTGTCTCTTCAGTGCAGTACGGGAACAGAGGTCGAAGAAGGGAAGCTGGTAGGCTCCCGCCCAGTGCGGTGGTCCCTCTGCCAGGCAGAACTCCCACAGCAGAGCTGGCGCGCTGGTCACTGCAGACCTGCTCTGCTCCTGGGAGCAGCGTACACACAAGCCGCCCGAGACCCAAGCGATATTATGCCCGTCTATCTTCGAGCCTGGCAGTCCCAACCACGCGGACACTGGAGCAAAGATGAAAGCCATATTTTCATTTATTGTTTGGTAGACTTTTCTCTCATGCTTTCATGAATTCATGAAAGAGAGAAGACCTATTGTTGAGGCTCTAAAAGCCTCTCCATTTTGTCTGTTTCAAGTCTGATTAAATTAACATAATAGTACTATTGTAGTAAGTAAGCTTGGTCCATAGAACAAAATCTTACCTATTTCAGTTAAGACAAATCATCAAGTCTAATACAGTGTTTCCAAGTTTCCTAAACTTTCTCTAGTGTTTCCTAGTTTAGAAAACTGACATACCATACAAATTACTTTCATGTGTGCAGACTCACATGAATGATTTCTAAGTCCCAAGACCTGTGGAAATGCATGTTTTTGTTTGCTTTTAGGCAACACCTGTGGCAGGGTCCAAAGGAGTTGTTACCCACACGCTGAAAATCACTAGGATTAAATTTATGTTACATATTTGCAGAAAATTTTAATTGCTTTCCACATGTTTCATAAGAGACATTTCCTGGGGAGACACAACATATTTTCATCTAAGCATCCCAAGCTGAAACTGAAAACAACCAGTCAAACTTGATTAATCAATGAGCTCGATTGGTTTACTTAGAGGACAATGGGGAAGGACTTGTTGAGGAGAGCACAAGGGACCCACAGTCAGGTTTTTTTTAATACTCCTTTGCTCCTACTTGCTATAATTTATTATTATAACACATCATTCAAAAATACGATGGTATTCTAAAATGAAACAGTGTATATCCTGCTGTTTTGTAGAATGAGAATCCAAATAAGGACTTGGGAGGCCTCCAGGATATTTCAGTGCAGCAGTCAGTAGACCGATTCCAAGTATAGTCATTGCATGGTTGGATGGCCAGAGCTGTTTCTAGTGTCTCTTGCTAGGCTGATAAAGATACTAAGTCTTTTCTTGTTGTTAAGCCAAGATTTCACTTTCATTTTTATGAGATAAATTCTTTATTTACGTCTCAAATGTTGTCCCCTTTTCTGGTTACCACACCCAAAAATCCCCTAACCCATTCCCGCTTTCCCTGTTCATCAATCTACCCACTCTGGCTACCCTCTCCTGGTGTTCCCCTATACTGAGCCATTAGCCTGCTCAGGTTCAAGGTTTTCTCTTCCCTTTGATGTCCAACAAGTCCCTCCTTTGCTGCATATGCATCTGGAGCCAGGGGTTCCTCCATTTGTACTCTTTGGTTTGTGGTTTAATCCCTGGGAGCTCTGGGGATACTGGGTGGATAATATTTGTTGTTCCTCCTATGGCACTCTTCAGCTCCTTGTGTCCTTTCTCTAGCTCCTCCATTGGGGAAACCTGTGGTCAGTTGAATGGTTGTCTGAGAGTGTCCCCCTCAGTATTTGTCGTGCACTGGCAGAGCCTCCAAGGTGACAATTATATCAGGCCCCTACCAGCAAGCCCTTGTTGGCATCAACAATAGTGACTGGGTTTTTACCTGTATACAGGATGGGTCCCTGGGGGAGTAGTTTCTGCAGGACCTTGCCCCTGTATTGCCTCCTATGGTTATTTTGTACCCCTTTCCAAGAAATAACAGAGTATCCATATTTTGTTCTTTCTCCTCCTTGAGCTCCATTTGGTTTGTGAATTTTATCTTGTGTATTCCAGGCTTCTGGGCTAAAATCCATTTACCAGTGAGTCTATATCATGCCTGTTCTATTGGGATTGGGTTAGCTCACTCAGGATGATATTTTCTAGTTACATATATTTGCTTAAGAAATTCATAAATTCATTGATTTTAATAGCTGAGTAGTATTCCATTGTGTAAATATACCACATTATCTGCAGCCATTCCTCTGTTGAGGGACATCTGGTTTCTTTCCAGCTTCTGACTATTATAAATAGGGCTGGTATGAACATAGTGGAACATGTGTCCTTATTAAATGCTGAAGAATCATCTGGGTATATGCCCAGGAGTGGTATAGCAGGGTCCTCTGGTAGTATGATGTCCAGTTTTCTGAGGAACCAACAGACTGATTTCCAGAGTGGTTGTTCCAGCTTGCAGTCCCACCAGCAGTGGAGGAGCATTCCTCTTTCTCCACAAGCATGCCAGCACCTGTTGTCTCCTGAGGTTTTGATCTTATTTATTCTGATTGCTATGAAGTGAAATCTCAGGGTTGTTTTGATTTGCATTTCCCTGATGACTAAGGATGTTGTACATTTCTTTAGGTGCTTCTCAGCCATTTGATATTCCTCAGGTTAAAATTCTTTGTTTAGCTTTGTACCCAATTTTTCAATAGGGTTATTTGGATCTCTGGCATCTACCTTCTTGAGTTCTTTGAGTATCTTGGATATTAACCCTCCGTTGGATGTAGGGTTGGTAAATATCTTTTCCCAATTTGTTGCTTGCCATTTTGTCCTTTTGATAGTGTCCTTTGCCTTACAGAAACTTTGTAAATTTATGAGGTCCCATTTGTCAATTCTTGATCTTAGAGCATAAGCTATTGGTGTTCTGTTCAGGAAGATCTCCCCTGTGCCCATGTACTCAAGGCTCTTCCCCACTTTTCTTTTCTGTTAGTTTCAGTGCTTTCCAAGGGAGTGTAAAACCTTCATCATCTCTACCAAGTGCTCGGAAACCTCCCCAAACTTCACCAGGGACTCCAACATCTGTGAGATGTAAGGAAAGGCTCTAGAACGTTCTATGTCTCGACAGGAGACTGTGGATTTTTTGCCATCTACCCCAGGGTTTCCAGAGGAATCAGCATCTTTCCAAAATAAGCTAGGATATGCCATCACACATGGTAGAATCCCAGGATACTTCACCATCTGTCCAAGGGGTTACAGGCCTTTTGCCTCCTAATGGGGCTATGAGAAGGCACAAATCTAAAACTAAGACTCTAGAAAATTTGCCACGGGAACAAATAATTTCTTCTTTTCCTGAGGGAAGTAAAAAACCATTGTTATCTTCCCAAGGGACTGTGAAACCTTCATCATCTGTACCAAGTTGTCAGAAACCTCTGCAAACTACATCAGGGACTCTATCAACTGTGAGGTGTAAGCAAGGGTCTCTACAACATTCTATGCCTGTCTAGGATACTGCGGATTTTTTGCCATCGACCCAAGGTTTTCTAGGGCATTTAGCATCTTTCCAAAATAATGTAGGGCACTCATCATGCAGGATAGTATTTCAGGATACCTCGCAATCTGTCCAAGGGTATACATGCCCTTTGTCACAACTCTCAGGGCCCACAGGACATTACCAATATGACCCAGGATCTAAGGAATCTTCTTTAGAAGTTTCAAGTGATCTAGCACATTTCCTATCTATCAAACTTTGCACATCTGCTCAGGCAACACTGAACCTGTCACCATATACTCAAGAGTCTCTCCAGCAGTCATCGTCTGCCCAAAAGATTCCAGGAATATCTGAGTCTACCCAGTGGACTCATAATCATTTGTCTCCTGTCTCAGGTAATTTGGGAATGTCTCCATGTGTGTCAAGTACTACAGGAACATTGCCATATGCCCCAAAGCCTCGTGGTCTTCCCTCAACAACAACAAGAAAGTGCAGCCCCTCCATCTTCTTTGCAAAGAGCTGTCACAACTTTACCCTATTCACAAACAAATCTTGTTCTGAACACATCAGTACAAATTTCTCCATTACCCTCAACATCTATTCAGGTACCTGGTCAAGCTTCCCTTTATGCAGAAGCCACTTTTTGACAGCCCAGAGTTGCACATGGATTTGAAGAACTTTTGTTTCCTAGCTTCGGGACTCTAGGTAATAAAGAAAGTGACAAGCAGGAAATAGGAATTTTTCCATTGGCCCAAGTGCCTTTGGGAATCTCTTTACCTGCAGAAGGTACTTTTCGATCAATGTCATCTGCACAAGGGGTTCTGGGAACTTCCCTATCTGCCCAAGGGTTTGAGAAACTGTCCACATCCAAAGAGGAACCCATGGGAACGGTGTCACCTGTTCCAAAACCTTTGAAACACTCAACTCATTCCCAGAAGACTCTCAAATTTTCTCAACCTTCTAAACAAACTCTGCAATGCTCATCATGTTCCCCACAGACTATTGGACCTTTTCTATCTAGCCTGAAAAATCTAGGAACTTTGTCATCTTCACCAGCTTATCCAGAACACAACCCACCGGCACCAGGTGATCAGATAAATCCACTATCTACTCCAAAAGCTGTGGGACTTTTGATAACTTCTAAAAGGGAAGATGAAAAACTTCAGCGCTCCAAAGGGAACTTTGCCTGTGCAAAATTCTTTGTCACACATCCAAAGGAATCGAGAACTTTCATCACATTCCACATGGGATTTGGGACAAAATACACACACCCAGAGTACCTTGGGACATCTGCCATGTGTGGGGGAAGACGTGGAATCTTCTCAATCTGATTCAGTGTCTATAGGATCTTTAATATCATCACATCTAGGTGAATATCAGGGTCTTTCTTCACCACAAGAGAATGCATTATCTGATAACGTGGGTGTGGGACCTTGCCTATCAGAAAAAGGGACTCTGAAAGGGACTAAATCTAAACAAGTGACTCAAGGATCTTCCCCATCTACTCAGAGAACTAGGGGACATTCCTTATCTGCACAAGCCACAGTAGGTCAGTCCATGAAAGCACAGCAGAATATGGGTACTTTGCCACCAACTCTAGGACCTCCAGGTTCTACCAATATACTCAGATGCTCCTAGGATCTTTGCCATCTGCTCAAGGGCTTCTGGAAATTTCTTTATCTGCACAAGGAACTCTAGGCTCTTCTTTATCTTCCCAAGAGTCTTTTGGACCTTCCCTTTCTTCCAAATGGTCTCTAATCCTGTCCACATCTAAACAAGAGATTGTACCAACGGTGTCACCTGCTCCAAAGTCTTTGCAACCTCCACCTTCTTGCCAGGAAGCTGGGAGATCCTTTTCTTCTTCTTCTCAAAATGCTGCACAAAGATCCACATCTTCCTCGAGGGACACTGGAACTTTCCTAGCTAGCAAGAAATCTCGAGAATCCATTTTGCATTCACCAGCATATGTAAGTCACTCACCATCTGTACCAGGTGGTCAGCAGCATCTTGCACCTACTCCAGGGGTTCTAGAAGATTTGCAGCCATCTTCTGAAAATCCCAAGGTACTCTCCAAGGTAGAAGAGGGAACTTTGCCTGTGCAAACTTCTTTTTTCTACAACCAAAAGAATCTAGAAAATTCAGAAGATTCCACAGGGATATCGGGACAAGACAAAGAATCACACAGTATTGTAGGCCATTTGCCACCAGTGAGGAATGTTGTAGCATCTTCTCAATTTGCTTTAGCGACTCTAGAAACTTGGCCACCATCACCTCCAAAACCTGGTAGACAGTCATCATCTACCCAAGGAGGTGCAGAAACTTTCCCATCTGGTCAAGGGTACCTAGCACCTTTGCAATCAGCTGAAGAGCTTCAGAAATTTTCAATCTCAGCCCAGGCAATGATGAATAAATCACAATGTTCCAAATGTTCTCATAATTCTCTGGGTCATTCCTCCTCAGAACAAGGGACTCAAGCATCTTCTGATTCTGGTCAAAGAGCTGTGAGTCCCTCTCTATCTTCACAGGGGACTGTAGGTCTGTCCACATCTACACAGAGGTCCGCCGAACATTCTACATCTTTGCAAATATTTTCAAGTCATTCCTTACATACACAAGGTATAGGAACACAGTCCACCTGTGCAAACTGTGCAAAATAGCAAACTCACCATCTTCCCCAGTGTGTCTGGGATGTTCCCACCCTGCTAAAATTATGGCAAGAACTTTGAAATGTGACCAAGGATCTCTGAGAATTTCTGCAACTGCCCAAGGCTCTGTAGAGCCTTTGTCATCTCCCCAGGGGTCACTAGGATATTCATCATCTGCACCCAATGCAAAAAAATCTTCAACAGCTACCCCTGAACATGTAGTATCGCATGAACCACCTCTGGAACTTTCAATATCTGCACAACTTACTTTCTTCCCTAAAACTTTTGGCTCCTTCCCTTTCCACAGATGGGACCTTTGATCTCTCTAACCTTACAGAGAGACATTCTACTTCAAGCCAGGGACCAAACGAGTCTTTGAATTCTCCACAACAGGTCCAACAAACAGATCCATCTGCTTCAGGTTCTTCAGGATCTATGTATTCTTCTCAAAGTCCCATGGTAATCTCTTTATCTGGACAAGCAACAGTAGGACTTGTATCATCTGCCCTAGGCACTTTGACAATGTCCTTATTTGTTCAAATGTATCCAGGACATTTCTTATCTATTCAAGAAACTGGAGGCCCTTGCCTGTCTTTACAGGACAATCTGGAAGGTTGCTCCTGTCCACATGGCAGGTCAGGAATATCCAATGCTTCACAAAGAGATTTGGAAATTTCAGCATCTATCATAGTGAGTCTAGGAATTTCTCCATCTGTCCAGTTGGATTTGAGATTGTCACAACCAGTCTTATTGTCTCTGAAACCTCCCCTGCCTGACCAGGGAGTTCCAGGTATATTGACATCTTCCCAAGGGCCTCCAGACACTTCCTTGTTGTCCCAAGAGCCTCCAGGATCCTGTTTGGGAAAAGGTGCTTTAGGATATTCACCATCTGAAACAGATGATGTTGGACTTTCTGAATCTTACCAGGGCACACTGGAAACATTGCCACATATGCAAAACAGTGCAGAAATACCACCTGTCACCCAAGAGATTAGAGAAACTTTGTCAGCCTCACAAGATTCTCTCAGGTTTCCACATCATTCATCACTTCATCCAGAGGCAGAAGAACCTCTGCCATGTGCCCAAACAATTTTTAAAATTTCAGATTCTGGGTTACGGTCTTTAGAATCTTTGCCATTCGAACCAGAGACTCTGCGACTTTTGACACATGATGAAGGTGTTCTGGGTCCTTTAGTATCTGAACATGGGATCCTGGGAACACCAACATCTCCCCAGGAAACTCTAGAACTTCCTAAACTAGCCCATGGGCCTATAGAACCTATGCCATCTACCCAAGACACTGTGGGTACTTCCATTTCAACAGAGTTTTCTGGACTGTCCCTTCATGCACATGGTGACTTTATTCTTACCCCTTCTCATAAAAAATGCCTGAAACATTCCCCTTTTCCCATTGGCATCTCTAGGGAAGAATGCATGCTAACCACTCCCTCTCATGAAGAGAGCCTCAGGCATTCCACCTCTCCTCATGAGATTCCTAAAGACACTGCTTCTACCAGGAGAAGATGGAGGAATGTCTCTAATACCCAAGGAGCCCTGAACACTTCTCCTGAAGAACAAGATTTTATTGAGTCATCTCCAGGTGGAGACAGTACCAAAGGTGTGTCAACCTTTCTTCATCACCCCAAGAGGATGTCAGCCACCCTATTTCTACTAATGAGGGCTCAGAACATGTTCCTAATGTTCAAGAGGGAGAGAAACCTTCCATTCGTGCCAAACGGGAGCCCATGGCTTTGGTTCCCATTCTTTGGGTATTCATACCTCCACCAGCTCCAAAAGGGAGTGCCACATCTTCCGCTGTCAACCAAGGAAATTACAGATATACTGTATGTCAACCAGAGGATGTGATACCTGCCCTCTCTTGCACAGGGAGAGACCCAGCATTCCAATATGAATTTGGCTACCCACTTTGTGACCCTTCTGTCGTAGGAGGCCACAAATATTCACATTTTGTCCCAAGCAATCTCAAAAGAATCCCACTGCAAAGGGGAAGCTGTAGTTCTTTCCTCTTCCCTAAAGAAACTATCAGACCTGATCAATCTGACCAATGTGGACTTGGACTTTCCGGTTCTCAACAAAGGATCACTGGATATGTGCCCCCAGTTTCAGGTAGCCTCGGGACATTTCAGGCTGAAAGAGATGGTCTCTCATATGCTCCATCTAAGAAACTGGGCACCAGGGAAGATTTTTGTAACCAAAGAGACCTCAGAAATGTGTCCTCTAATCAAAAGTCAGTCAGATCTTCAAGTTCTGTGCTAGGAAGCTTCCAACTTACACCATCTGCCCAAGGTGGTACCAGAGTTTCCCAGTCTGCCAAATGGAACCTTTAAGATGGCCCATCACAAGAGGGCGGCCTGGGTTCTTCTCTCTCACCATGGCGTTTTCAGTTCTATTTTTTTATCCACAAGCCACCCTCATGTATCTTACTATGTGCCCCAAATGAACAACAGGAGTTTAAAACTTTATCTTCCCATCAACCATCTATCAAACTTGCAAATTCCACTCATAGCTTCCTCAGATGCACATTGAGGCCTTAGGTAGGCCCCTATGACTGAAAACACAAGAAGAATCCCCCTTATGATAAATAGTAGCTCACAATTTGTAGCCGGAAGCACAAGCTATAAAATTTTCTCCTCAAGGAGAATGAGATATGCTTCTGCTGACTAGCGAGGGCCTAGACCTATGTGGTCAGACCTAATCAGTGACAAATCAACTCTCTCAATCTAAGGTGAACTTAGTGTATCTTAGTCTGATCCTCTGACCTCATGACCTCCGTCCAAATAACAGGGCCCTTGTCTCTGAGGTCCTAGGGTCTAAGAGTAGCCAAGAAAGCCACATTCCTGGATATATACCCTAAAGTTGGACAGTAGAAATGAGAAAGCCATGTCATGTTCAGAAGTAGGCAGCTGACTTATCAGGAGACCTAGCTGGGAACTGCCTTTTAGCCTGTAGGATATTGATTACACTGCTACCTGACCTGCATGATATGGATGTTCTAGGTTCCCATGAAGTCTAGATAAGGAAATATTCTCTACAACCCAAATTGACTGTTGATCTTGCCTGGAAACTGGTGTTTCTTCTTTCCTTTTACATGCTATGAAATTTTCTTCCTCTAAAGAATTAGTAGATTTTGTTTGGATAAATCTACATTCTCATTCTGGCAATCGGTCCTCCAAATCACGTTTCTGACACAGAATCATCAGATGTATTCCTTCAGGACCAGGAGGACTTACACTTTCCCCCTTGCCTGAAGTAGAACTAAATCATTTTCAAGGGTTCAAGAGGTGGTCATGTACACTCTGTCTAAACCAGGAAGATAATTGCACTCCAGGCATTCTTGTCAAGTAAGATTCAAACCTACCACATAATCACAGATCTTCCAACTTTCTGTGTGGATTAAGGGGCCTTCTTATCTGTCTATTCTGATCCAGCGCTCCTCAGATATTACCCAATAACCTAACATTCCTGCCTAAAACCAATATGCCACGGTTGGAAAGATGGCTGAGCAGTTAAGAGCACTGACTGCTCTTCCAGATGTATTGACTTTAATTTCCAGCAGCACCATCTCTAATGGTTATATGATGTCACCTTCTGGTGTTTCTAAAGAAAAGAAGAATATACTCACACACATGAAATAGAATCAATGTGCTTCACAACATTGAGGGTTCAGATGTACCCACTTAACTTCAAATGTATCAGAAACTCCCCAGTGTTCAAGGCAGCATTAACAAACAATTTGTTTGAGAACCCGAAACCTCAGTTATCCTTTAGTTGCTCAAATAGCTCTCAGAGTTACCACTTCAGAACAAAAGTGTCACATAGGTCCTGAATGACTGAAGAGGCCCTGAGAGAGATGATATAATAAGCAAGAACTTCAGACCTGGACAACATCTTAAGAAAGACACAAATATAACCCTTTTGCTATACGTGTGCAATAGCATTGATACAATCACAATGGGGACTCAGATGTACCCTTCTAGAAGCAGGGCATTTTATGTTTCCATCTAATAACTCCATCAAGTCAGAAGCAATTTAAACCATAATTTCAAGGGGGATTACACCCAGTTGGATTATCTTTTGAAGACTGCCTTAGCCTTATTTCTCTCTAAACACAGTAGACAATGACATTAAGCATATGCCAAAGGGGTTGGCTGACCTAAATAAAAATACTTTATTCTTCCTCTGTCTGCACTGCAGGGATCTGTGACATGCCCCTCTGCTGAAGCAAGCTACAAAATTGACTTTGTGACTGAGGAGTGTGTTTCTAACATTCAGGCTCAGTTGTAGTGTGCTTCAGACTGAATCCTTGTGACAAAGAATGCACAGGAGCTTCTCTCTTTGTTCATGACTGACTCGGGTCTACACTTCAACTAAGAGAGAACAGAGCTACCCCCGCAGGCCTTATTGGTTAGCAAATATACCTCTGAACCTCCAAAACCAAAACAAAATTAACCAAAACAAAGCAAAATCCTCAGAGAGCTCTGGATTCAAGTCCCATGGCCAATGAATAAAAACCTCAGCCTGGATCCAAGGGTATCTCTCTTTAGGATGCTCCCCAGAAAGCTAACTGTCCACCATACCCACACTTGTGTGGCTTATTGTAAGTTTAAATAGAGATCACTTGCAGGGACTTTGACTGACTTGTAAGAAGAAACCTCAGAATGCTCTCAAGTCTCCAGTGAATTCCTCAGAGATAGGAACTTTCTAGAGTTCTCTGAAGTTCCTGGACCAACCTCCTCTGCAGAGGTAAACAGGCCTATTCCCTTATTGTCCAATGGGGTTGAGGGTCTTTCTGCTTTCCAAAATTTTGGTATTTTCCTTCCGCTGATGATTGAGGTCTTAAAAGTTACGCAATAGGCCTTCCTAAAAATACAGTCTTCTCAGGAGCCCGTTGGATATTTTACCTCTGATAAAGGGGTATTGCTCCAGAAGTCAATCCTGGAACCTTATGTCACTTCCTTGAGTACAGTCACATGCAATGGTGTGAAAACATCAGTCTAACTCAGTTCTGGTTGTTTGAACATAATTCATAGTAGGCGATCATGCTGAGGAAACATACCTAAGTTTTCTTCATGAATCATGGTATCTATATTTGGTCTCCTGATACTTCAACTAAAGATAGGGATACCCTCGACTGTGATGAACAGTCAGAAGGTAAGACACTGTTAGTACTTCAGGAACTAAGGTACGCAATTTGATTTTTTTTCCAAATGCTGTGAGATTTTTCACATTCTGATCTTCTCTCCTATCACAAGGATCTCAGCACCTCTTTTCTTCCCGGGATGCTCATTCATTCTAACTTTGTTTAAAGAGGCAACATATCCTCCCACTGAAGTCAAGGGAGACTCAGATCTCTAAAGTTTATCTGAAGGAGGCTTAGACATTCATTTAGGTTGAGGAATCCCACACAACTTCCTGATATTATGGATTGAGACTCAGATATTTTTCCTAATGTTTCTCAGATTTTTTCTTCAGTTCAAGGTAAACTCTAGGATCAAAAATGATGCAGTGAAGAAACTTTGACATGAATATTCTGCCAAGGAAGAAACATACATTCTATCTACTTTAAATAAGGGAAATCTAGATACTCCCTTAAATTTGAAGGGTGTTTAATACAAAATCTTCTGTTTGAGGAGATTAAAGAGAAACCACTGATGCCAAAACTTACACAGATATTCATTTTTTCTCAAGGATATTTTAATAAATATCCCGTTACAATTGTTTCCTCAGAGAATCCATTTCTATCCATAGAATCCTCAGTTCTTTTCCTCTAGAAGATCATAATGCTTCCCTTCTGACCTGGATGTCCAGGCATGCCCAAATGACTGAAGGGAGGGCAGAACTTTGTGAAATGGTGACTTGAATCATGACAGGTAAAAACTGAACCCTAATCTAACTTCTATCTTTAAGACTGTCACTTGAAGTGGAGCACTTCCATCTTTGTTGCCCATGCCTGGATGACTCTGGACAGCTTGTGGAGAAGATAGAGCCAGAGATTGCCAACCAATTTGTGAGATAAATACTCGGATTTCTGACAAGCTTAACTCAGTCTCAGAACATATAAGTGTTCTGGACTGTGAAGACATTTGCACCTGATAAGGTATGTTCTTCACCTCTTCCAATTCCCAAGGTAACCTTTAGCGTGAGGGATTCTGTGAGATTCCTACAGTTTTTTATACTCCCAACAAATTCTCTCTCTCAAAAATAGAGCCCAAGATGTGGTCAAATGGACTTGTAACTAAGTGCTCAGGCTTAATTCCAAACGTAGCTCCTTCTGTAAATAAGGGACTCTAGTTCACTTCGGTTTGAGGTCCCCTAGTGCAAGTTTAGAATCAGAGCATAGAACGTGTGCCATCTGCCTTCCAGCAAGTCAATAGAAATGTAATAACTGCAACATTTCTGCCTAGATCTGAACAGCTGAACACACTAGAATTAACCTGGCTAGCAACAATCATCCAAACCCTTGGGAAAAGGACAGAAACTGCTGACCCCTCTCTACCAGAATGAACCCAAAATTTAAGGATACAAACCTCTGAATAAGAATTGGAGACTTATAGTCACTGCTGGAAACTTTCTCCACTATATAAGGAACAATGGACCCTTGTCAATTGGGCCTCAGAGTTTTCCTCTCTTACATGGGGCTCACATTTCCCAGTCTTACCTTATTCCTTCTCCCTACATTGAACAGAATGGTAGAAGCCTCCTACGACTAACCTTGCCCTAGGCCCCATTTGCCCAGTGAGGCCCTAAACAGGCATTATGGCTTACACTGTCCATATATATATTCCTATTCCTGCCAAGTGCCCTTGGGCTTTTTTTCTTAAAGGGCTGGCAGATTAAGGGAGCCTTATATCACATGTTCAACATAAAAAAATCTGACTTTCCATATCTTCCCAGTAGGATTGTGGGACTCTTGTCTACCTCTGCTCACCAAGAGGATTTTAGAACTTCAGTTTCTGCAAAAGGGACACAGGAAACCAAAATCTATTGAAAGGACTCTTATAACTAGCTCCTGTGTCAAAGGGGTTGTTCAGATCTAAACCCTCTTCTCTAAGGGACTTCGTGTTTTCCTGAGCAACAAAAGTAATATCAGAGCTTCTCATCAGCCCATGCCTGACAATCAAAAAACTATTAACTAAGTTTGCTTTAAATTTAACCCCTTGTCCACGATATCCATACAACACATTTGCAACAAATGGCACCTCAACTTTTTCTCCTATTAGATCATATGACAGAAGACAGAAATCTGAAATTGGCTCTCATTCACTGTGTCTCAAAATTGGTCATCAAAATGCACTGTTCCTATCTTTTATTCACAGATGTGTGCAGCTGAACACAGCCTTGACGAAACATCAATGCTTGCATAAATACTTATTCTGTATGAAGTCCGTTGTGACATTGCCTAGACTCTCAAAGATTTCGCACAGGGTTTGCATATGGGGAAAATACTTGGAAGCTAGTGAGGCAGAGTTTGAACAATTCTCTAGTACCCAGTGTATTCTAGAACCTTCCCCTGCTGACCATGGGTGAACTGAATATTTCTGTTCTGCAAAATATGACTGGGGACCTCTATCTTATAAATTAAGACTTCAGGATTTCTCCTTCATTGAAGTGGGTCTTAGAACTTCCCATTCTGAGAAGAATTTCTCAGAACTCCTCTGTTCCCCAGATACTTCACACTCTATCGGAGAGAACTCTGCCTCGGTCCTTCCCTTCCCCAATAATGTGGCCTTAGATCTTACTCAACTTTGCAAGAGGTAATTCGAACCGCTGTCATTGACCAAAGGGAGATTCCTCATCCCTTTATTCCAAGGGTGACGTTAGATAAGATCTTTTGAATAATAGTGTATCATGTCTTTTGTCTTCAAACATTCTCTTATGTCTTTGAACTACACCATATGTATATTCTCTAAATGAGGGAGATTCAAGCCTTTCACCTTTTACCATGACGCTAGAGAAATATAATATTCCTCTCTTGTTTGAGGCTCTAGATCCTATGTGTAGAATTACCAACTGGACAGTAGGTTATGCTCTTCAATCCAATTGCATTGCTGCTGCTCATATGTGAACATATTAAGATAAACTGAAGGAAGGCAAAGAGCCAGGGAGAGCCATTAAGGCTGTTTGAAACAGATTGAGTTGTTGCCTGAACTCCGTCAGCCTAAACACAAGAACTTCTACGCACTACAGAAGAGTTGGAAAGTGAAGATCATTTGTGGGATCTCCCTCTACTGAACAAGGTGACAGGGACATTCATGTTTAACATAGTGTTGCATGGCATTCACCCGATTTTCAAGGGTTTGCTAACCCATTCCTTTGTACAACCAGGTCTCAATGTTTTCTACTTTTTGTAAGCAGCCCAGTGTTTCCTCCCTCCCAGGTTACCTCAGTCCTTTTACTACGTTGAAGAGAATGTTAGAATTCTCTCCTACAATTAACCTACTGCAGACCTTCTCCATTTGCCCAAGGTGGACTATAGTGCTCATTTAGTGGAAAGTCACTCAAATTTTCTGTTTTTTTGAAAGTGGGAGTAAGTCATTTCTCTTGAGACAAAAGATGCCCCAGACTAAATAATCCTTATGCCATTCCACCAGTAGAAGCTAGAATCAGATCTATTCACATGCAGTTCTGTGTAGTGCAAAAGGAGTACATGGTTTCCTCTTTCAACCACAAGAACTATAGACGTCCAGTCCCTGGCCAAGAGTATATGTTCCATGGAAAAATTATGACAGGGACCTCAGGTCTCTGAGAATGAGAGGGTCTCATTCATTCCATCTGTAGCCTAAGAGCTTCAGATGTAGACTCTAGCTATGGGATGCACAAGATCATTGTTTCTTTCCAAGAGCAGCTTGCACTTGACTTTAAACTCATATTTCCTTAGTGCCAATCTCTGTGACCAAGATTACAAGGAAAACATAATTTCATCCTCACAGTGGGACCTCACAATTTTCTGGTTATAGGACAAAGGCCAGAAAATAGAAAGATAAAAGTAATCTGCATGTGAACTTCCTACAGGTGGTTGTCAGAAATGCAGTGTTTCTGTCTCTAATTTAATGATGTGTACAGACTAACACAACATTGAGGGAGACTCAGAGTTCAGACAACCACTCCTCCTGTTGGAGCTGCATGCTGAGTGCTTCTTATGTTCTTCCTAGCAGTATAAACAGTATATGGATTGTGGAAGCTTGGAAGAACTGATGGAATCCAATGATATGATACCATGATATTCTCCCACTACCCGAGGTAAAGTAGATTTTTCCCTTCAGCACAATGTGGTGACTGGAACTTACTATTTGGTTAAACATGGCCAGGCACTTTCTTTCTAAGCAAAGCAGTTCAGTATGACACCAGAAGTTGCAGTTATGAATACAGGCTACACAAACTGCACCTATTTTCCAGGCATCTCACACTATGACCTTTGGTTGAAGAGTCACCAGCACTTTAATTGGGATAGGTGACCTTCAGGCCTTTCTGTTGTTACAAATAATGCCCAAATCCTTCATTTTCTGTCCAAGATCAGTTATAAGAATGACTGGAGTTTACTATTCGGACCTCAGCATTTTTATTTTGCCCAAGGGGACTAAGATCAAAGTATTCTCACAGCATCCTCCACATACACATATGCCTCAAACATAACCCTCCAATCATGAGATTTAGATTATTTACTTCTAACCAGGGCCTCTGGGAAAATCTATGTGGGACCAAAGGGACTTCACTTAATTCTGCCCTTCACTGACAGAGCCTGAAACTTAGGTTATATATCCTTCATTTACACACCCATATAACTGATGATAAGTTTTAAGAGGACTTAGAGACTGAAAATCGTGACTGATAAATAATATTTGGATAGCTGCCAGGTCTACTATGAAGTAACTAAGATGGGACTCTTTTCAATGCAATGGTCCTCAAATTCATACCCTCTGTCAAAGAGGTCTGTAAATGTTATCCTTTCATCGCAGGGCTTCAGTGTCTCTCCTTCTGCCTATGGGAGCCTAAGACATTCCACACCTACTCATCATTGTTTCCTCTTTCCTCTCTGTCTAGGGGACAACAAAGCCTTCTCCTAATGCCCACATTGACCTGAAATCTTTCCTGATGCCCAAGAAGGTCTCATGACTACCCACTCTTGTAAGGTGTCAAAAGATCTTGTTCAATTGACATTTTGTGCCTGCTATATCCAAATGTCTACAATTATTTCCAAACTTATTCCTGCTATGTATATTCTGAGACATTCCTCCACTAAAGAAAGTGTTCTTGGCATTATGTAATCTAAGCCAAGCTTTCAATGTCTGTTGATAACCATCCAACTAGTTGGAATAATGGAATCATTGCTGCCGGGGCTTTCATACAACACACAAAATATATGAACATTCTAAATACTGAAATAGAATTGGAACCCGATCAAGCAATACTGGAACTTCCTCTCCTCCACAAGGTATTTATATTTTCTCCAATGTGGAATTGTATTTCTCATTTTCTTGAAAATAGCTAGAGAATTTACCCCTCTGACATAAAGGTATATAATTTCACCTTTGTATAGAGTTTCTCAGAAATCCTGCTTATGACCAGTGTGCTTCAACATCCTTATTCCCATGAAGTCTGGCACATTACCTCTTTCATGAAGGGCACAAAAGTCCTACTTATGTTCAAAGCTTCCCAAGTTCTTTCCCTTCTTATATGATTTAGACATTCACAACAGAGAGTGCTCCAGACCTGGCCTGTCTGATTGAGGAAATCTCACAATTCTCTATCTTCCCAGTGCATCTCCTACCTCCAATTACTCATTTTTGTGACCTGCCAGCACTAATCTGACATAAGAGATTTCTGAGCGCTCTGGACTTTGGACCCAAACAGAGTAGTATCAAGGCAAGGGTAAATCAGATTACAGTCTTTGTTGTGTTCCCTTAGATAGAGACATCAGGTCTTCAATGCTGAGGAATGTGTGGATGAACATATATTTGAGGAAGACACTAAACCTGAGACTACTATATTGAAGACTTTCAGAAGACTTCTAACGCTGCTGTCATATCTCTAATGGACACACAGATGTTGTGTATTCTAGATTGTGATTTCAAGTTTGGAGCTGATGAAGTAATGAGTGCTTGGAAAGTCCTAGAATTCTCAAGGTATCAATCAACCTTCAACATCTGCTCAAAAGGGCTGCAGATATAAAATAAAGACGCTGAGATTATTGCATACAATCCTGGGAGGCTATTATCTCATTCCTCCAATTTAGAGCACCTTAGATCTAACACCTGACACCAGAGGCACAGAAACAATTCCCCTTCTTCATAGAAGGATACTGAATAAGTCTCCAAAAATGCAAAGAAATCTGAGGGTCCTCTTTTACTGAATTGGATTTGAGACTATTTCCTATCCCTAAATATAATTACATACCCCAACTATTTCTGTTCTTACCAATAGAATCTCAGACCTTTTCATTCTAATAGAGAGCTACAGACCACCAATATTCAAAGGGTTCTAAGACATTTTTGATATTCTCCTGTGGGAGTATACTTACTAATCCTATTTAATTGGTCCTCAATTCCTTCTCTTGTGACCAAAGCGATTCCAATCTACTGCTTTTGATTTATCAGGAGGACTCAAATTTTATTTTTTCCAAGCTGTCTTCAAATATGCCTTTCTGACCAAGGAAGAACTTGCAGTGTCCTCCTCAGATGCAGGGTTTTCAGACATTCCCTACCCTACCTATAGGACATATAATATTTCAATACACATGAAAGGAATGCCAGATCTTCCAGGCTTAAATATCCAGACTGCAAGCTTAGCAAGTACAGCCCAGAATAGTAGTTCGTTGTCTCAAGGCAGAAACTAAAACGATGTGTTCCCCACATTTCATACCTAGACCTAGCAGATGAACATATTCTTAAGAAGGAGAATCAGTGTGGAACTGTCAACCAGGTTTTCTGATAAATGCTCAGACTGCTGCCTGACTGAGGACCACATCACCTGCAGTGGACAGATGCTATAGTCTGTGATGAGGAGCTCCTAACTACTAATGTATTACCTGGTATGTACTCCATTGCATGAGGCAGACTGCGACTTTTATCTCATGTCAAGGAAAGAGTACACAAATTTCAACTACCCAACCAAAAATGCTGCTTTACCCCTTCAAAGTGTTTTCAGACTTCCAATTTTTCCTGAAGAAGATTTTCAAGTCATATTTCTTACCCTTGCTCCTTGCCCTCTCACCTATGACCACTAGTCTCAAATCTCTGATTATTGTTGGGGACATTCTTGGTCTGAATATGAGATCATAAATAGTGCCCACATACACAAGGTGATGAATGGAATCTTACATGTCCACCTCTGGCCAATGGTACTTCAGACATTCATTTTTCATTACTTGGTGTCTCTATACTAGCTTCTTTATAAAGCAGGCCTCTGGTTGCACCTTGTTTCCAAGCAACTCTCCCACTTGGCTCAAAGAGATATCACATTTACACAATGTGGACAAAGAGGCTTTGGGCATTATCCTTCTTATCAATATAACATTCCTCTCTTCAGGTTTGAGGTCTCCAGAGCAGTAAGGAGAGCCGGGAGAAGCACTCATTATCTTCATTTCATTCATCATCAGCGGAGTGGTCCCCACCTTAGTATCCAGACATGGATGGTTGAACACAATCCTGACAGGCTGGCCAAGACTAGACACCCACCCACGTTCTTGGAACCATGTTTAGATTGCTGCACAACCTCCTGAAGATGCCACAGATGATATGTTTACTTTTGATTGTTGTTGTTTTTTTCTTATTATTCTTGTTGTTATTTTTGTTGTTCTTTTAAGTTTAGAAGAGAATATCTTGTTATTTTGTTGTTATGGAAATCATCTATTGGTGTTAAAAGCTATCAACCTATTGATTAAATGTTTCACATTTTCTATTCTATTTTGAAATCACAATGTATGCATAACATTTTTATCCTTGTTTCAGAGACACACACTAAGTAATTCTATTTGACAAATGTAATTATTTTAACCAATATTCCCTTGAATATTTTATGTGCAAAACTTCTCCCTGTGTTATATTGTTTTCCACAGATGAGAGTTTCATTCGAAATCATTTGGAATATCATTTCTTACTGATGTGACATAAAAAGATGTATTATGGAGCTGAGGGTGTATGACTGAATATCTCCAACAAAATAAGTACCTTCTGTAGCATTGCTGTCTAGTGTACCATAAGTATCAGTTAGTATACAGCAATAGCTGAAGCAACGAAAAAGTTTGAGAGAGTTTTTAGGGTTCAATCCTTAAATTTGGCCAGAAATAAATGAAGGCTGTCATTAATCAAATTTATGTACATCAAATCAACATTGTGTCTTTGTGGATGTGTTTGTAGAAGACTTTTCCATTTGAATGTCCAATCGTTATATTTTAATTGGGGATAGTAATGTATGTTCTGTGTTTGTGTGTGTGTGTGTGTGTGTGTGTGTGTGTGTCTGTGTGTGTGTGGTGTATGTGTGTGTGAAGTAAAGACATCTTGTCTTTAGTGTTTAGATAATCAGCTCATATATTTCTGTCTAACATCATCTATGTTTGTAAGTATACATGTATGAATGGACGTATTTATGTAGTTATGTAAGCAACTATCTCTCTATCATCAATCTCTTAAGCTTTCCATCCACCCTCTTTCACAGCTTATCACTCTTCCATGAATATATGTATGCAGGTAGCTCGGTAGGTGTAGTAATTTGAATGTAATTGGTCCCCATAGGCCCATAGTCAGTATTAGGAGGGGTATCCCTGTTGGAGTAGGTATTTCTTTGTTGTAGGAAGGTTGATAGTGGAGGAGGTGGGGTTTGAGGTCTCATACATGCTAAATGCATGCCCAGTAGGCATCTGTCTGTCTGTCTGTCTGTCTGTCTGTCTGTCCATCCAAGAGTAGCTGTGACAGTGTCTTTAGCATGCTTGCATGTAGGTTTGGTGTAATATGAAGCAGGCACAGATTCATTAACATATTTTGGTGGAAGAAGCAAGACTTCAGAAGCTCAAAATATTTTTCATATATACATATATGCATACACATAAACACGTTTGATGAATGGAGCAAAGCTTCAACCCCTTACATATATAGCCATATTTGGTGGATGGTGCCAAGCTCCAACATAAATTTTTCTTCTGTGGTTTACTTATCCCTGCAAAATCTTTCCAGCATTATAAAAATTACAATGTGATTACATCCTATTTTCTTCTAGTGAATAATTATGAGTATATGTAAGAAAAATCATCTCTCTCAATATGGTCCCTTGATCAACTGTTTATAAATTATGGATACACCCCCCAAATTGTACTTTGATCCATTTACAAGGTTGATCAAAATACCCATGGCTCACAGCCTACCAATATTCTGAGCATAGTGTTCCCAATGGAGGAGGTAGAGAAAAGACTCATGGAATTGAAGTTATTCAGCCCCATAGGAGGAACAATAATATGTACCAATCAGTATCTTCAGAGTCCCCAGGGACTAAACCACCAACCAAAGAGTACACACAGAGGAACCCATGGCTCCAGCTACATATATAGCAGAGGATGGCCTTTTCAGATCTCAGTGAGAGGAGAGGCCATTGTTCCTGTGAAGGCTTGATTCTCCAGTGTAGGTGAATGCCAGATCAGGAAAGTGGGATGGTGTTAATAACCAGGGAGAGGGAGCATGGTATAGGGAGTTTTCAGAGTGGTAAAGAAAGGGGATACCATTTGTGTAAATAAAGCAAATATCTAATAAAATAAAAAATAAAACAAAACAAAACCAAACCCAAATTGTTCCCAAGAACCCACCCATATTCCTGTCTAAGCAACTTGTTATAGATTAACAAGGTGTAAGTAAGTGAGGTAATTTTGTCAGCAGTTTCTCTTAATGGCAGAAATGATTTTCAGTTATAATGAAAGAATTAATTATTTTAATATTTATTTCAAAAAGTAGTCTTATAAAAATTTTAAAAGAATCACAGAACTAAACTTTTATGTAAAAATCAATTAGCCCTTTCTACTTTGAATCTGCATGATGTAAATCTATTCATTAACCATGTTTTTATTAAACCATATCATGAAACTGAGGGGAAAATTGGTTATAAGTAATTAATCATCATCTGATCACCAGTCCAGCTTTTATAAGAAAGGCATGTTTGTTGGTAGTTATTCCAAGAGTGGTGGTTGATTCATTATTCTGCCCCAGCTGCAATCTTGAAAAGGTTCAGTGTAACTAAAACTGTGTTTGAAAATTACATTGCCCAGCAAGGAATTGGTACATCCCTTAGAGTTTTTATACAACTCATAGATTATGAGGGATGTGATGTGAGGGTAGCAAGCAGAGCGAAACTCCACAAGAGCATGAAGTCCTCAAGTGTCCTGAGGACTCTGCCTCTCTCAGACACACCCACTGTGCTTGGTCTAACTGCTGTGCCACATTCCATAAATTCTAATGGTTCAGCTGTTCCTCTTGAACAACACCCAATATCTATCTATCTATCTAACATTAAGTTAGGCAGGGTGTATATGGACGTCAGAAGTACATGCAGCAATGTTTTATCTTTCCTTCCACCATGCCCATCTACTGGACCAAACACAGATGAGCTGCAATAGCTTACTTATTATTTACCTATCTGACCATTTCCAATACTGGGTAGTAAACCTGACATAAAGGATTATTTAAACTCTTACTCCCAAGTGAACATGATATCATCACTATTGCCTCTGATACCCAAGGAATGTGTACACTTCAATTTTAATGTGTTTCCCCTAGCCAAGAACCCATCACAGCCTAGTAGTTCAGAGATAAAATGTACAGTCCTGGGAGTCACTTAGCCATGTTTATCTTATTTTATTTCTAGTAAAATTGAAAATAAATTAATTTCCCACATAATATATGGTGCTTACTGTCCCCCCAATTTTACTCCTCACAGTTCTTTTCCCAGCTCTCCTCCCCTCCAGATACACTCCCTTTCTGTCACTCCTCAGGGAAGAGCAGGCTTCAGTGAAACAACCAAACGTGACAAAATAAAGTAGAAAAAGATTGTAAAAAATCATCACATGGAGGCTGAGCCAGGAAGACCAACAGAAGGCAAAGAGCCCCAAGAGAAGCCATAAGAGTCAGAAACCCACTCATTCACACACTCAAGGATCTCATAAAAGTATAAACATGAAATCTATAATATATATGTAGTACACAGATGGGCCCCTAGAGATTTTCACTGCTTATTGAACGAAGGCTTCCAGTTGAATACTGAAAAGCAGTTACCATATAGAATCCAGATAGGTCTATCTGTCCTGGATACTGTGGCTGGAACTGTGTATATTGGAGAGCCAGAGGTAAATAGGCATAAATATATGAGTAGGTGGATAGTTAGATAGGTAGGTAAGTGTGTAGCCAGCCAGTTTTTATGACTCTGTGGTAGTCAGCCCATTGAGAGAAAGTTTGAAAGCACCTTGTGAATTTCCAGTGAGGCCCCTCAGAGGACGTTGATGTGAAGTGATCTAGGAGGAGGAGTTAGGGGGGGGATTTGCTGCAATCATCCTGGTGGGACTAGTGAGAACCGCTCACTTGCTTTGAGTCTGGGTGCGTGTCATCAAGGATCCACTTGAATGTCTCCAGAGAGCTCTGAGCTGCATGTTTGCCTAGCCCTGGCACAGGTAGGTATGTGGCTGTTTTTGAGGACACGGAAGGATCCATGCATGAGGGAGACTTGGGAACTAGGGCTGGCTAGTGGTTATTGAAGGGCTGTGGTAGGGTGAGAGTAGGGTGGACGGTTAGGTAGAGGATAGAGATTGTGTGGGAACTGGAACTAGCTCATAGTGTTTGACTGGGTCCCAGGTCTCCTGGTGATGGTGATGCTTACTTAATAGGTGCTTAGGATTAGGGTCCTGAGGCCAGGGCAGGTTGTGAGGTGGTGGTGGAATATTCATTCCTTCTTTTAATATGTCCTTGTCCTCAGCTCAGGAGGCTAGGAGGTGTGCAGGTTAGATTGTGGAAGTGGATGGTCTGCACATCTGGGCCTCCGAATTGGACAGATGACTGAATTACTTTGTGGGGCAGCACCACCAGAACACATAATGACAAGTGTATGAAATACCAACCTGTGTGTCATGGTAAGAAGACCAAGGATTTCTTTCGGGGTCCAATTTTTCATCTCCCATGGGACTCGGGGCTCAGGCCAGAGAAACTGAAGGCTTTATAGGCACATACAACAGCCTACCCATTGCCCTGGGTCCACTGTGGAGTCTCCTGCTGTCAGGTCGAAAGAACACAGTGATGGCCCTCCTATGGAGGGGGTTGTTTCCTCACCCCCACCCTGTGGCCTTTGTTCCACCACACCTATGCCGAGAGTGCTCTGACACCACCATCATGCAGGTTCACTACCAGTCAACCAGCTCACGGTAATCCTGGTGTGGCCGCCTTGATCTGGAAACTTAAGAGAGTGGGCCAAGGGTCCGTGGAGTCTGCACACCCAAGAGGAGTACTGAGACCTGGTTGTCAGCCTTAGAGGACACTGGGTTGGCGGGGTCAGGCAGGCATCCTCTGGATCTCTGGGCCTGCCCCAGTCCCAGTCCCATGGCTCTTTCTGCTATAGGCCCTTCCTCATGTTGATGAAATCCTGTCCATCTGGAATTATAAGCCAAATAAATCAATACATTTACAAGTTCCTCAGACAAAGAATTTTTTTTTATTTCATCAATAAAACAGTAATTGCTACACACCCATTTATGTCTTATATGATATGTATTCTATTATTCTTTTCCATATTTCCCCTGAATATTTCTTTTCTCCTCTCACGCTTCATTTTCATGTTTAATGAGCTACCCCCATCCAACCACACACATGCATACAACTATATAAAAATTAAATCTCAAATCCACATTGGAGAGAAAGACCTATGTTAATTCCCTCTTTCCAAATCTGCAACTTTGCCTAATATAACAATCTGTCTTTCCATCCATTTCCCTCCAAATGCCTTGATTTCAGCTGCCATTAAAGCTAAAATTCCAATGTGTATGTAATTAATAGATTTTATCTATTCAGCTCATAATGTAAAGAATGATTCCATTCCTTAGCTATTGTGAATAAATATGCATTGCAAGTATGTCAGTAGCAGGACTGAGGCCCTTTGTCTATTTGTCCAGGAATGTAGAAGCTAGATCATATAATAAGTCTATGTTTGAAAACCTATATAACAATTTGCATAGTGCTGCACCAGTTTAATCCCACCAGGGATACAAATAGGAAAGGACAAACTTAAATTATGCCTATTTGCAGAAAATATCCTCTGCTTAAATGTCTTTAGTAGAAAACTCTTACACAAAGACTTTCAGTAAAGTGGCAAGATACAAAGTGACTATTCAAAACTCAGCAGATATTTTATGCAGTCACTGGACTTTCTGAAAAAATAAAGGAAATAAAATCCAATCCCTTATAATTTAAAAAGGTGGGGTATGATTGGAGATAGTTGAGTGGATAAAGCACTTGCCACACAAATGTGAGAACAAGAGTTCAGATCTCCAGTACCCAATGTTGAGTGAATGTGACAGCTCAACTATCCTCTAGACAGACAGAGACTGGGAATCCCAGGGACAATCTGACTAGCTAGATAAGCCAAACCCCTGCTTAAGCAAATAGAGTGTAGAGTCATCAAACAAAGCACAGCTTTAATATGTGGTTTCAACATGAACATGTACACACATGCCCATATACCGTACACATATACACCTACATACATGAAAACAAATATTCAATATTATCAGAAAACTTTCTTTTATTTTTTATTTTTATTTTCTAATTTTTATTATTTACATTCCAAATCATTTCCCCTTTCCGGTTTCCTCCCTCACGTAAAGTCCCATAAGCCCCCTTCCCTCCCCCTGTTCCCCATTCAACCCCATCTCGCTTCTCTGTGGTGGCATTCCCCTACATCCAGTTTTTCCAGGACCAGGGGTCTCTCCTTCCATGTTTTTGGAAATCTATTGATATGCGAATTGTGTCTAGGGTGTTCTGAGATTCTGGGTTAATATCCCCTTATCAGTGACTGCATACCATGTGTGTTCTTTTGTGATTGGGTTACCTCACTAAGGATGATATTTTCAAGGTCTGACCATTTGCCAGGAATTTCGTGAATTCATTGTTTTTAATTGCAGAGTAGTATTCCATTGTGTAAATATACCACATCTTCTGTATCCATTCCTCCGTTGAGGGACATCTGGGTTCTTTCCAGCTTCTGGCTATTATAAATAAGGCTGCTATGAACATAGTGGGGCAGGTGTCCTTATTGTATGCAGGTAAAGCCTCTGGGTATATGCCCAGGAGTGGTATAGCCGGATCCTCCAGGAGTGTCATGTCCAGTTCTCTGAAGTACCACCAGACTGCTTTCCAGAGTGGTTTTACCAGCTTGCAATCCCACCAGCAGTGGAGGAGTGTTGCTTTCTCCACATCCTCGCCAACAACTGCTGTTTCCTGTCTCCTACATAACCCATTTATTAATTTAGAAATCATTTCTATGTCTAACCCCTTTATCTATTATTTCCATTAATTCTTCAATTTTAACACTATTTTTCATAATATTCAATTTTGTCAGAAATAGTTTCCATTAAAACATTAAATTTTATTTTAAAGTTTTCCATGTGCTTGGTCATTTAGTAAAGATAATTCTTCTATGTTACTGTTTACCATTATTATTTTCTAAGATATTCTTATTTTACAATATCGGTGTACTTTTTCAATTTTATCAGAAATATAATCAATGAAAACCTTCAATTTTATCAGAAAATATTTCTACTTCATTTTTCATTATTTTAGAAATGTTTGTATGTCTTCAATTTTATCTGTATTATTTTGTATGAAAATCTTCATCTTGAAATAATTTTCTAGCCATTTTTCAATTTTGTCAGGAAATATTTCTTCTTAACACTCAAACAATTTAGAAATGTGTAATATGAGTACTGTTTTTCTGTATTATTTTCCATGAAAATCTTCAATTTTAAGATATTTTGTAACTATTTCTTCAATTTTCTCATATATTTAATGTAAATCTTCAAATTAAGAGAAAATATTTCTACTTAACACTTTAATTAGTTTAGAAATATTTTCTATATATACTATTTTATATGTATCATTCTCCATGAAAATGTTCAATTTTAATAATTTTTCTATATATCTTCAATTTTATCAGAAATATTTTCCATCAAAATCTTCAATATTATTAGATTTTTTCTATGTGCTTGGTCAATTTCTATTTTTACTATTTTATGATCATTGATTTCCAACAAATTCTATAACTTTAACACTTGTTTCCATATATTTCTTCAATTTCATCAATAATATTTTCCATGAAAACCTTAAATTTTATCAGAAAATGTTTCTACTTACCACGTTAATTAGTTTAGAAAAGTTTAATATGCCTACCATATTATCTGTATAATTTTCCTTGAAAATCTTCAATCCTAACACTTTTTTGTTAATATTTCTTCAATTTGATCAGAAATATTTCCCATCAAAATGTTCACTTTCATCAAAAAATGATTCTCCTTAACTCTTTAATTAATTTAGAAATGTTTTCCATTTCTCCCATTTTATCTTTGCTATTTTCCATGAAAATCTTCTATTTTAACACTTATGTTCTAGCATTCTTAAATTTAATCAGAAATATATATCATCAAAATCTTCAACGTTATCAGAAAAATTTTCTGTGCTTCATCATTTAGTAAAAGTAATCCTCTATTTACTTTTTACCTTTATTATTTTCTAACAAATTCTTCTATTTTAACACTTTCTATATATTACTTCTATTTTGTCAAAAATATTTTCCATGTAAACTTTCAATTTTTTTCATAAAATGTTTCTAGTTCCTTTTTAAATATTTTACAAATGTTTTTATGTCAGCCATTTTATCTGTATTATTTTCCATGAAAATCTTCAATTTTAATATTTTACTGCTTATTTCTTTAATTTTTCATAAATATTTTTCATTAAATTCTACAATTTTTTCAGGAACATTTTGTATGTGCTTGGTCAATTAGTAAATATATATTTTCTATGTTTACTATTTTACCATTACTATTTTCTAACAAATTCTTCAATTTAACACCTGTTACTTTGAAATTTGCTCAATTTTATCATAATAGTATCCATTCAAATCTTAAATTTTACTAGAAATTTTTTCTCATTATCACTTCACTAATTTTAGAAATGTTTAATTTTCTCTACCATTTTTTCTGTATTATTTTCCATGAAAATTTTCAATGTTAAAATTTTACTATATATTTTTTCAATTTATCAGATATATTTTCCATCAAAATCTTCATGTTCATCATAAAATGCTTCTATGTGCTTGGTCAATTAAGATATATATTCTATGTTTTCTTTTTTGCAATTATAATTTATAAACAAAATCTTTTATTTTAGCACATTTTTTATGTATTTCTTCAATATTTTCAGAAACATTTCCATGTAAATATTCAATTTTATCAAAAAAGCTTTCTACTTACCTCTTTACAGTGTTTGGAAATCTTTTCTATGTCTTCCATATTATCTGTTGAATTCTCCAGGAATAACTTTAATATTAAAACCCTTATCTACATATTTCTTCAATTTTATCAGAAATATTTTACATGAAAATCTACAATTTTATCAGAAAATATTTCTATTTAACACTTCAATTAGTTTAGAAATATTTAATATGTCTACCATTTTATCTGTATTATGTTCCATGAAAATCTTCAATTGTAAAACATTTTTGTATATATTTCTAAGGCTAAGAGACAGAAAAGAGCTGTTTGGGTCATGGAGAATTTGACATTTGTTGACAGATGTGAACACACATCTGCTGTTGGGTGTCTAGGGGCATCTGTATCTCACAGCCTGACGGACAGAATATGAATACAGAGAATATACTATATTCTACAGAGAATATACTATATAATACATAATATACATATACATAATATACATATAATACATAATATACATATAATACAGAGAATATACTATATAATATAGAATACAGAGAATATACTATATTCTCTGTATTCATCTCTTAGTCAGAGTGTCAGATCTGAGTAGTCTTGATTTCTTGATCCCTGTCCACAGGCATCATCTCCAAACAAAACTGTCCTCAGAACGTCCCTCCAGTCTTGGATCTCCACATGCCGAAGGTGTTCCTGGAACTGCCTTCTAACAGGCCTTTTGTAGCAAAAACCTAGGGAGTAATTGGGCATCTGAAGTCTGCTGCTACCAACTTGATGGGCTGGCTCTTCTCTTGATCCTGTCACAGTTCTTGATATTTAACACTTTCTTATGAACTTCATGAATTAATCATATTTACTAACTGAGTAGTACTCCAATGCTTAAATATATTATGTTTTCTGTCCATTCCTTTGTTGAAGGAAATCTGGGTTGTATTCAGCTTCTGACTCTTGGTCAGTTTGGGACTTTCTGAAGACTCGATATTTAGAGGGAGCACCTTTCAGTCTTCTGCTAGAATGAGCATGTTCCGGTTCCCCTCTCATAGAAGGAGAATGGTTTAATCTCCTTTTCTGTGGGAGGTCACTTTTGAGAACATGTCTTTGACACTCTTCTGTAGAGGGGCACAATCCTTGTGCCCCCCTGACAGGTTGTAAAGGTATCAGTTCTCGATATTTAACACAATTGGAAATAAACCACACCACTTTCCCATTGTTCTCCCACTGACAATACTCAGTGGCTGAGATCTCTGGCTTTTGAAAGGGAGGTGACCAACATTTGTGTCCTAGGAGAGTCTTCCGGGATGGGCACCTCAGCTTCTGTTCAATAGAGGGAGAGCATTAACAGGAAGGCAAGTTCTGAACACCATGACCTAAACAATCCCTTGTCTGAACATTCTAGTGTATCCTGGAGAGCGCTAGGTATCCCCTGTGATGTCACCAGTGATGTAACAACACCAGCTGCTCTTAAAGGCTTTCAATTAGTCCTTTGAGAGTTCACCCATATTTATGTCTGCAAGATGGAGGAGGAGTCTTCTTGAGAGCGAGAACTTAGACAGATAAGAGCGAGGCCAAAGGAAGCTTGGTTTCCACCTCAATGGAAATCAGCAAGGAAGATGTGGTCCTGGAAAAGGCACAGTGAGTCATGAAACAGTGATTTAAAAATTCGTGAAGGATATTTTTCCTGAAGTAAAATTCCTGAAGAATACACGAGCCTGGCTTTCCAGTAATGGGTAGCAGGAAATAGTGTGACTGTGAAGGTAAGGAACTTTCCTGCTTATCATACTTCCTGAAATTTGAGGATTCTAGTACATTAGTTCGTCCATTCCCGAAGACAGGAGCTGGCTTGTCCTAAGCTACAATGCTGTGAATGTTTTTATTTTCCTCTTTATGTGCTTGGGGGTATAACCTGGGGACAAAAGGAGACCATAAAATGTCAGGAAGAAAATGATATCTCCCAGTTTATAACAACTACCAGGTTGTTTTCCTTGGTACAGTGGCTATCAGACTATTGTAACCCAGTGCAAAACACTCTTAGGAGACCTTAAATTCTCAGAACTCCTCTGACAAACTTATCCCTGAGAATGAACCTCTGAGCTTCCTGAATCAGGAGATTGGGTGTCAGACATATCTCTAATGCAGTCAACAATTGTCAAAATCAGAGAATTGATACATTTTCCAGTTCTGGATTGTTTTTGATATTCAGCTGGATAAATTCTTTTAGTCTTTTGATGATGGTTTGCCACACACAATGATTTGATTCAGAGTCATGAGCCTAGAACTTATGGTAGGACCTGGTTATGAACATAGCATATGGGTACTTGGGTGCTGTGCCATCTTTAGTGCTTTCTGTAGCTATATGGTTGGGGGCTCTGACGCCAAGCTGTACCATGTGCAGTTGTTAACAATCCAGGTGAAGCCATCTCTGAGGTTATTATAATCATGTGTAGGGAGGCAGGCAAAACTCCTGGCTGTTTAGATACCCAAATCACTATAGGATGATGGGAGGCTGAGATCCACAGAGCAGACATTTCAAGTCTGTGCTAAAGTCTTTGGTGTCTCACTGGATTCCAGTTATACTCTCGTTCTCTTGGGCCTCAGCCTTGTCTGTGCATTCAGCATGCTTTCTCAGATTGCAAGTACAATCGTGTTCCTGTAGCTACAGAGGCCTGGGTATGCTATAAACACCCTCCTCCCAAAAAGTGTCATCAAGAAGCAGGAAAAATAAATGGAGAATCTTACCACTCACCTGATGCTCAGTGAGAGAAATGAGCTGCAAGATTGTCTGGCATTTCTCACTAATGGATCCTGGGACTATACCTAGTCATTATTTTAAATCCCATGATGTCATTATTGCATCTGTGATGCCCCATCTTATATTTTAAAGGCTTTTTGTTCTGGTTGACTGCACCTCCAGGACGTCACTATGTCCATTCTCATGTCTGTAAATCCTCGTCCAAGGATGAGTGTACCTTGGTACACTTTGGAAACCTTTAGCAGTTTATTAAGTTGTCTTGTTCTTGGTTCTCATTAACACAATAACTTGCAATTTCTGACTGATTATGCTCCTGAGAACATACTGGGATGGACTGCATTCCCAATCCTACTGAATGATGCCAGGCAACCAGGGCATCCAACACTTGGATACATAGCTGTTGTTCACGTAATGTCAGGATAACCTGTTTTATGATAATCATAATTTTACAGTACACAGGATCCAGGATATCACAACCCATAGTATGTGTTCTTTGAGGATCATCCTGTGATGTGGTGTTTTATGTGAACGGTCATGGGAGTCTACACCCCTAGGGATATGTCCTACCAGAAGGTATATTCTTTCTACGAGAAGACAGAGTTAGGTCTTGAGCAGGTAATATCATACCTGACGAGATTAGAGAATTAGAACAATGAAGCCTTGGAGAACCACAAGAAGCTCAAGAAGATGAAATGCTTCGTCTGGTAAGTTCCTCTCTGAAAGAGCACCAGTTGTGCAATGGTCATTAATGCCTTTGTTTTTAGACTGCAAATTCTGTAGCCCTTATTTTATCCCTTGGGCCTCTTGTGCATCAGATAACCTTGTAGGATTTGAACTAAGTTTTGCTAAATGTGAAAGAGACTTATCACTCCCAGCACTGTCTTGTCAGACACATCACACTCAGGAATAAAAAAAATGTATGGAAGCTTTGAGCTCAGATAGGGTTTACAGAGCTGATTGTTATTGAACAGATATATAGCATATCCTTCCCTTGAATCTCCTGGTCTATCTTTAGCATATTTATGCCCTAAACAATTTTTGTTGCTTTTCCATTACCTTTGTCAGTCATGAATAGCTGGAGATCCCTCATTCTTTTGGAGGGATGTGTATACCTATTGTTTATAGTCTTGGAATTAGAGCTCTAATGGTTTATTTTGCCCTTTTCTAGGTCTTCTTCGGTTCCTGTTGTATGGATAGGTTCTTAAAACTGAACCATCTCTTTATATAATTATTTTATCCCTGGAATATTACAAGCTCTTCATCCTCATTTGTGATATATATAAAGTATAGTAATATTATATACAAATAACGGAAATCCTGATAGGAACTGTAGGATACTGGAAGTTAGTGTGAATTAAAGTCTCTACGGAAACACTATTTCTCTTGAAGCCTACAACTTAGATGTAAATTGGGCTGTTGATTATCCTTTGTCTAAAGGTTCTTGGGACAGGATTGATTGCTCCTAGGTCCTTGTACATGATATTCAAAGGCTCTACAAATGAGTTGCAGGTCTGGAATCCCATTTCCTTCTACAAAATTACATGGTAGATGGAATGAAGGCATTTAGCTTGTAATTTGGCTATCCATAAATTGGCCATTGCAGAGAATGGCTGAAATAATGCTTTCAAGATTGGCAATATTTAGCTATTTTATAGAGATACTAGACTCCAAAGTGTGTAATAAGGACATTTCAGTCTGAGAAAGTGTTATGTGAAACGATTCTCTACCTGCACATGTGCCAATAGAAGAAGCTAGTTTAATATATACATCTAGAAGCATTATTCAAAGCAACCACATATTATGCTGAGGATACACAGGTGAATAAGTCATAGCCAGGCCCAGGCTCCTTTCAGGTACTAGTATGGACATGGAAACCTTAATATTCTAGTTCGTTGACAGTGTGTCATAAGCCTTGTCTCACAAAGGTTCTAGTGTGTCCTTTCTTTGTCAGGGTCAGCTCAAAAAGACAAGGTGACTTAAGGCAGAGAGTTACCAAGTCTTCTGCCCAGATTCTCTGGATGTTGACCTTTGAAAAGCCTTGGTTTGCCAGGAACAATCTGAGCCCCATTAGTTCATTTCCTCCACATTTTGCTCTTTTGCTTATATTCAGTCTCACTAAGTCAGTGACATTCCGTAAATCAATAATCAGTTGCCAAGAACAGACTTAACTTGGAGAGAGATTCTAAGGAAGAGGCATCTGATAGTAGAAAAACAAATGACTAGTATTGTGGGTGCAAGCTGGTGGCCTATGTTCTGCTCACGAAAGCTTTACAACCTCCTTTCCTTGTTCTATCATCCTTCTCCCTGATCAGTTTTCACTGAAGATCTCCAGGCAGCTCTCTTTTTCTCTATGTGCTGCCTGTGACAGTTCTCCAAGAAGTTCTCTCTTGCTACTCTAAAAACATACTCTTGATAGTTTTTCTCTTGCAGCTCATAAGACCAATCTCTTATTTCACATATAAATCAAGTAAATTACTCCTGCTCTCTATATAATTATCCTATAAATCAGTATACTGGGACCATAGCCCCTAGTTTCTTAGGAGACAACAATCACATAATTCCCTTTAAATTTGCAAAATAATTTTGAAATCTGCTCGCCTTTGTTAAGAATAAATGATAAGCAAGCAGTGGTTACCTTTTCTAGAAATTACAACTTCTGCAACACCTCTGCATAATCTTGCTCTGTACCAAGCTGATCTTGAATTCAGTAATCTGACTGCCTTTAAAAAAAAGATTACCTAAATCCCTTTATTTTGTTTCTTACTATGACTCAGACAAGTTGGCACAGAGTCCAGCTGCTTTTGTTATTTTAGTTTCATGAAGCATGTATACAATTCATATTGCATCCTTATATTTTCACATAGTAGAGAAATTATCTATCATCCTCAAAGAATTTTCCATATCCTAAATGGCTGACCAGAAGAGGCCAGCTTTTATCATTTGCTGAGAAATAAGCCATGACTTGCCTCTGGACTTCTGCTAGCTCTGATCATCATGGAGCCAGTAACATTATCAAGAAAAACATTCCTCAAAAGAGGAAAGTAAAATATGTACATTATTATATAAAGGAGATTAATACATACATCAGCTATCAATATTCCTAGTGGCCCATGTCTGCTGGTTCTATGCCAAATGCAGAAACCATGTCATTCTGTCCCTAACAAGGCCATGTCAGTCAAGCCCCTAAAACACTCCTTGTAACTAGTCAGATGTCAGCTAGAAGAGACAATTCCTCAATATACTCTGAGACCTTCCATGGCAAAGGGGGCTCTTTAAATGTCACTCTAATTTTCCAGGTTTGGTCATACAATCTTTCTCACATAAGCCTGTTGGGCTAAAATGTAAATCTATACACTGTGGCTACACTGGAACATCCTCCCAACATTTTTTAAATAAATATACCTTTCTTATTTTCAAGATGGATTCATTGTAATACCCCAGCCTCAAAAGGATAATATTTATTTTGTATTTTATAGATGTGCTTAATCTACATTGCCATCCCTGAGTACAGGTGAGTGATCTTCTCCAAAACTGATGCTAAAGTAAGTGATGCTGGGCCATAATTTTGAACCCACAGATATCACTGGGGACAATAGAGTGTCGCATAAATCTTTGATATACTAAGAAAATTAACATGTGCACCTCACTTACCTGTACCTTCACATATGAAGATGTATCTCCATTTGAATGAGAATGATACAGTACAATCAAAGGAGCACAGGTGCTGGAAGAGAAAGGCCAATACAGAATCTGTAGTAATGGCTCATAAATTAAGAGTGTTGTTCTCTAGGAGGTTGTATATGTTGTTTAACAAGGATCATCTGATAAGAGAGGATCTCATAACCTATTTTGGCAGCTGAGGGAACTGATTGCAGGATGGCTATAGTCATATGGTAGGCATAAATAAAAAACAAAAGAAAAAGAAAAAAAACCCAAAAACTGAAACAAAAGAGAACCACTCGTCTATATAAAATAAATATAAAAATATACATGAGCAAAAACACCAACAGCAAAATAATCGCATCAAAATCATGATCAGGGCAAATATCTATAAAAAGCTATTTCCTTACATGACTTAGATGCTCGTTATCTCTGTTTTGTTGTCATCATTGATGCTATATTACAAGGAAAATTTAGCAAATAGGTCTGCATTTTTGGATTTCTTTTATACTGCCTTGTGTATGTTTTTATTTCCTTAGTATCTGAAGATTACGGTGATCGACTTTCTAATAAATGTGTCCACAGTGCCAATACTGAATGTGGGTTATAGAGTACTAAGTTTTAGGCCTAATAATAAACATGCCTATAGTATGGTATGGATTGCATCATAAAGTTTGTATCCATGGAATAAGCCATGTTATCCTTACAATAGACACAACCCCCAGAGTAGCGAGCTGGCTAAGAATGCAACATGTAACCCTGGTTACCCAGGTCTTACAGGGAGTGAGCTTTGCCTGTGAATTCTGAAGTTATAGTTGTATAACAGCACACCTGAATAACTAAGATGGTCTTAAGGGTGAAGAATTGGAAAGAAAATATCTATTTATAAGAGTAGATTTTTTAAAATATGTGTTTTTCCCTTTTTTTTACTAGTGGTTTTCTTTATTTACATTTCAAATGTTTTCCCCTTTCCCAGATTTCCCCCCTTCCAGAAACCCCCATTCTATCCTCCCTCTCCCTCCTTCTATGAGGGTTTTCCTCCACCCACCCCACTACCACATCCCCACCCTCAATTACCCTAAACTGGGGCATCTATCAAGCCTTCATAGGAGCAAGGTCATCTCCTCCCATTGATGCCCAACAAAGAAATCCTCTGCTACATATGCACCTGGAGCCATGTGTACTCCTTGATTGATGGCTTAGTCCCTGGAAGCTCTATTGGGTCTGGCTGGCTGATATTGTTGTTCTTCCTATGAGGTTGAAAACTCCTTCAGCTCCTTCAGTCCTTTCACTAACTCCTCCAATGGGGACCCCATGCTCAGTTCAATGGTTGAATGAAAGAATTTACCTCTATCTGAGAGGCTATGGCAGGGCCTCTCAGGAGACAGCCATATAAGGCTCCTTTCATCAAGCATTCCTTGGCATTCACCATAATGTCAGGATTTGTATATGGGATGAATCCCCATGTTGGACAGTCTCTGGATGACCATTTCTTCACTCTCTGCTCTACATTTTATCTCCATATTTACTTTTGTGAGTATTCTGTTCCCCTTTTCATAAGAACGAAAGCACCCATACTCTGGACTTCCTACTCCTTGAGTTTCATGTTGTCTGTCAATTATATCTTGGGTATTCTGAGGTTTTGGGCTAATATCCATGTATCAGTGAGCTCTTTTTTGTTTTCTTTTGTAATTGGGTTATGTCATTCAGGATGATATTTTCTAGTTCTATCCACTTTCCTATGAATTTCATGAATTAATCATATTTACTAACTGAGTAGTACTCCAATGCTTAAATATATTGTTTTCTGTCCATTCCTCTGTTGAAGGAAATCTTGGTTGTATTCAGCTTCTGACTGTTATATATAAGGCTTCTATGAACATAGTGGAGTATGTGTCCTTATTTCATGTTGGAACATCTTCTGGGTATATGCCCAGGAGTGGTTTGTTTATGTCCAACTTTCTAAGTAGCCACCAAACTGATTTCCATAAATGTTCTGCCAGCTTGCAGTCCAAACAGCAATTGAGGAATGTTCCTCTTTCTCCCAATCTTCGCGAGCCCCTGCTGTCTCCTGAATTTTTCAGCTTAGCCATTCTGACTGGTATGAACTGGAATCTCAGTGTTGTTTTGATTTGTATTTCTCGGATAACTAAGGATGTTGAACAATTCTTTAGTTGTTTATCAGGCATTCAATATTCCTCAGTTGAAGATTCTTTGTTTAGCTCTGAACACATTTTTAATAGGGTTATTTGATTTTAACATCAAACTAAATGGAGAGAAAATTGAAGGAATACCACTAAGGTCAGGGACTGGATAATGTTATCCACTCTTTCTATCCATTCGATATTTTCCTTGAAGGTCTACCCAGAACTATTAGACAACAGATGGGATATAAATTAGAAAGGAAGTAGTCAAAATATACTATTTGCAATGATATAATATTATAATTAAGTGACCCTAAAAATTCCACCAAAGAACTCCTAAACCTGATAAATAACTTCAACCAAGTGACTGGACATAAAAGTAACTCAAACAAATCAGTAGCATTCATCTACTACAAGGATAAACAGGCTGAGATAGATATTTCGGAAATGACACCCTTCACAATAGTCACAAAAAATAAAAAGTATCTTGGTGTGACTCTAACCAAACAAGTGAAAGAATTGTATGACAAGAACTTTATGCCTCTGAAGAAAGTAATCGAAGATCTCAGAAGATGGAAAGATCTCCCATGCTCATGGATTGGCAGGAATAATATAGTAAAAATGACCATCTTGCCCAAAGCAATCTACAGATTCAATTCAATCCCCATCATAATTCCAACTCAATTCTTCAGAATTAAAAATTTCAATTTGTTAATTCATCTGGAATAACAAAAATCCCAGGATAGCTAAAAGTATTCTCAACAATAGAAAATCATTTTCAGAAATCAGGATCCCAGACCACAAGCTGTACTACAGAGATATAATGATAAGAACAGAATGGTATTGGTATAGTGACAGGCAGATCGATCAATGGAAAGAATTGAAGAACCAGAAATAAACCAAACACCTATTATTACTTGATTTTTCTCAAAGTAGCTACAACAGTCCAGAGGAAAAAAATACATCATTTTTAACAAATGATGCTGGATCAACTGGATGTCAACATGTAGAAAAATGCAAATCGACCCACTCATCTCCTTTTACATAGCTCAGATTCGAGTAGATCAAGGACCTCCACATAAAACCAGATAGATTGAAACTTATAGAGGAGAATGTGGGGAAGAGCCTCAAACACATGGGCACAGGGGAAAATTTCCTGAACAGAATAATAATGGCTTCTGCTCTAAGATCAAGAATCAACAAATGGGATCTCATGAAATTGCAAAGCAGCTTCTGTAGGTTAAAGAACATGGACAATAGGACAAAACAGCAACCATCAGTTAGGAAAAAGATATTTACCAATCCTACATCCAATAGATGGCTAATATTCAACATATAAAAATATGTGTTCTAAAAGGACACATTATAAAGAGTAAACAGCCAAAGTAAATTTGAAGAAAGTAACATAGATGTATAACATCTCAAAATAATAATAATAAAATAATCAAATGTAAACACCCAATCCAAATTTTGCTAACCCTCATTCTCTCACTGCAGATTCGTTAGCACTGACCTGAAGCCTGTGACTGGTCTTGGAATTTAATTAGTAACAAGGCAGTCACCTCATTTCTTTCAAGGTGATTGTCAGAAAAGGATAGTAAGTCAGACCCTGAAGCAGGTTGGCCGGCACACTGGCCATATAAAATCAGGGCCTATTCACATTAAGGAGATAGAATATGAGGATGAAAATATATTCAAGGAATTCTATGTTTGCTGGGTCTGGGCCTAAGAAGGTGTCTCCTAATGCAGTAGCTCTTTCTGCCGAGGCTCCTCTTGGGTTTTTGCCAATTCCTGCTCATGCTACAGTTTCTTAGAGCAGAGAGAGGGAGTTAAAAAACAGGTTTGGTGATCACCTGTCAGGCTAGGTGTTAGGTTACTACTTTCCATTACTTCAACTGCTCAGGAATGTCAACATCAAAATTGTAAATAAAATCAAGATTCATGGAGATTTGCCTAGAAAATTTTTGTGCCTTAAAATTTTGTCGGAATTTGATCTAGGTACTGTATGTTCTCTGCTTTACAAGAAATTCTAGGACTTTCTCCTACAACTCCTGGGCATTATTTGGTAAATATAACCTACCATATTCAACAGCATACGAGAAACATCCTACATGTTCATGATGAGATACTGATGGACGACATCAGTTTATAAATAGATATTATAGGAATTTTTGCTTTGATTCTAAACAAGGTCATGATACTAGGTCATTCCTTGTGCTCAGGAGACATTTTGCACTCAATCCATTTGTATTATAGAGCCTCTCATGCTGGAGAGCCTCTCCTGTAGTTTTGTCTGAGAATAATGGTCCTGCACAGTCCCCAAAAAGAAACCTGAACTTGGTTAGAACTTGAGCTTGCAAACTGCATCCTGGCTCTCTATGGGATTGTGTTAGAGAATATTCCAGTAAAGGTTCTATATATGAACAAGTAAACTTTTCCAGGCTCCACCTACATATTATTGGTACAACCCAGGATAAATATTTCTTTGATAATTTAGAATTATATCAAATATGATTATGAGTTTGACAGTGTTTCATTTTATTTTCTTAGACAGTTTATTATAGCAAGTATTAAAAGAAAAGGTAGTAAATACAATTCATTTTAATTTTATTATCAATATTCAAAATTAATACTAATGAAAACCTTAAATTATATCAGTATTCAAAATGATGTACCAATGTAAGAAAATAAAACAATATTTTTTATGTCAAAATATGAAGATATCTAGCAATGTAAGATTATGGTTATAAAATGTATTTGTTTGAGAGTAGATTTGATAATCCATCCCTATTTTGTATTTTTTAATATATTACTCTATCATCCTTTATTCGCTTTAACCATAAACATATGGCAAAAGTAAACTTCAAATATCTAAGGTAAACCACTGGCCAGCAGTTAGAATCTTAGACTAGGTTTTACTCACCAATAATAGTTAAAGCCAAATAACCAAATTTGAGTCTCAGAAAGTCTGAGTAAGCTAGACAGTGATGAGCTTAAATTACAAAAACCATAAAGAGAGAACAGCCAAAGTAGGGAGGAATAAGTGAATTCTGAAGCCCCCCCAGCACCAATAGGAATTCAATATGAGTCCATGCTCCTCCAAAAGAATGATTAATATCCACTTGCCCTATACTGTCCAAGGTAACGTGGAAATATCAAAAAATATCAGGCAAGTAACCTCAAGGTAGGGCAGGATATCTGAAGAAAGGACAATCTAAGTATCAGTCCTCTAACAGTCAACAACCTGACTTATCTCTCATAGTGTGACTCCCTTTTCAATCTCGAAGATGCTGAGGATGTCAGGACAATGCTTAGAAGCATAACAGTTTCTTTCACACTCAGCAAAACTAAGTCAAATAGGCACAAAGCTAGTTTATGACTAAAAGAGAGAAGGGATTGGAACAGACCTGCAGTGTCCAGTTCAGAAACAGTGAAAGGCAGACTTGGGCATTCCCCAACTGGTGGGCTCTCTCACGGGCAAATATCAACAGAAACCAGTGTCATTCTTGAGCTCCTGGAACGTCTCTTCAGCTTCATTGTTCTCATAATCCAAGCTCTACATGCATTATTCACATCAATGACATACTCTCTGGCTTCAAGCCTACATCAGTGGGCCATCTGAACCCTTATTTCTGTCTTTCAAGACTGTTATGGGTGCTCCCTCTTTTGATACAGACCTCATGCTGAAAACATTGTAGATGTTCCTGAACAGAGAAATGTAAAATGAAAATATAAATTATTTACAAAAAAACCCAGAATTACTCTGGTGAAAAAAGCAGAGATATTATGAAAGTTTCACACAAATTGATGGCACTAGAAAATAATTATAAGACATCCCAGTCTCAGAAAGATAAACAGTATGTATTCACTCCTAAGTGGATATTAATATAAAAGTAGAGAATAATAATAATAATAATGATAATCCTGTAATTTATAATATCCAGTATTTGTTTAAAAATTGTTCCACCATAGAAATAAGGATTGTGTCTTAAAGAGTATTATATATTATCAATAAAAAGATATACAATATGGTACTGGTTGTTTCATAAACTGTGTATCTGTGGAATAAATCATACTATAAACTCTTCATGAGTTCTTGGTTTACAGAATTGGTACAACACATTCAAAAAAGATGATTGTCTTAAGAGTGAAGAACTGTAAAGCTACCTTCAATCACAAAATCACGTTTTAAAAACAAACTTTTAAAGGACAGTCAGTATCATCAGTGAATTTCCTTAGTACATTTTGAAGAATGGCAATAAGATTATATAACATCCTAATACCAAATCAAATCCTAAACAAACAAAAGCAAAATCCCAAACCATACCCCAAGAGAAAATTATGCTAAAAGTGATCTTCTCACTTCAGATTACAGTTCACAGGCCTACAGTTAGTTGCTGCTGTTGTACACATAGTGGCAAGGAAATCGCCAAAATTCTCACACAGGGTGCTGCCAGGGAAGAAAAGGTAGTCAAATGTAGAAGAAGTTGTGCTTGCTCATTGTCTATATATTAGTGCCTGCGGACCCTAAGTAAGTGAAATATGAGAAAGAAAAATCATCAAAAAAATCAGTGGTTTTGGGCATGGGGTTTAGCAAGTGGCTCCTCATACAGAAGTTTCTTCTTCTGGTGTCATTCTTCCTGTTCTATTGCCATTCAAGGTGACACTGCAATTTCTCTAGCTTAAGGGATGAACGCAGTTAAGACAGATGCCCAGTGTAGATCTGACAACTCAGCTATCATGCTGCTATTTCCCATGCCCTCATACTTACTGGGGAGGCAATTTTGATCTTTTAATTATAATCATTGTTTGTACCCCCAAGTAAGAATACTCAAAGAGTACCTGGGCCTTGAATTTTCATAGCCTTGAACAAGTGTCAGAAATTGTTCTAGGTACTATATATTCTCTGTTCTACTAAAATAAATGGGTTTTTCTCTTACAATACAGGGAACCATCATTTTCTACAGGGAACCTACCAGAGTCAAGAGAATAGGAGTGATATACAAGTTATTCATGATGAGTTTCTGATGGATCACAACATTTTAGTGACAGACAGAATACAACATTGCAGCCTAACCACCTGAACCAGAAAATAATTCTACGTCAGTGCCCCTGTTCAGTCAGGATGCACCTTGTACCAAAGCAACATGAGAGATAGAGCCTGTCATGCTGAAGCATCATTTATTGAGTTGTGTGTCTGAAAAGAATATCCCTGAACAAGCTCTAGCACTAAACAGGAACCTGAATTTCCTTAGGGCTAGAGCTAGGAATCTATAATCTCATTCTTTATAGGAATCTGTTATATAACACTCACTTGAAGGATCCGATCATGTTCTCAGCAGAGTCATCTGCATGGATTAATCCAGGAAACCCCTTCACATATTCTATACAGAGAAACACTTTCACAGATATATTTAATGACTTTAGAAAGGACTGATATTATAGTGGAATCTGAGTTTTAGGAGACTGTTTTAAATAAACATACAGTTTCCAATTTGAATTCCCTTTGCAAATGATATGATAGTACACATAAACAACCAAAAAACACCACCAGAGAACTCCTACAGCTAAGAAGCAACTTCAGCGAAGTGGCCGATATAAAATTAAATCAAGCAAATCAGTAGCCTTCCTATACTCAAAGGATAAACAGGTTGAGAAAGAAATTTGGGAAATGACACCCTTAGCAATTGTCACAAACAAAGCATCTTGGTGTGAGTCTAACCAAACTAGTGAAAGATCTGTATGACAGGAATTTCAAGTCTCTGAAGAAAGTAATTGAAGAAGACCTCAGAAGGTGGAAAAATCTCCCATGCTCATGGATTTCCAGTATTAATATAGTAAAAATGGCCATCTTGCCAAAATCAGTATACAGATTCAATGCAATCTCCATCAAAGTCCCAACTCAATTCTTCATAGAATTAGAAAGAGTAACTATCAAATTCATTTGGAATAACAAGAAAGCCAGAATAGCTAAAACTATTCTCGACATTAAAAAGAACTTCCAGGGGAAACAGTGTCCCCGATCTCAAGCAGTACTGCAGAGCAATAGTGTTAAAAACTGTATGGTACTGGTACAGTGACAGGCAGGTTGATCAATGGAATAGCACTGAAGACCCAGAAATGAACCCATACAACTATAGTCACTTGATCTTGGACAAAAAAGCAAATAACATCCAGCGGAAAAAAGATAACCTTTTCAACAAATGGTGCTGGTTCAACTGGAGGTCAGCATGCAGAAGAATACAAATCGATCCATTGTTATCTCCCTGTACTAAGCTTAATTCTAAGTGGATCAAGGACCTACACATAAAACCAGACACACAGAAACTAATAGAAAAGAAACTGGGGAAGAACTTTTAGCACATGGGCACAGGGGAACATTTCCTGAACAGAACACCAATAGCTTATGCTCTAAGATCAAGAATTGACAAATGGGACCACAAAAAATTACAAAGTTTCTGTAAGGCAAAGGACAATATCAAAAGGAAAAAATGGCAAGAAACAAATTGGGAAAAGATATTTACCAACCTTACATCCAACAGAGGGCTAATATCCAAGGTACTCAAAGAACTCAAGAAATAACCCTATTGAAAAAATGGGTACAAAGCTAAACAAAGAATTTTAACCTGAGGAATATCAAATGGCTGAGAAGGAACTAAAGAAATGTTCATCATCCTTAGTCATCAGGGAAATGCAAATCAAAACAACACTGAGATTTCACTTCATAGCAATCAGAATAACTAAGATCAAAACCTCAAGAGACAACAGGTGCTGGCAAGGATGTGGAGAAAGAGGAATGCTCCTCCACTGCTGGTGGGATTGCAAGCTGGAAAAACCACTCTGGAAATCATTCTGGTGTTTCCTCAGAAAACTGAGCATCATACTACCAGAGGACCCTGCTATACCACTCCTGGGCATATACCCCGATGATTCTTGAGCATGTAGTAAGGACACATGTTCCACTATGTTCATAGCAGCCCTATTTATAATAGCCAGAAGCTGGAAAGAACCCTGATGTCCCTCAACAGTGGAATAGATACAGAAAATTGGGATATTTACACTATGGAATACTACTCAGCTCTTAAAAAAATGAATTCATGAAATTCTTAGTCATGTTGGTGGGACCAGAGAATGTCATGCTGAGTGAAGTGAACCAGTCACAAAAGAGCACACATGGTAAGCAGACACTGATAAGCGGATATTAGCCCACAAGCTCGGAATACCCAAGAAACAATTCACATATCAAATAATGCCCAAGAAGGAGGAAGGAGAGGCCCCTGGTCCTGGAAAGGGTCAATGCAATAGTGTAGGGGGAGTACCAGAACAGGGAAGCAGGAAGGGGTTGATTGCAGAACAGGGGAAGTGAAGAGGGCTTATGGGACCTTGGGGGAAGGGGATCCAGGAAAGGGAAAATCATTTGAAATGTAAATAAAGAATATATGTATTAAAATAAAAATATGCCAGAATAAGGGACTGAGAAAAATAAACATACAATTTTAGGAAACATGATGCTTTATAACATGGGGTTCCATCATTTGGAGGCAGAAGCATGCAGTTCAGGGATAGTCTACACAGAATTTATTAGACTTCACAGAAGGAAATCACAATGCCTCAGACAAAGGGAGTATCAAACATATTTTCCCCCCTGGGAGGAATTCTTTTGACTAGAAAAACACAATATTTTGAGATATTCTTTTTCTTCATGTGGCTTATGGCCAGGATAATGAGCTTAATGCCATAAGAGACAAGATCAATAAATGGATATTAGCCAAAAAGAAGCTCAGAAAACCCATGATACAACTCACAGACTATAGATGAAACCCAAGAATAAAGTAGATCACATCAAAGTGTGAATCCTACTATCATACTCACTATGGAAAAGAGAATAATCTCTGGGAAGTAGATGGAGAGAAGTATCTGGGAGTGAGAGAGGAGGGCAAGGCAAAAAAACAGGAGCCAGTTTAGATCTGGGAGAATATGAGTAAGAAGTACAGAAGTCAGGAATTTGAAAGTAGTTGTGTAGCAGTGGGGGAGGGAGAACTGGGATAGCCTCTAGAATGTCCCTGATACCATGGACACAAGAGGTTTCCAGGACCTAACAGGGAAATCTTTAGCTGAAATGCACAACAAAGAGGAGATAGAAACTGTAGAGAAAATATCCAGTGGATAGGGACAGTCCCCAGTTGAGGGATACTGTCATCAACTCACCTCAAAAATATTAATCCAGAATTCCTTCCGTTAAATAGGAATGCAGGTAGAAAGAGTGGAGCAGAAATTGAAGAAAAGACCATCTAGAGATTGCCTTACTTGGAATTCTTTCCATCTGCTGACAACAAACTCAGAGACTATTGCTAAGGACTTGAAGTGATTACTGGCGGAGCCCAATATAGCTGTCACCTGAGATGCTGTCAGAGCCAGACAAATATAGATGAAGATTTACACAGCCAAACATTGGACCGAGCATGGGGACCACAGTGGGGAAAGTTAGAGCAAATACTGTAGGAGATGAAGGGATTTGCAACCTCATAAGAAGAATTACAATATAAACCAAACAGCATCCCCCAAAGCTCACATGGACTAAACCAACAAGCAAGGAATACATAAGGGTTACTCAGGGCTTGAGCTACTTATGTAGCAGAGGATTGCCTTAGCTAGTGTCACTGGCAGTGGAGCTCCTTGGTCCTGTGAGGCTTGACCTAGGATAGGGGAAGGCTAGACCACTGAGGCAGGAGTGAGTGGTTGAGTGGCAGAGCACCTCATAGTGAATCAGGAAAGGAGAAGATGATAGAGGACTTGTGGAGAGGGATTTTGGAAGTGGGATAACATTTTCAATGTAAATAAATAAAATAAGCAATAAAAAGTGAAATAAAAAACAGAAAAGATCCAAAGCACTGTGGAATCCATAACACAGGGGATTCCACAGGCTATATCCAGCATGGGCTTGTACATCATCTGTAGGACCTTAAAATGCTATTGTAGGTTTTCTGTTGAGTCCTTTTTCTCTATGCCCAGCTACTTCAGCTATGACATGTGCTGGAACATTTCCTCTAGTCTTTCTCAACTCTATTCATTAGAAGATGTTGTTCTTAGTGAAGGGTTGTACATGGACATGCACAGATCTTCATAAAGGGGAAATCACATAGAGAGGATATTGAAAGATTGGTGGTCAGACAATCAAGCCAGATCTTTCCCTCCAAGTTTCTGAGTAAGTAAGAATCTTTGTTTTGTAGTACTGAAATAAAAGGAAGAAACCAAATTGACCTCTCTGTCCAATATAAATTGGAACCAATTCCACCCACAGATTTCATGTTAGACTTAGACTAAACACACCAGCTCTTTCAGATGTGTTGGATAAGTTTACTATCCATCCCTTGGAAACTAAAATAGTGGTGTTGATTGTGTCGGCTTGGGTAGAAGCCTAAATTCTCCAGTTGTATAGCACCACCAGTAGAAAGTCCTTCAAATATCCAGTCATGTCCTCAGTTCCCAGCTATAATCTCCAGAAAAACTCACAGAATACAGGGCTGACAAGTGCTCCTCAACCTTCTGTCTGTGTAAACCATGTAATAGGCAAAGGGAATAACCACATCTGGGTTATAAGAAGTGAGGAGAAGGCCATAATTCACTCAATGTTCAGACAATAGTGATCCTTCTAACATGAATACAAATAGGTTTGGCTATATCCTTCTCCTCAGTCCCTCATTTGACTGTAACGTCAAGTGGAGCAGCAATATTCTTGCAAATAAAGCAGTTTTGTACAAGAGGATAACTTTCCAGAATACTTGTGCAGAGAAAGAGAACTGAATAATCACATAACATAAGATGGGTGGCTGGATCACTAAGGTGATATTTGAAAGTATAGTTTGGTGGGTGAGCAGGCAGGTAGTACAAGACAGTACATTTATGACTCTACATGCTGGTTCTGGTGTTCACTATTGGTCCATACACTTTGGCTTCAATCCCCAAAGTGCTTGTGCAGCAGGACATGACCCCCCGATCTGTTTTATTCTGCTATCTCAGAATGTTCAAATTATTCTTCAGTTGCGTTTGTTTCATTAGTTTTCAGCCGTGAGCATTGTTGGAAATCACTCTCAGAGTAAGTCCCTTACAGAGTCATATTTCTTCAAGTCTTCCTTAAACCAAGTAATGTGTAAATGGAATAACCCCATTTGGGTTACAAGAAGGGAGGAGAATGCCATCATTCAAAGTTAAGAAAATAGTGATCTCTCCTGGTTTAATTCACTCATGAAGACTTAGAAAATGCCCAATACAACCATGACAGTGTGAAATCAAGTATATCAGCAAAGGGAAGTCTATTCAGGGAGGAATAAGCACATTGTGAAGCTCTCAACCATGACAGTGTGAAATCAAGTATATCAGCAAAGGGAAGTCTATTCAGGGAGGAATAAGCACATTGTGAAGCTCTCAACCAGAAGAAAAATCCATGGTACCCCAAGAGAATAAGGAATCTATGTGTACGTGGCTGTCCAATGTAATCTGGAAACATCAAACTCTATGGGGCAAATAACCCCAATGTAAGACAGGAGAGCCAAGAGAATGGCAAGGCTTCTACATAATAATGAGCTCTATAAAACCCTGTGTAGGCCCCAGAGGACCAGAAATGCCAGATACCATATATATATATACATATGTGTATATATATATGCAAGGGGAAGAAGCTGAGAGTGAATAAAGAAACATATAGAGACTCAAAGATACAGAGAAATACAAAGAGGGACAACACAATGGGATGTAAAAAATATATTGAACAATATTAACTCAAAATATAAGGTACATGAGAAAGAGTAATTGGTCATACTCTTCCAAATTGAAAAATATAAGTGCTCAATTTCTTGACTTTATCAGGAATATCTCAGTCTTTTTTAAATATCATCTTATCCATAAATATCAGCGAAAAAGTTCAACTAAAATAACACTAGGGTGAAAATGGAGGGGATTGCACAGGTGTCTTTTAAGACACACAGAAACAGTCAATAATGCTGATTATATAGTGAAATATAGAACTGTTGCAAGTGTATGGGTCTCATGTTGTTTAAGTTCAATTACAGATTCCCAAAGATCATATTAAATTAACTCTCTCTTTTTTCAGGTGATGTTTTCAGGCTCTGATTGAGGCTTCTATAACTTTTATAAAGGAAATTATAAATAAAATTCAAGATTCTCGAGAGGAACAAACACTAATATAATTACATTAAATCATCAGGAACAAAGTAATGAAAATATCTGACTGGTCATACACAAATGAAGTAAGGACACAGGGCTGGGCCTGATTCATTTTAGATCTTCTGTTACTAAATGGTGATTTGATTATCATCCCTCATGTTGCATGCTCCATAGTATGGATCAGGCTTGTATAGTGAGGAGCTGCTGTCTATCTGAGGAGCAGTGCATAGGGAGCTAGGGGTATTGGCATAGGTAAGTCTATCAAAACTGTAAGGGAACAAAATATTTTTTTATTTTCTATATTTTTTTTTGTTTATATTCCAAATGATTTCCTCTTTCCCGTTTCCTCCCTCACCGAAAGTCCCATAAGACCCCTTCCCTCCGTCTGTTCCCCATTCAACCCCCTGTCACTTCTCTGTACTGATATTCCCCTACATCCAGTCTTTCCAGGACCAGGGGTCTCTCCTTCCATCTTCTTGGAAATCTATTGATATGTGAATTGCATCTTGGATATTCGGAGATTCTGTGTTAATATCCCATTATCAGTGACTGCATACCATGTGTGTTCTTTTGTGATTGGGTTACCTTACTAAGGATGATATTTTCCACTTCTTATCATTTGCTAAGGATTTTGTGAATTTACTGTTTTTAATTGCAGAGTAGTATTCCATTGTGAAAATATACCACATCATCTGTGTCCGTTCCTCCGTTGAGGGACATCTGGGTTCTTTCCAGCTTCTGGCTATTATAAATAAGGCTGCTGTAAACATAGTGGAGCATGTGTCCTTATTGCATGCAGGAGAAGCCTCTGGGTATATGCCCAGGGATGGTATAACAGGATCTTCCAGGAGTGTCATGCCAAGTTTTCTGAGGAAGCGCCAGACTGTTTTCTAGAGTGGTTGTACCATCTTGCAATCCTACCAGCAGTGGAAGAGTGTTCCTCTGTCTTCTCATCCTAACAAACAACTGCTGTCTCCTGTGTTTTTTTTCTTAGCCATTCTGACTGTTGTGAGGTGGAATCTCATGGCTGTTTTAATTTGCATTTATATTCAGAAAAATCAAGCAGTCATGGTCAGGAATGGTACGCTGAACAGTTTGGCTAGAAGAAACATCAGGACGTCCCTGTGTGGGTGTCAGTGTCTGTATGATCTGTAGACACAATGCACTTGATTTCTACCCAGCAGAGAGCACCAAACATACACTTAAGAGTACCTGTATGTTGTCTGGATCATGGAGAAAATCAGGTCACAGAAGGATAACCGTTCTCAATCAAGTTTCTCAGAGAATCGATAGAAATCTAGCGAGCTGACCTGGGCAATGTAAGTGGAAAAAAAAATTCTGGACAAATCATATGGCAGTATGGTCATGAAGGAAGGCAGTTTTGCTCTCAATATTCTGATCCATACCAACTGCTGCCTGCTTCTCCATAAGAAGTGGCTTTGCATCACCTTGCAAACTTCAGGAGGCAATACCTGAAGCTCTTTTATTTTACATAATGATTATGGACACCACGGCCTCTCTAGGGGCATCACGTTGCCATCTTTCAGGTTGTAAAGGAAGCATCCAACTTATTCAGTGTTATCAGCAAGGGGTCATGAGACATTACTGAAAGGAATTCTGTAGGATTCCTCAATAGTTCTTTTCACCATGGACATCTGGGTCATTTTAAATAATTTATGGTAGGTTAATCGATTCCCATGTACACACACACACACACACACACACAGTAAGACTAGAGGACAATTATGGGAATTTTGTTCTCATTACCATATGGGTTGCATTAAGCTTTCTAGATTTGGCAGCAAGTATCATTACTTACTGAAACATCCCATTATCTGAATCCTTCAGCCAAGGAAATTCATGTTTTTCATCTGTATTTATGACCTTTGGAAAAATATCTATACCTACATTTGCATAATTCTCATTTTCTCTCTATTTGTCTCTCACTGTCTCTCTCTGTCTTTATCTCCTCCTCTCTCCCTCTGCATGTTTGTACATGTATATTTGTGTATGTGTGTATACTGATAATAAATATAAATTATAGATGTAGATGTATATATGATTTACTGATACTATACAGATTATTTCCACTCAAGAATGATGATTGTTTTTTATAAAAAGACACAAGAAAAGAAGGAATTCATGGAAGGAGTGGCTGTGTGGCTGAAAGTTTAATTCCATATATATAGAGAGAGACACTCCAATTATTGTTGTCTACAACTCAGATGTAATTGGGTTCTTAATTTTCTTACCTGAAAGGACCTAGGGCTCAGAATGTTTCTATGGCATTGTGCATACTAGAGAAATATTCTACCACTGAACTATATTTCAAGATTATAAGCCCATTCTTCTTCTATGACAATTACAGGACAGACTGTATGAAGACATTCAGCTGCTGTTTTGGCCTTCCCAAAACTGGTCCTTGGGAATGGCTGATAAAATATTATCAAGACGGGGAATGTTTAGATATTTGACAGAGAATAAATGTGCCTCAGGCCACACTGTCTACTAAGGACAGTTTAGTCTGGGAAATGCTGATATCAAACTATTGTCTAACAGAAGATGCCACTAGTAGAAGAAACAAGGTTAGTCTATCCCATCTGGTATTATTTACCAAAGTACTAAACACTATACAGAGGACACCCAGGTGAGTAAAGTAAAGCAAGGATCAAGATATTTAAAGGTACTAGGAGAGACAATGAGACTCAGTATGGTAGTTACTTAGTTCTGGTTCCTAGTGCTACTCTCCCCTAGTTTCCATTGTGTCTGTAGACGGTACTTTCAATGTCTGGGTCAGTTCATAAAGATCAGGTTACCTATGGCAGAGAGTAAACAAAGAATCTACCATACTTCTCTGTATGCTAACCTTTCAAAAAGTCCTGATTTGCCAGCATAAACAGCAGCTTCAACTGTCCAAGATACCTAAGTGGGTCATTCTTAAGGAGATATTGTCAAAGAATGTTTGAGAACATAAGGTCACATAACCTGAATATAGAGTCACCTAAATATTTTGGTTCCAATTACGACTGTCTAATAGGCACTGATTATAAAAGAGCCAAATGGCAGAAGTGATCTGTGATGTCCTGCTGTAAACTGGTAAATGTTACCTCCTTCCTGCCTCTTTCTGGTCTCCTTTATTTCCCACATAATACCCTCAATACTCAGTAAGAGTAAACGGTAGGAAGTAACAGTAAAGTTATTTTGGCTTTGCCAGTACCTGCTTTGGGATGAACACCTATTATGCTGGAATTCTTTCCTTTCTGGAATTTTGATAAGACAAAAAGCTCATTAGCTTGAGAGAGTCTTTGTTTCTTGTGACCAATTACTTAGAAGCCAGGCTCAAGTATGTCTTCTCCTGGAATTTCCAAGTCTCCTTGCCAGGACTCATTGTTTCTTTAGAACCACCACATTTTTCTTAGTGATTTACACTTGAACACTTGATTTCATCCTCTCTCTTCACTAAGTTCTTGTTTCTCTCTTCTTGTAGAATGTTTTGCCTTGAAAACATTAATATGGGTGAAATCTGTAGGGGCTAAGTGATACACTAGGAGCAGTTGATGTTGTTACAACATTGGTTACATCTAAGGGGTTGGCAAGAGCTCTCCAAGGAACAATAGAATGTCCAGACAAGGGACTGCTTATGTCATATGGAACAGACATTGCCTTCCTGATAAAGGTCTCCTTGTACTGACTAGAAGCTGAAGTACTCTTTTTTTTAATTTTTTTTCCAGAACTCTCATGGGACACAGACATTTAGAACCTCTTTCTTCCAAAACAAGAGATCTTGGCAACTGAGTTTTTTCAATGTCAATACAATGAGAAATTGATGCACTTTATTTTCTACCACTATTTTTATTAGATATTTTCCTTTCTTTCTTTACATTTCAATTTTTATCCCCTTTCCTGATTTCCTCTCTGGAAATCTCCTATTAGATCCCCCCTGCTTCTATGAGTGTGTTTCCCCCACCCACCCAACCATTCCTGCAATCTTCTTCATATTCCCTACACTGGGGCATCAAGCCATTGCAGGACTAAGGGCCTTTTCTCCCAACGAAGCCCAACAAGGCCACACTCTGCTACATATGCACCTGGAGCCATGTGTCCCTCCATGAGTACTCTTTGGTTGGTGGTTTAGTTCCTGCAAGATATAGGGGGGGAGGTCGGTTTTTATATATGTTAAATGGCAGGAACTGTGAATGGATGAGAGAAAAACCATTCCATCTAGTTGGTTGCAGAAGACTTTAGATATCCACTTCTTTTTTTTTTAATTTTATTTTCTAAGTTTTTTTTATATATACATTCAAAATCATTCCCCTTTCCCGTTTCTTCCCTACCCGAATGTTCCATAAGCCCTTTTCCCTCCATCTTTTCCCTATTCAGCCCCCTCTCGCTTCTCTGTCCTGGCCTTCCCCCTACATCCAGTCTTTTCCAGGACCAGGGTTCTCTCCTTCCATCTTCTTAGAAATCTATTGATATGCGAATTGTGTCTAGGGTATTCCGAGATCCTGGGTTAATACCCCCTTATCAGGGACTGCATACCAAGTGTGTTCTTTTGAGACTGAGTTACCTCACTAAGGATGATATTTTCAAGTTCTGACCATTTGCCAGGAATTTCGTGAATTCATTGTTTTTAATTGCAGAGTAGTATTCTATTGTGTAAATATACCACATCTTCTGAATCCTTCCTCCGTTGAGGGACATCTGGGTTCTTTCCAGCTTCTGGCTATTATAAATAAGGCTGCTATGAACATAGTGGAGCATGTGTCCTTCATTGAATGCAGGTAAAGCCTCTGGGTATATGCCCAGGAGTGGTATAGCCGGATCCTCCAGGAGTGTCATGTCCAGTTTTCTGAGGAACCGCCAGACTACTTTCCAGAGTGGTTTTACCAGCTTGCAATCCCACCAGCAGTGGAGGAGTGTTCTTCTTTCTCCACATCCTCGCCAACAGCTGCTGTCTCCTGTGTTTTTGATCTTAGCCATTCTGACTGGTTGTGAGATGGAATCTCAGGGATCGTTTTGATTTGCATTTCCCTAATGACTAAGGATGATGAACATCTCTTTAGGTGCTTCTCAGCCATTAGATATTCTTCAGGGTGAAAACTCTTTGTTTAGCTCTATACCCCATTTTTTATAGGGTTACTTGCCTCTTTGAATTTACTTTCCTTGAGTTCTTTGTATATATTGGAGTTTTAGGAAACTGTTTTAAATAAACATACAATCTCCAATTTGAATTCCCTTTGCAGATGATATGAAGTATACATAAAAAAAACCAAACAACACCACCAGAGAACTCCTACTTCAGCAATAAGCAACTTCAGCGAAGTGGCCGATATAAAATTAAATCAAGCAAATCGGTAGCCTTCCTATACTCAAAGGATAAACAGGTTGAGAAAGAAATATGGTAAATGACACCCTTAGCAATAGTCACAAACAAAGTAAGTGTCCTTGGTGTGAGTCTATCCAAACCAGTGAAAGATCTGTATGACAGGAATTTCAAGTCTCTGAAGAAAGAAGTTGAAGAAGACCTCAGAAGGTGGAAAAATCTCCCATGCTCAAGGATTTCCAGTATTAATATAGTAAAAATGGCCATCTTGCCAAAATCAGTATACAAATTCAATGCAATCTCCGTCAAAATTCCCAACTCAATTTTTCATAGAGTTAGAAAGAGCAATTATCAAATTCATTTGGAATAGCAAAAGACCAAGAATAGCTTAAACTATTCTCGACATTAAAAAGAACTTCCAGGGGAATCAGTTGTCCCCCGATCTCAAGCAGTGCTGCAGAGCAATAGTGTTAAAAAACTGGATGGTATTGGTACATTGACAGGCAGGTTGATCAATGGAATAGCATTAAAGACCCAGAAATGGACCCACGCAACTATAGTCACTTGATCTTGGACAAAGAAGCAAATACCATCCAGTGGAGAAAAGATAACCTTTTCAACAAATGGTGCTGGTTCAACTGGTGGTCAGCATGCAGAAGAATACAAATCGATCCATTGTTATCTCCCTGTACTAAGCTCAATTCTAAGTGGATCAAGGACATACACATAAAACCAGACGCACTGAAACTGGGGAAAAACTTTTAGCACATGGGAACAGGGGAACATTTCCTGAACAGAACACCAACAGCTTATGCTCTAAGATCAAGAATTGACAAATGGGACCTCATATAATAACAAAGATTCTGTAAGGCAAAGGAAACTATCAGAAGGACAAAATGGCAAGAAACTAATTGGGAAAAGATATTTACCAACCCTACATTCAACACAGGGCTAATATCCAAGGAACTCAAAGAACTCTAGAAGGTAGGACTCCAGAGATCCAAATAACCCTATTGAAAAAAATGGGTACAAAGCGAAACAAAGAATTTTAACCTGAGGAATATCAAATGTCTGAAAAGCACCTAAAGAAATGTTAAACATCCTTAGTCATCAGCGAAATGCTAATCAAAACAACCCTGAGATTTCACTTCATAACAATCAGAATAACTAAGATCAAAACCTCAAGAGACAACAGGTGCTGGCAAGGATGTGGAGGAAAGAGGAATGCTCCTCCACTGCTGGTGGGATTGCAAGCTGGAAAAACCACTCTGGAAATCAGTCTGGCGGTTACTCAGAAAACTGGGCATCATACTACCAGAGGACCCTGCTATACCACTCCTGGGCATATACCCAGAAGATTTTTCAGCATGTAATAAGGACACATGTTCCACTATGTTCATAGCAGCCCTATTTATAATAGCCAGAAGCTGGAAAGAACCCAGATGTCCCTCAACGGTGGAATAGGTACAGAAAATTGGTATATTTGCACTATGGAATACTACTCAGCTATTGAAAATTCATTCATGAAATTCTTAGTCATGTGGGTGGGACCAGAGAATGTCATCCTGAGTAAAGTGACCCAGTCAAAAAAGAACACACATGGCTATGCAGACACTGATAAGCGGATATTAGCCCACAAGCTCGGAATACCCAAGAAACAATTCACATATCAAATGATGCCCAAGAAGGAGGAAGGAGAGGCCCCTGGTCCTGGAAAGGGTCAATGCAAAAGTGTAGGGGAATACCAGGACAGGGAAGAAGGAAGGGGTTGATTGCAGTACAGGGGAAGGGAAGAGGGCATATGGGACCTCTGGGGGAAGAGGATCCAGGAAAGGGGGAAATCATTTGAAAAGTAAATAAATAATATATGTATTAAAAAATATGCAAGATAAGGTACTGGGAAAAAATAAACATACAATTTTAGAAAGACGTGTTGCTGTATAACATGGGGTTCCATCATGTGGAGGCAGAAAGCATGCAGTTCAGGGAAAGCCTACACAGAATTTATTAGACTTCACAGAAGGAAGTCACAATGCCTCAGACAAATGGAGTATCAAACATATTTTCCCCCCTGGGAGGAATTCTTTTGACTAGAAAAACACAATATCTTTGAGATATTCATTTTCTTCATGTGGCTTATGGCCAGGAAAATGAGCTTAATGCCATAAGAGACAAGATCAATAAGTGGATATTAGCCAAAAGAAGCTCAGAAAACCCATGATACAACTCACAACTATAGATGAAACTCAAGAATAAAGTAGATCACATCAAAGTGTGAATGCTACAGTCATACTCAGTAGGGAGAAGAGAATAATCTCTGGGAAGTAGAGGGGAGAAAAGTTTCTGGAGGGAGCGAGGAGAGGAGGAGGGTAAAAAAAACGAGGAGTCAGTTTAGATCTGGGACAATATGAGTAAGAAGTACAGAGGTCAGGAATTTGAAAGTAATTGTGCAAGCAGTGGGGGAGGGAGAACTGGGAGAGCCTCTAGAATATCCCTTGATACCATGGACACAAGAGTTTCCCAGGAACTAATAGGGAACTCTTTAGCTGAAATGCACAACAAAGAGGAGATAGAAACTGTAGAGAAAATATCCAGTGGATAGGCACGGCCCCCAGTTGAGGGATAGTGTCACCAACTCACCTCAAAAAATATTTAATTAGAATTCCTTCTGTTAAAAAGGAATGCCGAGGAACAAAGAGTGAGCAGAAAGTGAAGGAAACACCATCTAGAGATTGCCTTACTTGGGATACATTCCATCTGCTGACACAAAACTCAGAGACTATTGCTAAGGGACATGAAGTGATTCCTGGGAGGAGCCCAGTATAGCTGTCACCTGAGAGGGTGATCAGAGCCGGACAAATACAGATGAAGTTTTACACAGCCAAACATTGGACTGAGCAAGGGGACCACAGTGGGGCAAGTTAGAGCAAATACTGTAGGAGATGACGGGAATTGTAAACTCATAAGAGAATTTACAATATCAACCAGCGTCCCCAATGCTCACATGGACTAAACCAACAAGCAAGGAATACATAAGGGTTACTGGTGGCCTTGAGCTAATTATGTAGCAGAGGATTGCCTTAGTTAGTGTCACTGGAAGGGGAGCTCCTTGGTCCTGTGGAGGCTTGACCTAGGATAGGGGAAGGCTAGACCACTGAGGCGAGGAGTGAGTGGTTGAGTGGCAGAGCACCTCATAGTGAATCAGGAAAGGAGAAGATGATAGAGGACTTGTGGGGAGGGATTTTGGAAATGGGATAACATTTGCAGTGTAAATAAATAAAATAAGCAATAAACAAGTGAAATAAAAAATAGACAAGATCCCAACGACTGTGGAATCCAGTTATTGTTATAGAGGGGATTCCAAAGGCTATATCCAGCCATGGGCTTGTACATCATCTATGACCTTAAAATGGTATTGTAGCTTTTCTATTGAGTCCTGTTTCTCTATGCCCAGGCTACTTCAGCTATGACATATGCTGGAACATTTCCTCTAGTCTTTCCCAACTCTATTCATTAGAGATGGTGTTCTTAGGGGAAGGGTTGTACATGGACATGCACAGATCTTCATAAAGGGGGAAATCACATAGAAGTACTATTGATAGATTGGTGGTCAGAAAATCCAAGCCAGTTCTTTCCCTCCAAGGTTCTGAGGAAGTAAGAATCTTTGTTTTTAGTACTGAAATAAAAGGAAGAAACCAAACTGACCTCTCTGTCCAATATAATTGGTTTCCCAATACCACCCACAGATTTCATGTTAGACTTAGACTAAGCACACCAGCTCTTTCTGAAGTGTTGGGTAAGTTTACTATCCTATCCCTTGGAAACTAAATAATGGTTGTTGATGGTTCAGCTTTAGTAGAATCCTAAATTCTCCAGTTGTATAGCAACACCAGTAGAAAGTCCTTCAAATATCCATAGTCATGTCCTCAGCTTCACAGCTATAATCTCCAGAAAAACTCCACAGAATACAGGGCTGACAAGTGATCCTCACCTTCTGTTCTGTGTGAACCATGTAATAGGCAAAGGGAATAACCGCATTTGGTTACTAAGAAGAGAAGAGCTAGGCCATAATTCACTCAAAGTTCAGACAATAGTGATCCCTTCTAACATGAATACAAATAGGTTTGGATATATCCCTCTCCTGAGTCCCTCATTTGACTGTAACTTCAAGTGGAGCAGCAATGTTCTTGCAAAATAAAACAGTTTTGTACAAGAGGATAACTTTCCAGAATACTTGTGCATAGAAATAGAACTGAATAATCACATAACATGAGATGGGTAAATATGCAAGGGATAAAATGGATTGATGGTTGGTGAGCAGGCAGGTAGAACAAGGCAGTCCATGTATGACTCTACATGCTGGTCTTACTGTTCACTACTGGTCCATCCACTTTGTCTTCAATCCCCAAAGTGCTTGTGCAGCAGGGCTTGACCCCCCTGATCTGTCTTATTCTGCTATCTCAGAATGTTCAAATTATTCTTCAATTGGGTTTGTTCCATTAGTTTTCAGGTGTGAGCATTGTTGGAAATCACTCTCAGAGTAAGTACCTTACAGAATCATATTTCAAGTCTTCCTTAAACCAAGTAATGTGCAAATGGAATAACCCCATTTGGGTTACAAGAAGTGAGGAGAATGCCATAAATCAAAGTTCTGAAAATAGTGATCCTCCTGGTTTAAGTCACTCACGAAGACTTAGAAAATGCCCAATACAGCCTTGACAGTGTGAAATCAAGTATATCATCAAAGGAAAGTCAATTCAGGGAGAAATAAGCACATTGTGAAGCTCTCAAACAGAAGAAAAATCCATGGTACCCCAAGAGGATAAGGTATCTATGTGTCCTTGACTGTCCAGTGAAATCAGGAAACATCAAACTCTATGGGACATATAACCCCAATGAAAGACAGGAGAGCCAATAGAATGGCAAGGCTTCTCCATAATAATGAGCTCTGTAAAACACTGTGTAGGCACCAGAGGACCAGAAAAGCCAGATAACAATCTCAAAATGTGAATCATTTTTCTATCTAGAGGCTTCTCAGGCTAACAGGACAATGCTGGAGGGGTAACTGTCTCTGTCACACTTAGTAAAACCTAATCCCAGTGCCCTTGGGCATACTGATAGCTAAGAGGCAGAAGGTATACAACAAGAGCTTGAGATCCTCCAGTCCAGAAACAATGAAAGGCACAAACATCCATTTCACAAATGTCAGGGTCCCTTGAAGGCACTTACCAATAGAATTCATTCTTTTTAAGTTCCCCAAGGTTCTATGATCCTTCAGTTCTCTCTCTCTCTAAGAACTCTTGTTCTCTTATAAAAAGTAGTTGTCCTGGGATAGGACCTTGCACCAGGTTAATAGAACCTCTTGAACACACGTCATGCAAACTCAGACTGTGCCTCAATGACCCCAAACTAGGAGATGTCATAGTCTGAATCCTATATACTGAGAAATTATGGTGGTATTAAACTTCTTATTCTTGACCAAGTCCAGCAGAGACTATGTTTAGAGGTAGATGGAACCTGGCTGCAAGAGATCCATAGTAGGCCTGAAGGGACAATCTATGATACTATGTTCCCAAGAGTCTATGCCACAGGTCTTGACACAACAAAGACCTGTGATTTCATTTTATGTTTTTTACAACAATTCTATATGCATGATAGCTATGACTTCAGTGTGAGGCATTGCACAGAATTCTGAGGATAAGACCCAAGAGCAGAACAGTTTTATGTATTGCCCAGGGGATTTCAATATGCCTCCAATGTGACCACATAGGCCAAGAGTAGTGCTGTTGTAAGTGGGTTTCCAGATGTCGCCAGCAACATCACCTAGTAATACTGAGGCAGACGTGTCCACAGTCCAAATTGTAGACAACACAACATGCAATTATTTTATATTTCTGTATGTATATATATAGTATATTATATATTATATACATAATATATATAATATATATAAATATATATGTGTGTGCATGTGTGTATCTATATATATATGTGATTGTTTGTGTGTATATACATGTGTGTGTTTGTGTATGCCTATTTATAGATACACACACACACACACACACACACACACACACACACACACACACACACATATATATCTCCAAGGGGAAGAAGCTGAGAGTGAGAGTGAAGTAAATAAAGAAACATACAGAGCCTCAGAGATACAGAGAGATACAAAGAGAGAAAACACAATGGGATGTAAAAAAATATATTGAACAATATTAACTCAAAATATAAAGTACAGAAGGAAGAGTAATTGGTCATACTCTTCCAAATTGAAAAAAAATAAGTGCTCAATTTCTTGACTTTATCAGGGATATCTCAGTATTTTTTTAAATATACTCCCATCCATAAATATCAGCAAAAAAGTTCAACTAAAATTACACTAGGGTGAACATGGAGGGGAATGCACAGGTGTCATTTAAGACATACAGAACTAGTCAATAATGATGATTATATAGTGAAATATAGGACTTTTGCAAGTGTATGGGTCTTATGTTGTCTAAGCTCAATTATAGATTCCCAAAGGTCATATTAAATTAACTCTTTTTTCAGGTGATGTTTTGGGGCTCTGTTTCTAGGCTTCTATAACTTCTATAAAGAAAATTATAAAGAAAACTCAAGTTTCTCAAGAGGAACAAAAACTAATATAATTACAATAAATCATCAGGAACAAAGTAATGAAAGTATCTGACTGGTCATACACAAATGAAGTAAGGACACAGGGCTGGGCCTGATTCATTCTAGAACTTCTGCTACTAAATGTTGAGTTGACTATCATCCCTCATGTTGCATGCTCCATAGTATGGATCAGGCTTGTATAGTGAGGAGCTGCTGTCTATCTGAGGAACAGTTCATATGGGGCCAGGGGTACTGGCATAGGTAAATCTATCAAAACTTCCATGGAAAAATATACTTTTATTTTATATATTTTTTATTTATATTCCAAATGATTTCCTCTTTCCCGTTTCCTCCCTCACCGAAAGTCCCATAAGCTCCCTTCCCTCCCTCTTTTCGGCATTCAACCCCCTCTCCCTTCTCTGTCCTTGCATTCCCCTACATCCAGTCTTTCCAAGACCATAGGTCTCTCCTTCTATCTTTTTGGAAATCCATTGATATGCGAATTGTGTCTAGGGTATTCTGAGATTCTGGGGTAATATCCCCTTATCAGTGACTGCATACCATGTGTGTTCTTTTGTGATTGGGTTGCCTCACTAAGGATGATATTTTCCAGTTCTTACCATTTGCCTAAGAATTTTGTGAATTTACTGTTTTTATTTGCAGAGTAGTATTCCATTGTGAAAATATACCACATATTCTGTGTCCATTCCTCTGTTGAGGGACATCTGGGTTTTTTCCAGCTTCTGGCTATTATTAATAAAGCTGCTATGAACATAGTGGAGCATGTGTCCTTATTGCATGCAGGTAAAACCTCTGGGTATATGCCCAGGAGTGGTATAGCCGGATCCTCCAGGAGTGTCATGCCAAGTTTTCTGAGGAAGCTCCAGACTGCTTTCCAGAGTTGTTGTACCCTCTTGCAATCCCACCAGCAGTGGAAGAGTGTTCCTCTTTCTCCACATCCTCACCAACAACTGCTGTCTCCTGTGTTTTTGTTCTTAGCCATTCTGACTGTTGTTTGGTGGAATCTCAGTGTTGTTTTTATTTGCATTTAGATTCAGAAAAATCAAGCAATCACCGTCAGGAATGGTACACTGAACAGTTTGGATAGAAGAAACATCAGGACGTCTCTGGGTGGGTGTCAGTGTCTGTATGATCTGTAGACACAATGCACTTGATTTCTACCAAGCAGGAGTGTCAAACATACAGTTAAGAGTACCTGTATGTTGTCGGGATTATGGAGAAAATCAGGTCACAGAAGGGTGACCGTTTCTCAATCAAGTTTCTGAGAGAATAGAAAGAAATCTAGTGAGCTGACCTGGGCAATATAAGTGGAAGAAAAAATTCTGGTCTAATCATATGGCAGTCAGGTCATGAAGGAAGGCAGTCGTTGCTCTCAATATTCTTATCCAGACCGACTCCTGCCTGCTTCTCCATAAGAAGAGGCTTTGCCTCACCTTGCAAACTGAAGAAGGTAATACCTGAAGCTCTTTCATTTTACATAATGATTATGTACAGCACAGCCTCCCTGGGGCATCACATTGCCATCTTTCAGGTTGTAAATGAAGCATCCAACTTATTCAGGGTTATCAGCAAGGGGTCATGAGACATTATTAAAAGGAATTCTGCAGGATTCCTCAACAGTTCTTTTCACCATGGACATTTGGGTTGTTTTAAAAAATTTATGGTAGGTTAATCGATTCTCATGTACACACACACACACACACACAGTAAGACTAAAGGACAATTGTGGGAATTTTGTTCTCATTAACATGTGGGTTGCAAGAAGCTTTCTAGATTTGGCAGCAAGTATCATTACTTACTGAAACATCCCATTATCTGAATCCTTCAGCCAAGGAAATTCATGTTTTTCATCTGTATTTATGACCTTTGGAAAAATATCTATACCTACATTTGCATAATTCTCATTTTCTCTCTATTCGTCTCTCTCTTTCTCTTCTGTCTTTATCTCCTCCTCTCTCCCTCTGTATGTATGTACATGTATATATGTGTATGTGTGTATACTGATAATAAATATAAATTATAGATGTAGATGTATGTATGTTTTACTGATACTATACAGATTATTTCCTCTCAAGAATGATGATTGGTTTTTATAAAAAGACACAAGAAAAGAAGGAAATCAGGGAAGGAGTGGCTGTGTGGCTGAAAGATTAATTCCATAGATGCTTTATAGAGACACTCCAATTATTGTTGTCTACAATGCAGATATAATTGGGTTCTTAATTTTTTTCCCTGAAAGCCCTAGGGTCAGAATGTTTCTATGGCACTGTGCATACTAGAGAAATTTTCTACCACGGAATTACACTTCATGATTATAAGCCCATTCTTCTATGACAATTGCAGGGCAGACTGTATGAAGACATTCAGCTGCTGTTTTGGGCCTTCCCAAAACTGGTCCTTGGGAATGGCTGATAGAATATTATCAAGACTAGGAATGTTTAGATATCTGACAGAGAATAGTTGTTCCTCAGGCCACACTGTCTACTAAGGACAGTTTAGTCTGGGACAATATTAGATATCAAACTATTGTCTAACAGAAGATGCCACTAGTAAAAGAATCAAGGTTAGTCTATTCCATCTGGTATAATTTACCAAAGTAACTAAACACTATACAGAGGACACCCTGGTGAGTAAAGCAAATCAAGGATCAGGATATTTACAGGTACTAGGATAGACAATGAGACTCAGTATTGGAGTTACTTAGTTCTGGTTCCTAGTGCTAATATCACCTAGTTTCCATTGTGTCTATAGATGGTACTTTCTGTGTCTGGGTCAGTTCATAAAGATCAGGTTACCTATAGCAGAGAGTAAACAAAGAATCTACCATACTTCTCTGTATGCTAACCTTTCAAAAAGTCCTGATTTGCCAGCATAAACAGCAGCTTCAACTGTCCAAGATACCTAAGTGGGTTATCCTTAAGGAGATATTGTCAAAGAATGTTTGAGAACATAAGGTCACATAACCTGAATATAGAGTCACCTAAATATTTTGGTTCCAATTACGACTGTCTAATAGGCACTGATTAGAAAAAGGCAAATGGCAGAAGTGATCTATGATGTCCTGCTATAAACTGGTAAATGTTACCTCTTTCCTGCCTCTTTCTGGTCTCCTTTATTTCCGACATAATACCCTCAATACTCAGTAAGAGTATAAGGTAGCAAGTAACTTGGCTTTGCCAGTACCTGCTTTGGGATGAACAGCCATTATGCTGGAATTCTTTCCTTTCTGGAATTTTGATAAGACAAAAAGCTCATTAGCTTGAGAGAGTCTTTGTTTCCTGTGACCAATTACTTAGAAGCCAGGCTCAAGTATGTCTTCTCCTGGAATTTCCAAGTCTCCTTGCCAGGACTCATTGTTTCTTTAGAACCACCACATTTTTCTTAGTGATTTACACTTGAACACTTGATTTCATCCTCTCTCTTCACTTAGTTCTTTTTTCTCTCTTCTTGTAGACTGTTTTGCCTTGAAAACATTAATATGGGTGAAATCTGTAGGGGCTAAGTTATACACTAGGAGCAGTTGATGTTGTTACAACATTGGTTACATCTAAGGGGATGGCAAGAGCTCTCATGGAACAATAGAATGTCCAGACAAGGGACTGCTTATGTCATATGGTGATTGAACAGACATTGCCTTCCTGATAAGGTCTCCTGTACTGGACTAGAAGCTGAAGTTACTCTTTTTTTTAATTTTTTTTTCCAGAACTCTCAGGGGGGACACAGACATTTAGTTCTCTTTCTTCCAAAACAAGAGATCTTGGCAACTGAGAAGTTTTTTCAATGTCCATACAATGAAAAATTGATGCACTTTATTTTCTACCACTATTTTTATTAGATATTTTCCTTTTTTTTCTTTACATTTCAATTTTTATCCCCTTTCCTGATTTCTTCTCTCGAAATCTCCTATTAGATTCCCCCTGCTTCTATGAGTGTGCTCCCCTCACCCACCCAACCATTCCTGCAAATCTTCTTCATATTCCCTACAC